>OX103973.1:39642937-39685490 GCA_944470395.2 Schistosoma turkestanicum | reverse complement strand
TAAACATTTGACTTCAGTTGTTACAGTCTGATTCAACTATCTTTGAACTTCATTTATTAACTATTTATAAATATAATTTTTCAGCTTTCAGGTAACGCTTTAGCGCTGCTAGGAAGCGTTTTTATTAATTTTTGCTGATAATAATATTATAAACCACAGACCTAAGCGCATCTGAAGTGTAAAATAGTTGAAGACAGTTAACTGGAAATCATGGATCTAATTACTAGTCGGCTCTTCTATAGCATACACAGCAACAAATGCAGGAGAAGATGACCAGTGTAGCGGAAGCCTCAGCAGCAACAGGTCTCAACTTACATAAAGGGAAAAGTAAGATTCTGAGATACAAAACAACATGCGTCAACGAAATCACTCTTGAAAGAGATGCCTTGGAGGATGTAAAAACATTTACATATCTGGGCAGCATCATAAACAATCAAGGTGGATCCGATGCAGATGTGAGGGCTCCATTTCTACAATGGGACAGCATCTGGAACTTAAAACAGCTATCAACAAACAACAAAATCAGGATTTTCATTACAAATGTCAAGACACTTCTACTGTGTGGAGCGCGAACTTGGAGAACTACGAATGTCCTCACCCACAATATACAGGTGTTTGTTAACAGCTGTCTAAACAAAATACTTTGGATTCATTGGCCAGAAACCATCAGCAACAGATTCCAGTGGAGGCGGAAATCAGGAAAAACGTTAGGACACACACTGAGGAAAGCACTCAACTGCGTCACAAGACAAGCCCTCTCTTGGAACTCTCAGGGTAAAAGCAAAAGAGAAAGGCCAAGAAACACATTACGTCGAGAAATAGAGAAAGACATGCGGAAAACTGAATAAAAATTGAACAGAACTGGAAAGGGAAGCCTAGGACAGGGTAAGCTGAAGAAAACTAGTTGGTGGCCTATGCTCTATTGGGAATAACAGGCGTAAGTAAGTAACTGCTAGTCGGTACTTGGTATCAGAGTATACATGTAATCTTGAGAGCACTAACTCTCATTCTCTCTCTCTCTATGTAGTTAAAACCAACATTATCTAATTTCCGCAGCTTCATCTATTAGACAACAGTTTAATTATGACAATTAACTTTGATAATTATCACATAATATAAATTCTGTCTAAACTATCCATCAATTTATTGTACGTGTGAAATCAACATTACAATTCATTTATTATTCATCTACTATTCAAAGTACTTCATGTAACAAATAAACAGTTAAACACTCAAACATTCAAACAAACAAATAGAAAATGCCACCAATTCATAATTCACATTGAATTTCATAAATATCACATATCACACAATCCAATGCTACACACGTATCAATGAATAAACAGTTTGGCTTGAAATGCAGTGATTATATTATTTTTTTTGGTTCATTCTCTAACTGATTATCATTCATCATTCATTTGAATGAATGAATGAATATGACCTCGAATGAATAAATAGGATGATAGTTTATGACAAATTTTTTTAATGTTTAGTTCTATTGAAATGTGACCGATAGATATGATGATATGATAGTCAAACATGACCAAACAAAAAAGTCCATTTTTTTAAAAATGATCATCTATCTACTGTTTGATGAGTATTAATTAACCCGTTAGTTAGTGTTTAATTTTATTTGCATTACGGGGTTGTTGTGAAGATTGTTAAGTTACACATTTTTGAAACCATGAACCGATCACTGTTAGACCAACACCATTAGAAACCTGGAAGCACTGCAAGGCGGCCGTTTCGCCCTGGTATGGGACTCCTCAGCTGTACGCATCCACGACTCCTGCATCCCGCAGGACTCGAACCCAGGACCTTCGGTATTGTGCGCGAACGCCCTAACCGACAGACCACTGAGCCGGTATCTAACAGTGTTAATGTCTAACTTGATCAAATTCACGGAGTTGCGCAACCTCATACACAGTCTTCGGCATTAGTTACTGTCTACACTCGAATGGTCACTGGTCACGTCTTCCCCCACTAGAACTTGGAGAAGATTGCTCACGAAGCTAGTCACCAATGAGCACAGGTAATTTGCATTATGGGGTTATTGTGAAGATTGTTAAGTTATACATTTTTTTGAAACCATGAATCGATCAATGGTTAGGCGTACCCGCACAATACCGAAAGTCCAGGGTTCGAATCCTGCAAGGAGGCAGGAGTTGTGGATGAGCAGTACTGAGGAGTCCCATACCAGGACGAAGCGGCCGTCTTGCAGTGCTTCCAGGTTTCTAATGGTGGTCTAACATGGATCGATTCATGGTTTCAAAAAATGTGTAACTTAACAATCTTCACAACCCCGTAATGCATGTATTGGAGAATTCTTCATTGGGGATGAACTGCCAAATAGTTAAAATGTTCTTCTGGTGATAGCTTGGAATCAAGGACTTTAAGGGTAAAACATACTGACTACTAATAAAAATGTACTTAAATAGTATTTTTTTTCAGACTGAAATCACCAATCAATCATTGTTAGACCACCATTAGAAACTTGGAAGCACTGGGTGGTCGTCTCGTCCTGCTTTGGGACTCATCATCATCCTGCTTCTCACTTGAACGCCTAACCTCTGGACAGTATTGAAGAAAAATGCTAAGATTATGCGAAGTTTTAAATTTTTCTGTCACAATAGTCTCATTAGTTTAAATGTCCACATTTAGTTCATATGTCGCCTACTACCCTCAATGGAACATAGGCCGCCCACCAGCATTGTCCAGTTTACACTGTCATAAGCCTTCTTCTCTACTTCTATGAAATTGATGTTCATTCTTTTGACGTCTGCTTCTAAATCTTATAGTAATGAGTTATTCGGTCTTCCTCTTTTCCTCTAGCATTGAGGATTCCAAGTGAGAGCTTGTCATGTGGAACAGTTGGTTTAAGGTCAACAGCAACCAATCAAAATCGAGGTTAGCAGAACAAGCTACAGGTCAAACTTGGAGAAATTCAAGTGCTTCACGTCTATCTGAAGTTTGTGCTGATGATGTTGTTCAGAAGAACAATGAAAGCTCCACAACCAAAACACCCAGCTCAGAGAACGAAACACCACCACCACAATCATCCACCTGAGCTACAAATCTTCTCCACCATCTCAGTTGAGTACTTTCTTCCAAAGTATGTCCCAACCACTTCCAGCGCTTCTTCCTGATTTCTTCCTCGACGGGAATCTGGTTGGTTCTATCCCACAGTAAGTTGGTGATGATGGTTTCAGGAGCCGCAATAATGTTCGATAAACTTTTTGACACCAACTGATACCATAATTTTTCAGTACGTACACTGTAATCACTAGGAAAAAGAGACAAAATGTATCATAAGTGTTGTGAAAGAGCGATTCAGTTGGTATTTCTGTTTCAAATCAAATGATCCCACCAATAGTGTTAAGTTCGTCATTAAGTATGCTTGAAACTATTATGGGTTCACCTTTGTTGATAAACTAGAACTAGACAATGAACCAGCGTCTAGGTGGGCTACTGTGATCCGTTGACTCGTAACGGCTATACAGAAGTCTTGATATATTGTAGAAACTATATTCTTCAAACACCCAGCAAGCACAATGTATTCAAGTACACAAATCTCGTTTATTTATACATCATAGAAACGTCCTTGGGACAATTACAAAACTAGCACACTAATATAACACAGTAACCAATTACAACCAAGGATTCGCTGGTGGGAAATGTGGTCTCAAGGTCAACTGATCAGCCCATGCTCGCAACGTGAAATCCAAAATTAAGGCATTTATCAAGAGAGTTCTGGGGAATTAATGTCCCCAACAGATATGCAGTATAATAAGTATTGAGATGATGAAGTAAATTTGTAGCTCAAGGGGATTATTGCGATAGAGATTCGTTCTCTGAGCTCAACACATTGTTACCAGGCTGTGTAATATATCAATATATATCAGACGCTGAGAGATAATCATACTTAATATCTCACTAACAAATGTAAACTCAAGTTATGGAGATAAAATTTTAAGTTCTCAAATTGGAAGGAGTTAAGCACATATTAGTGTGGTTAGAAATCTTGAGTAAATCAAATGGGAAATCAATAGTTGTAACCAATTTACATCGATTTAATGTCGCATGCACTTAGAATAATTTTATATCTACGTATCTTCAATCACTTAACATCAGCATATCAACAGTGGAAGGAGTAACTTGATTTGATTGTTGAACGTCAGATATATCATTTGATAATTTTGATTATTATTATTATTATTGCTCTGAAGAAGTCCAGACAAGATAACTGAATGAACCTTTGGATTTGTCGAAAATTTCAATAACTGAGATTATTCCAGATACAATTTTAACAAATAATGTCTTTTATGTACTCGGCGCCCAACTTTTTCTCAAACGATTCGTTCATTTAGTGATGAATATTCGGATACAGATTTATTATCATTTCTAGGCGGATTTTGTTACACAGATCAGCATCAGTTGAAATATTAATGAAAAACTGGTAGCAGTAAAAACAACATACAATTTATTGATCATTGAGCAGCAGCCATGTCATATTTATTTAGTCCTTTTAGTGACTACCGAATTCTGTCTATCAAATTCACATGTGACATTCAGTCTGAACTAGTGATAAGGAGTGAAGTAGTTGAGTGTGTTGACCGCTTCATTTATCTCGGAAGTCTGATAAGTGAGGATGGTCTGGTGACCGGCAAAATCTCAGCACAGATACAGAAGGCTCGATTGCCTTTTGCCAACATGCATCACTTATGGCGTAGGTGAGATATCCGTCTACCAACCAAAGGACGAGTCTGCTGTGCAGCAGTTTGCTCCGTCCTACTATATGGATGCAGAACATGGCCGGTAAGAGATGAAGATACTCGTAGGTTACTAGTATTCGAATATAGATATCTTCAAGGCATTGTTCATGTAGCCTGGGATAACGGAGTAGGCAATACTGTCTTCAGGAAACGGGTGCTAGGTAAGGATGACAGATCAATAGATGAAGTAATGAAACTTCATCAGTTGAGGTGGATGGGACATGTGTTACGTATGCCTAACCGCCGACTGCCTCGATGAGCTATGTTTTGTGGTGTAGTAGTAGTTTGAAGAAAGCTACGGGTGGCCAAACCAAAACATGGCAGAAATCCATTAATTCACTGACAAGTGGACTGAGTTATGTTGGTAGATGTAGACTACCTGGTTGATAGTAATGATGTTAGTAATAGATGGTTAGAGACCTTGAATGAAGTGGCTCAAAACCGTTTGCAATGGCGCAGGTGCATCCACTCTTTGTATTTGCTCAAATTCTAACCTCCTGAATTCCTCATAATCTCTACCTTTCCCTTTCTAATGTTATCTCATTGAATTACACTTCTTGAATAATATATTTGTACTCTAATCTCTCCAATTACCAATAATACTTCTATTACCTCTACTACTATGGGATTTGAAGTGACAATGGCGTCTCTGTGCTAATATGGAGTGGCAACTTGAACTGATGTACGTAAGTACGTACGTACGAAGTTCTACGCTTCAAATGACGGACTGACTAACTGACCCAACGGATCAACATCATGCACGCAATATTGTTGATATTTAGTGATTTTGAGACAGTCATAAAAAAACGTGATAGTAACGAATCCGATAAACGATATTGTATAATGACAGTTCAGATTTCACAGAGAAGGGCCTCAGTTCCTCCTAAGACAATTGCCAACTGACACAAAAAAACTAAATCTAGTGTTCACTGCTTCAAATTCACCTAAAAACAACAACTGTTTCATCCTGACAACAAATTGCCAAAGAAACTGTAAAAGGAAATCATATATAATTGACAGAATACATTCTGAACAATGCAAAACTTCATTTACCGATGAAAAAGATCATTTGATGTGTTTAATTAATTAATTGACATGATTGAATAAAATATCTACACATATAAGTTGCAACTAGAAAAAAAATTTTAAAAACAAGAACACACACTTACACACAAAAACAACATCATATGATATAGCGCATTCTTTAGAATATTGGATGGAATAAAATTGTCCTTTAAACAACATAACATCATCCTATAAGATCATTGGAGGAAGAGGAGGAGTGCTGAACTTGATAAACAACTATTATCACAATAATAATAATAATAATAACCGCGTTCAGTAGTTACATTACAGAATGTGTGTGTGTGTGTGTTTAAATGTACTATTATGAATTTGAAAAAAAACAGTGATAGTATGATTTAAAGTAAGTTTATTTTCAACTTGTAGTTAGTTACATTCAGCATTCAATGTCATTGAATGATACAGTAGTACACTATGAAAGATAGTAGGTGAATTATTTAATAGAATAACATTTTTTTATGACAAATATATCTAGGTATTTATTCAGCATGAAATGATTTAACAAGGGTCGACCAGAGTTGAAGTACTTATTTACTTAATTACGCTTGTTACCGCCAAATGGAGCATAGACCAACGACCAGTATTCTCCAACCTACTCTTTTCAGTTCTTTCCAATTGTCGTTCACCCTTATCATATCTGTCTCCATTTCTCGACATAATGTGTTCATTGGCCTTCCTCTTTTCCCTTGACCTTGAGGGTTCCGAGAGAGTGCTTGTCTTGTGATGCAGTTGGATGCTTTGTTCAAAGAATATCTTATCCACTTCTAATGCTTCTTCCTCACCTCTTCCTACACTGTAATCTGGTTTTTTCTCTCCCATAGTAGGTTGTTGCTGATAGTTTATGCCCAACGAAGTATTTTGAGTAGAAAACTGTTACCAAACACTTGTATCTTGTGGATGATGGCTTTGGTAGTTCTCCAAGTTTCCACTCCATACAGTAGAAGTGTCTTGACATTTGTATTGAAAATTCTGATTTTGGTGTTTGTTGATAGCTGTTTGGAGTTCCAGATTTTGTTCATTTATAGAAATGCTATCCTTGCTTTGCTGACAGCGCCTTCACATCTACATCAGATCCACCTTGCCCATCAGTGATATTGCCCAGATATGTATTTGTATTTGTAATTGTTTTTGCTCGTATGGTAGAACAGCCACATCATTTGCGAAGTCCTGATCGTTCAGCTGCATCCTGGCTGTCCACTGTATTCCTTGCTTCCCCCGCCCCAGATATTGACGTCTTCATAGTGAGTTGAAGTATTACCAGTTAAATGGTTCCAACGCTGGAAGGTTTATGTGCGTGCATTATTAAGAAGTCACAAACTAAGACGAAACGCTTATCTAGTGAGTACAAACATATATCCTATTTATCTTAAATTGTGCCAATCCATGATGATTAATCATAATTTAAACAAATCTTCACAGAACGTTTTCATCATCCATTCTGTAAAGTTAGAACTGAAATGGTAAATGGTTATATGTTGACTTTAAATTAAACAATCAAGTTAGAAAACCTGTTTTGCATTTTACCAGTATAAAAAAAACATCATGAACTGATCATTTTGTTTGTGTGACATTTCGGTGGTAATTTGAATTTAATTGTGGAAATTCAGTCATCTAACGATTGAGAACACTGTTAATAGGGAAGAAAAGTGAAACGATTATCTAGTCTATACTATTTCGAAAAATTTCATTAAGCGTAACCTCCAGACGTTGAGAGTTCTTCATCAAACCTGAAACTACTCGTCTTCTCAACTATTTATGGAAGGATATACTAACAGATTACAAATTTTAGTTATAAGCTTCAATACAGAATCGCTAAAAGTAAGTTGCCATTCTCATAGTGTGCAATAATTTGTCATTCCGTAATTGAAAATAAACGATAGCAAATCTAGAAATATGCGATGCAGTCATAAGAACAATAATAATAACAAAGAGTTTCGACAGCCGTTTTTACGAGCTTTCATTGAATAATACCATTGTTTACATGAAAACATTTATTCATACGTGCGATGATTTTGTTGAAGGCCATATGTGCCATATACGCTCAACAACTTAATACTTACTTACATGTATACACCTGTTACCTCCAGCGAAGCATAGACCACCGACGAGAATTCTTCAACCCACCCTCTGCTTGGTCTTCTTTTCAAGTTCTAACCAGTTGCTGTTCATTCTTCTCATGTCTATCCCCAATATTTGGCGTACTATGTTATTCAGTATTCTTCTTTTCCCAAAACCCTGAACATTCCATAATATGGCGTGACCTATGATGCAGTTGACCAGTTATTTGTTTCTCTAACATGGAAATCATGCCATTTTTTGAAATGATAAACCATGTGACTAGAATAAGTCTTTTCACATTTATAGGCATTTAGATATGGCTGCTGTGAAACAAGTTAATTTAGAATATATAGAATGTGGTTCACAAGGAAATGAAGAATACACATCTAGTCCTATTTGAGACTCGGCAGTCGGATAATTGTACATTTCAGAGTTGATCTTTCTCACTCAGAGATTTGAACCTAGTACTGTTTACTGTAAACACGGTGGCTTTATCCAATTAACTGCTAAGTTTGAACAGGTACTTACTTAAGCAACGACTGGATAATGAGATGACGTTTGAAGAGAACGGTATTGGGTCCACATTGTGGAGTAAACATCAACTCCGACATACAGCTACATCTTGATAACAAGTCCCGAATAAGATTCGCACATACCTAAAATTCCATTACTAGCCATCATCTATGTCTTCCATATTTGCATTGTTTAAATGTTGTTGACTATTTGGAATTTTATTCACTTTCAATGTCACGTTATCTGAACTATCATAAGACTAGTGATGATATCTTATGATGAATGTTTTGCAAACACAACTATTTGTTTTTTTCAAATTGATAGTTAAAAATAGTTTTCTTAAATTAAACATTGATTGTAAACTACTACTTGACAAATTTCCATTGTCATCAGTAGACACTGATATTATTTAATATGTAATGATTAGAGTGAATGGTGAACATGTTGTATGAACTGTAAGATAACTTATGTAAGAGAATTATTTTTTATATTCAGTTATTGAATTGAAACACATGAAATGTCATTGTATTCAACTTGGTTCTGTCATCCATAAGAAGTAAACTAGAAACTGACACATATATGCATCGGTTCAAGTCAATATCACATGATAACTGTAGAACGAGGTGAAATAACTTAGATAAACATTAGATTCAATGAAGTATTGACAATCATTGATCATAAAAAAGACAATTTAAAAGCGATAGATGTGATAGAAAATGAAACAAGGAATTCGTCTGTGCCGTTGTGAATGACTGTGTGCAATGTCATCGAAAGTCTTCAACCATTGAAGACAAGAACCACGTTCACCCCAACTTAGTAGGGTTTATTAACACTGGTGACTTAGTTCAATAGTCAGCATTATCATGGAATGATACTATTCTTCGACTTGATTACCGTTTGTTCTCTCTTGAACAACTTCCATTCCCAGCAAACACAATGCATTGAGTTAAGAGCGTTCAGTTACATACAGTGTATGTTCCAAACACCTCAGTCAATGAAAATATATCACCTCATCAACCCATTGGCCATGTTTATCCAATATCCATCGCCCAACAAACATGTTTATTCTGTTCGTATTTTGCAGATATTCATTATTTACTGGTCATTATTTTCTAAATATCAATCGTAAAATGAACAGTTCGAAGTTAGCACTGAATAAACATATGTCACAGTTTCGCTATCTGAAATAGTCTCCTAAATATGATCAACATCAACTCTTGTTAATGTTGAGATGTAATTGTATTTCAGAATAATTTAAAACTAATCATCTTCATCCTAATTAAATCTCATGTTTGCATAAACTCTCATAGCTTATGAGCTGGCAAAATTATACAAATCTCACTGAATCACCAAAAATCTAATACCCTGTGGTGGTGTTTCGTTCTCTGAGCTGGATGTTTTGGTTGTGAAGCTTTCATTGTTCTTCTGAACAGAACAACATTATCAGCACAAACTTCAGATAGAACAAGTGAAGCATGCGAATTTCTCCATGTTTGACCCTTTTTGTAATACAGTTGATTCTTTACGGAAGTAAAATCCAAGTTCATGATGAATAAATATGTCGATAAAATTATTAAATTGTCTCACTATAGGTCTTCTTCACATTGATGTTGTTTTTAGACTTCTATGAAGAATGATATAATAATATATACTTATTTCCAGCTAAATTATTGTCAGTATACAAAATTCTGTAGGTGTACGTAGTAATCATCTGGATGTGAATAAAGGAAATCAATTATAGTTGTACTTTACTATGAGAAATGTAATATTTTGTTAGGACTACATTAAATTTATTAAAATCATGAATCGATCATGGTTAGACTATCAATAGAAACCTGAAAGTAGTGGGTGACCGTTTTGTTCAAGTATGCGACTCATCAAGTGTAAGCATCCACGATCCTCGTATACAGGAATCTTACTCAGGACATTCGGTTTCATGAGCGAACGTTTAAGCTTTAGACCACTGGATCGATCCACGTGATGTTAATGTCAAACTTTAATCAATGCAAGGTAGTGAGCAGCTCCATCCATTTACTTTGAAAGCTGACTGGTTCACAGACAACTCCGTTGGACTCCACTGGTCACAGCTTCGCGCTAGAACTACGAGAATTCATATTGTAGCTAGTCACTAGTGAACACTCTTTCTAGAATGTTTATATCAAAAATGATCGATTCATGATTTCAATGAACCTCAACAATCTTCACAGCTCCACAATGTAAATCATGAAATTTAATTACAGTGTGATAATAAGTGTAAACTAATCAGTAATCGTTGAAATCAATACAGAATTCAACGATATACATCAAATTAATTGATTTAACCACGAATTAGGTTTGAGATATTATAGAAAGAAATCACAATTTAAAGTATTCTAGTTATTTGACATTGAAAATTGTAAAAAAAAAATAGCATTCGAAATATCACCTAATTTATATCAAGTGCTATATACAGATTCAATGTAATCAATGTGGGTTATTGATTTAATATTAGTGAATGGCACAATTCGTTATAGGGATTTGTCTCTTACTGATTTATTGTTGGTTTTATAATAAGTATTTATTGTGACGGTGTGCCTTTTCCTCTTTCATCGAGAAATATCAGTACAATGTTCAATTCTATACAATATAAACAACAAGTAACTAGGGTTGCTTCAAAACTAACTGGGTATATTTTGTGTCATGTCATGTTTTACAAAAGAGGAACGTATCAACATAACAATATTTTGATGCTTACTAATTGACAACCGAATAAGAAACAATTCATGAAGATATTACATCAATGTACATATAATTTGTGTCAATGTCCAAATCGAGGAAAATACAAACATGTAAACTAAATCACTCGAGTTTTATAAATTATGTTCGAACGATAGAGTTACATCATAGTAATCAGTCAAAAAAATTGTGTAATGAATGAACAGAGCTCAATATTATTAGTAACTGACGTTTGCTGTGTCACAATACGACAAACATAAAAATTGATCACGATCGATGTATGTAGGATATTTGAAGGTTCTCATTGATGAATATCTGGACCCTGGACGGAATAATATTTGAGACCTCAACTGAAAACACTGAGTTAGGAATGCAGTTAGATCTATGAACGACTCAGATGTAGAATGAAATGCTCGACCTAGATTACACCATTGGACAACATTCCTTTTCAATTATAGTAATCGATATCGTTTTACATGACCAACACTTTGTTCATTTACATAACAGATTCAAATCGATACAGAACAAACAAACGCATCTCATCTATTCAAGAAATCGCTGGAAATCATTGATTAACAAAATATTCAACAGTGCATACATAACACATTGTGACTGTGTTCATGTCCTTAACATGAACTCTGTGTACTATTTTGTTGTTTATTTACAGGTGAACAGACTAGAATTCTTATCATTATAGCACAAATCTGAATATTTCAGATGCCTGGAGATTATCGATTGATTTCTACACACTAAAACAGTGCTTAATCATGGTAGACTTCGTAAAGTCTGTCTAAATGAAGATTCCACTAAATCAGGGAGCGACAATTAGCAACACGCTTCCAATCACAGGGTACATTTAGAACCACAAACAGTCGTTCTCATCGAAAAGCTGTGAAAAATATCACCCTCACTAGTCAAATGGACAACACGCTTTGAATGCTACACACAGCACACAGAATTAACACTCATTGTATGGTACTGAATTCAGGGAGTTCAGTGATTGGTTCACTGTATGGAAAAATGTCAATGGCATTTGTGAATATGAATATAAGAAAGTATCTGGTGAATCGGCCATCCATCATATAGTATATTACAAGTCACATTAAATTGCATTATTAATCATTGTGAACTAATTAAGATTATATCACACGGTTGATCAAGTGATGCAGGATGATGAGAAGATTGAAAAACAAATGTAGGTTCAGCATTTCATTGAACACTACACATACATATAATCACGCGGCATAATTGATGTATTTGGAGTACTGGTGGTAGTTATAGTTGTCGAGATAGTTTCGTTGGTGTAATGTTAGTATATATATATATCGTGATCTATGTATGTTCAGGATTAATAAACGAGTATGTATTTTGTCAAACTTTGAAAGTTACCTAAATGTAGTAATAGTATAGGTGTTGGTACTGATATTTGTACAAGTAGTTGTAGTCGTGACGCCTGTTACCCTCAGTGGAACTTGGGCCGCCCACCAGCATTCTCCAACCTACACTGCCCCGAACCTTCCTTTCCAGTCCTACCCAATTACTATCCATTCTTTTCATGTCTGCTTCTAATTGTCAACCCAATATCTTCCTTTTCCTCTTATTATTTCGCTTTGAGGATTCTAAGTGAGGTATCGTCTTGGAATTCGGTTGAGTGCTTTCGGCAATGTGTGTCCTATCCATTCCCGGCGCTCTTTCCACATTTCTTCCTTTGATAGAACCTGGTTTATTCTGTCCTACAGTAGGTTGTTACCAGTGATGTCTGACCAACGGATCCGCAGTTATCTTGTTCAGAAGTGACACTAATAGTAACTATAACTGTAATTTGGTAAGTTTGTACAAAATCCGTTTCAGAGTAATCAACGAACGGAAGCTACATTAAAATTACTATAAATTCCTTACACACGTTTATTCTAATTTGAACAAATAAACATTGTAATCAGGTATTATGATAGACTTAGTTTAAAGTTTAGTTGAACGCGCATTTTCCTAACTACGTGTACCCCTCACATAGAAATCCACGGTAAATTGTTTTAAAACTAATCTCTAGTATTTTCAATAATGCGTACATGACAATCATGTAATTTCTAGGCTTTTACTCTTCAACAGTTGATATAATGACAGCATTACATGTACTATATGCGAGAATTAGTTAAAATTGAGAATGATATTGTTAAATCTATTTTACAAAATGAAAACTTTCACGTTTAACAAACACTACACTACTCAAAATACATTAAAACGCTTAGTCTTTTCTATCCATCCGTTGCACATGACACGTAAATCTTATACTTTTATTTTAAATCATAATCCTAAACACTCAATTTTAAAATAAATCTCAAACTATTTGTGATATGATGTTATGAGTAATAGAGTATTTTCATGTTACAGTTGATAACTCAGTTCATGATTGGAAACCACAAAACTTTTATATCTCCTAATCCTAAACTGAGATCTTTACCCTTCGACGAGAATTCTGTGCCGAATGTTGAAAAAAATCTTTTTTCGAGAGCGATAAAAGTTAGAGCAGATAGGTTGATTGAGATAATCAGTGACAGAACCAGTCACGAAACCGGTTTTTTTCTGATTGCTTAAAAAGACAGGCTGAAAATTCATCCTGTTTGTTTTAAGCGAGTGGCGGTGGATACTAGATACACATTATTAAACTTTGTATACTATTCGTCGTCCACATTATTGTTACCCTAAATTGCGAATGTGCTTGGGACGTTAAATCCCCAGAACTCACGTGATGATAAAGGTCCTAATTTTGGATTTCGTGTTTTCGAGCATGGACTAATCAGTTGACCTTGAGATCATATTTCCCACTCGAAACATTCTTAACTGTCATTGGTTGAATTACTATTTTAGTATGCTATTTTTGTGGCTCTCCCAAGGACGTTTCTATCATGTATAAATAAACACGATTATTCTGCTTGTCAACATTGATTTTCTGAGTGCTTGTAGAATACACTTTCTATGTCTTGTCAAAACGTCTTCGTCTACTTAGTGGGGCCTTAGGACGCTCGGATGAAAGTAGCCTATTGTGTTACTGGATCATTTGTCTTCGCTGCCGTTTACCGACTAAGATGAACTCGTAATAGCATTCAAGTATATCAGTTGACGAGCATAACACATCACTACTTTTTATTTTGACTAACTAAGCTTCACTCATTTTATCCTGACTTTCAACAAGCGTATAAATAAACTTGATTTGTGTGCTTGTCAAACCTCATATTTTCTGGGTGCTTGTAGAATACACTTTCTACGCCATATCAAGACTTCTTCCTTTACTTAATGGTGCCTTGGGATTCTCAGATTAGAGAAGCCCATCATGTCACAAGATTATTTGTCTTCGCTCTCGTTTACTAAGCTGAACTCGTAATAGCATTCAAGCATATTCAGCATGCTTGTCGTAAGTCATTTTAATTAATTCAATACTGATAAAGAATTTCATTATTTTAAATCTAAAAAAATGGTCAATACTGTTATCGAATTATTTAGGCAACGAATCAATAAAACTAATACAATGACCTATGTGCGTAGGTGGTAAAACAAACCTCAAGTACACTTGCCCATATAAACTCAATTATAGTAAAAGTACAAATGGTATGCATAAGTTGTTGTTGTTGATGTTGTTGTAAGGTTGTATGGTTGTAAGGACTTAATCAAATCAAACTGTAAATAAACTGAATGTGTATGTCAGGTGCTTGTTATATAATCCAGCTCAATACTATTCATCTTACCAAAAAGAAATAAATTTAATTGCATTGCGGGCTTGTTGTGAAGATTGTTAAGTTTTATTTGTAACCATTAATCGATCAATGTTAGACCACCATTATAAACCCGGAAGCACTGGACGACCATTTCGTCCTGGTATGGGACTCATCAGCAGTGCGCATCCACGACTCCTGCACCCCGCAGGATTCGAACCCAGGACCTTCGGTATTGTAGGCGAGGTGCAGGAGTCGTGGATGCGCACTGCTGATGAGTCCCATACCAGGACGAAACGCCCGTCCAGTGCTTCCAGGTTTCTAATGGTGGTCTAACATTGATCGATTCATGGTTACAAATAAGAAATAAATTTAACATTGGAACACGTATAAATCAGTAAGTCTGACACAGTCCATAACTACCTCTGAGTAGTATGCAACGACGAGAGTTCAATACTTGATCAATATCAAGACACTAAAATACCATCATAAGAATGAATATGAATACAACAACAAAAAATGCAAACTTTTATTTCCAGCCTACATAGATAGTAGATATGATTAACAGTAAAAAGAGCAGAGCATACAATATCATGATTCTCTTGAAACATTATCTATAGAATGTTCCTTATGAAGTGTTGTTTTCAAAGTAATTTCGTTCATACTGGTTTTGCATAGACATTTTCTGATGAAAAAATGCAACAAACACATACAATACTTGAACAATATATAAATAATCCCTTTACTCAACATTATATATATGACTAGACCAAAGAATTCATATGACAGAAAATACGATCTCGTAGTCAGTCAGTCAGTCAGTTACAACGTAGAGTTTCGTATTTGAGTACATCAGTTAAGGTTGCTATACCACATTAGCACAGAGATGCAATTGTCCATTCGAATCTCATAGTAGTAGAGGTAGTAGAAGAATTAGCGGTGATAGAGAATATTAGCGGTCGAAGATATTATTCAAGAAGTATCATTCAGTGAGATAAATTTAGAAAGAGAAAGACAGAGGAGATGAGGAATTCAGAAGATTAGAATTTGAGAGAACACAAAGAGTGGATGCACCTGCGACATTGCAAACGATTTTAAGCCATGTCACTCAGGGTCTCTAACCATTGGTGACTATCGTCTTGCTGACCCCAACCAGGTAGTCTACATCTACCAACATGACTCAGTCCACTAGTCAGTGACTTCATGGATTTCCGCCATGTTTTGGTTTGGCCACCCCTAGCTTTCTTCCAACCTACTCCTACACCACAAAACATAGCTCATCGCGGCACTCGGTGGTTAGGCATGCGTAACACACGTCCCAACCACCTCAACTGGTGAAGTTTCATTACTTCATCTGTTGATCTGCCATCCTTACCTAGTACTCGGTTCCTAGCTATAGCAACGTTTTTCATATTTGTTCACAATATGTATATCATGAATGATTTCCATTCCAATCCGTAAAGAACAAGTACAATGCAGAACTAATCAGGGGACAGGGAACTTAATAATGAGTTCATGGGACTTGAAGTTTATCGAACCATATTAAAACCGGATGTTGATGTGCTAGTGTATAACGACTAGTTTAATTTGAAGACAATAAGTAGTATTAAGTACTTACAGGACGATGGATTATCTTGAAAAACACACACATGGACTAACTGAACAAGTTGAAACACAGTACAAGATGAAGAGATATTTTACTTTATTAGTGTGATGCCTCTTAGTATTGAGCTTAAGATAAATGCATTTAAGATTATGTTAAATATGGTGTAAAGTTTGATGTTAGAGTTGCGATTATTTTTAAGATTTTTGGCTAACATCAAGAAGTTTTTAAAAGAATAGTGAACATGGATCAGTAAATCATAAACCTAACCTCAATCTCTTACAATAAAGAACCAGTAGAAAATTTGAACAGATCATTAACAATGTAAAATCAATCTATTCATTAAAATATTTTTCGTTTTCAACTATATAAACTGTGATCAAGTAATAATTTTCAGCTTCATGATTGGTTGATACAGTAGATCAAAATCTTAATTCATTGTATAATAAGAATCTTATAGTCTTGTACTATACTGTGCTTCTTGATCAAAGACATATACTTTGAATCATGTCACTAAAACTATGATTCAGTGCGTATAAATAGCTTGCATAGATCTTCTTTGTTAATTTAGCATAGTTCATTTATGAATTAAAGCTTAGATTAACCGAAAGTGAAACATTAACACCGTTGCAATGCCGGCTCAGTAGTCTCGAAGTTAATTGTTCAAACATGAGACCTATGGTCTTGGGTTTGATCACCATGATCACCATTACGTCGTGTATGCTCACTGATAAAGAGTTCAATACTGAGACGAAACAGTCTTCTAGTGCTTCCAAGTTTCTATTAGTGATCCTCGTCAGTCAGTCAGAAGCAACGTAGAACTTCGCACGTAAGTACATCAGTTCATGTTGCCATACCACATCAGCACAGAGATATGATTGTCAATTCAAATGCAATAGCAGTAGAAGAGGTAGTAAAGGTATTAGAAGTAATCGGATAGGTTAGGATTAGAAGATATTATTATTCAAGAAGTATGATTCAGTGAGAAAAGTTTAGAAAGTCAAAACTAGAGGTGTTGAATAATCCAGAAGATTAGGATTTGAGAGAACACAAAGAATAAATGCACCGGCGCCATTGCGAACGATTTTGATCTATGTCATTCAAGGTCTATAACCATCGATTACTATCATCTCGCGGACCCCAACCACGTAGTCGACAACTACCGACATGGCTAAGTCCATTCGTCAATGACTTCATGGATTTCTGTCATGTTTTGATTTGGCCGCCCCTAACTTTCTTCCAACCGACTACTACTCCACAAAACATAGCTCGTCGTGGCAGTATGTGGTCAGGCATACACAGCACATGTCCCAACTACCTCAACTGATGAAGTTTCACCACTTCATCTATTGATCTGCCATTCTTACCTAGTACCTGATTCCTAATATAAGCGTTGCTCACTCGGGTGTCCCACGATATGCCAGCGATGCTTCGAAGACACCTATGATCGAAAACCAGTAACCTACGAATATCTCCTACTCTCACTGGCCATGTTTCACAGCCATAATGTTGGACGATGCGAACTGCTGCGCAGTACACTCATCCTTTAGTCAGCAAACAGATATCTCGCCTACGCCATAAGTGACGCAGGTTGTCAAAGCCAATCGAGCCTTCTGTATCCGTGCTGAGATTTCGTCAGTCACCAGGTCACTGGCACTGATGAGACTCCCCAGATAAGTGAAGCGTTCTACACGTTCGACTACTTCACTCCCTATCACTAGTTCAGGTGCCGATGAAACCCAATCTTGAAGCAACATTTTGCATTTCGAGGGTGAGAACCGCATACCGAACATGCTTGTACTGTTTGTTGCTTAGGGTGGTCAGAAGACTCTGCATTTTGTCTGCGTATTCATCAAGTAGGACAATGTCATCGGCATTGGCTGATTCATGATTTCATTGAAACACAATAATCTCCATAACTCTATAATGAATATCATATAATATGCACCACTAGTGATTATATTTCAATGTATGAACTGACTGTTTATCATTCTGTATGGTTATAACTAAATGCTATAATCTTAAGCCTCTCATCCTATTTTTGCATTTCCCACAATTCATATAACCTAATTAATCTAAAGATAAATGATCTTTGAACAAGTGTTAAGCATTTTGCTTATCATTAAGTAAATATGTCAAAAAATATTTATTGAAAATTTGCTTATTCAATGTTCAGAGTTTCTATTTTTTTTTGAAAACATTTAAGAATTAATAAGTTCCATAATAAAAAATATTGAATGTTGAACGATGCGTGACCTTGACAGAATGTATGTCATTGTTTTTTCTAAAAAAATATTTATTTATTCAATAGTTCAGTGTAGTTATGTCGGATGACATAATTCCATTGTCAACTTTTGCCTTTTTAGAATTCCAAAAAGTATACAGTTTTTCGGGTTATTTTTTGTTTACTTAACATATATATTTACAGATTATTAACGCCTTTTAATATTTTGGTCATACGAGATAGTAATGAGATAATATGTTCCAGAATAAGTACTTATAAATAAATCTGAAGATAATTTTTCATTATAGAGTTATGGAGATTGTTGTTAGACTACCATTAGAAACATGGCAACACTAGATGGCCTTCTCGTCCTGACATGGGACTCATCACTGGTAGTGTGCATCCACGACCCAATGCTCTCGACAATCGAATCCACGGGTATGTGTGAAGGTTTAGCCTCCAGCCTTCATCAAACGATATTAATGTCTAATTCTCATAAATCTAAAGTTTTGCGCAACATGAATCATGCCTTTTAACAGGTAAGTGCTGACACCCGACAAGATTGAGCGTTACTGGTCATGCGCAAGACCAAAGGTCTTGGGTTCAATTCCTGAGAATAGCTGGAGTTGTGGATGCCGTCTGCTACTGATGAGGGTTGTCTAGTGTCTCCAAGCTTTTTATTTCGGTCTAACAATAATTGATTCATGATTTCAATAATAATGTAAACATAGTTTATTTTTAAAACTAATACACACATGAACTTCAATCATAGTAGACAAAATAATTCAATAAATTTTATTGTTATAATTAAATGGACATGTATACTATACATTATCAAGTGGATTGATTGTTGTATAGTTTCATTCATCTAAATGAATAATTAGTCAATTCAACTAGTTTACTCTTGAATTCACTATCTACGCCAATGAAGCTGAACTTGAATCAAATGTAAAATCAATAATTTAAGTTAAAAATTATGTTTATTCATGAATTGTAGATTATTGTTGGTATTTTATTCATTGGAAATGATGATTTAGTTTTCTTTTTGACAACATTTGTTTCTTAACACATTATTAGGATGTTTGTTTTGCAATTGGAGTAATGGAGATAAGTGTTTTTGACACAGTGAAATCATCAATCAATCATTGTTAGGCCAAAATTAGAAACCTGGCCGCTTCGTCTTGGTAAGGGATTCATCTGATTTTGAGATGGAGGAGAAAATTGGTAGCTCAGCTGGATGATTATGGTGGTGATTCGTTCTCTGAGCTGGATGTTTTGGCTGTGGAGCTTTCATTGTTCTTCAGCTGAACAACATCATCAGCACAAACTTCACACGCACTGCAGCACTAAAAAACGAGGAAAAGCATCTTCCAAAAGAACGGTTATTCACGCAACTTCATCAAAAAACATCAACTGAAACCGTCAACAGAAGCGTAATCATGTACAAGAACCAAGCATCCTACCATACATAAAGGACATATCGGAACTTACAGCACGACTACTGAGACCATTTGAATTAGGCGTAACACACGAACCAACAGAATCACTTCAACCAGTCCTACGTAAACTAAAGGACATAATGACAAAGAAAAACCAAATATCATCTACAAAATAAACTGCTCAAACTGTGAAAAACACTACATAGGACAAAGCGGACATCCTCTTCAGCTTTGTTTGCGCGGGAATCAATTAGCATTCAAATGCCACGACAACGCTTCGCTTATATCAATACACAAGGACAATTACGGACATACATTCGATTAGAACAGTGTGGAAATACTGGATAGAGGGAGCACAAAGAACACTAGAGAATTTTCGGAATTTGGCACTCAGGTCAATCAACAAACATATCGACAATGAACCAATTTTTTAACGAATCAGAAAAATCATAGGAGACATAGGATCAAGATACAGGTCAAAAAGGGGATACAATCAAAACAAAGGTGCAAACAAACAACGACAGGTCTAAAGTCAACAGCAACCACCACAATAGGACTCATCACTGGCAGTGCTCATTCGCAACTTCTGCAACCCGGAGGATTCGAACCTAGGACCTTCTGGAAATAAAGGATGCTTAGTTGCTTTATTACTCCGTATTTTATCATCTCTACACAATGTCCCAGTATCATCTTGTTGGGGATGTTAGATTCCCGAAATTCGGTTGATAAATGCCTTATTTTGGTTTTCACGTTTGCCAGCATGGGCTGATCAGTTGACCTTGAGATTTCATTTACCACCAGGAAAGTCCATGGCTGTGATTGGTTGCTGTGTATTTTAGTGTGCTATTTTCGTAACTGTCCCAAGGACGTTTCTATGTTGTATAAATAAACGAGAGTTGTATGCTTGATTGTATTGTGATTGCTGGGTGTTGTAGAATATACTTTCTACGCTTACAAAGCCATTTTACTCTATTTGGGGATTCAAGGAAGCCTACCTGGACGCTGGTAAAAGTCTCGTTCGCGTTTATCGACTAAGGTAATCTCGTAATAGCCTCAAGCATACTTAGTGACGAGCGTAACACATCTGCACATAACCATTTTTCCAATATCAAAAACAATAGAAAACCCTAAGGGATTTAGTTTGATGAGTAAAAAATAGAGATTCACCATGATAGATAATAGTAGAATCACAAACAGTCTTGGTTCAATGTGTCAACTATAATAGTCATGAAACAGCAGTAAATCATTAGTATCATTCAACTAACATATACCACACAACACAATCCTTCCAAGCAGAAGTTCAAATTCATTATTCATATTGTAGTGAAGGAGAATTGCAGAGTTACTCAGTAAAATAGGAAAACCATATCGTAAACGCTTAATTTGCAAATCTTCAATCCATCATCAATCCATTGTCTGACATTTCACTCACTATTCATGCGTTTCATACACAAATTCCATTGTGTTCCCACTCTTCTTCCTTTCTCTTGATCTTCCCCCATCTTCTGTTGCCAGACATGACGTTTACACTCGCGTCATATACTACTTATAAGTAGCGCGCACCACAATATTACAAGGAGTAGGGATTCATAGTAGACAGTGGAAATAATTTGCGACACAGGCCAGGTTATTCATAGTGAGATAGAAATTCTACTGAAGCATTCATATTAACCCAAAATGTTTCTGTGAAGTTTTTTTATTTTATTTTATTTTATTTTTTTATTTTTTATTTTCAATATTAGTTAATTATTAATTCACAAGTAAATTATGTGATCATTTAAATTCTCATGAAATATTGTTCATTCATACCTTGGTTGAAATTATCATTGTAAAATTAAATTAAATTTTCAAACTGTTTATATTACATGACAAATTGATTCATAATAGTTCACATTTAAGATGAATGTCTTTGTGAATTAATAGAGTTAAAAATGCAGATGTTTATTAGTGAATGTAACTGAAACTGTTTATCAGTTTATTTGTTCTAATTTCAAATAATAAGTTAGTTACATATCTACGCTTGTCGACCCACCCCCATGGAGCATAGGCCACTGACCATCATTCTTCAACCTACTCTGTCCTGGCACTTCCTTTCTAGTTCTACCCAGCTGTTTTTCATTTTATTCAAGTCTGCTCCCGATTCTTGGTGTAATGAGGTCTTTAGTGATCCACTTTTCACTTGGCCTTGATGACTGCAAGTGAGAACGTTCTTCAGTGTCTTTTCTTTTGTTCTTCCTCTGCTGGGATCTGGTTTGTTCTCTCCTATGGTAAAAAGTTGGTGATAGTGTCCAACCAACGGTATAATGCGTAGACGGCTGTTAATAAACACCTGTATCTTGTGGATGATAGCTTTTGTAGTTCTCCAAGTTACCGCTCCATACATTAGATTGATATATGTATTGAAAATTGTGACTTTAGTGTTGGCTGATAGTTGTTTTGTATTTCAGGCGTTCATCAACTTCATAAATTCCTGCCCTTACTCTGCTAGTCCATCCCTTCACGTCTGCATCAGATCCACCTTGTTCATCAATGATGGTACTTAGATATATAAAGGTTTTTACATCCTCCACAGCTTCTTCATCAAACGTGATTCGATTGGTCAATTAATATACTTACTTGCTTACTTACGCCTGTTATCCCCAGTGGAGCATAGGCCGCCCACCAGTTTTCTCCAACCAACTCTGTCCTGGGCTTCCCTGTGCAGTTCTGTCCAATGTTTGTTCATTCCTCTCATATCTTTCTCTATTTCTCCGCATAATGTGTTCCTTGGCCTTCCTCTTTTCCTTTTGCCTTGAGTGTTCCAAGTGAGGGCTTATTTTTTGACGCAGTTGGGTGGTTTTCGCAGTGTGTTTCCTATCCACTTCCAACGCTTCTTTCTGATTTCCTCCTCCAATGGAATCTGGTTTGTTCTCTACTACAGTCCTTTGTTGCTGATGGTGTCTGGCCAACGAATCCGAAGAATTTTGTGTAGACAACTGTTAATAAACACTTGTATCTTCTGGATGATGGCTTTGGTAGTTGTCCAAGTTTCCGCTCCATACAGTAGAACTGTGTTGACATTTGTATTGAAAATCCTGATTTTGGTTTTGGTTGAAAGTTGTTTGGAGTTGCAGATATTCTTCAACTGTAGAAATGCAGCCTTGCTTTGCCAATCCGCGACCTCAAATCTGCATCGGATCCACCTTTCTCGTCGATGATGCTGCCCAGATAGGTAATGGTTTTTACATCCTCCAAGGCATCTCCATCAAGCGTGATTTGGTTGGTGCATGTTGTGTTGCATCGGAGAATTTCGCATTTCCCTTTATGTATGTTGAGACCTACTGCTGTAGAGGCTGCTGCTTCACTGGTCATCTTCTCTTGCATTTGTTGTTGCGTGTGCGATAGAAGAGCCAAGTCATCTGAGAAGTCCATATCGTCCAGCTGCGTAATATACTCTCTAGGGAAAATATCACAGAAGATAAGAATGAATGGCATCCAGTTATGTAGGTAGATATTCAACTACACGCGGCATATAAACTCTTGTTCATTTTAATTAATTAACTAATTAATTAATTAGTTAATTAACACCGCCATTTTAAATTTTTTGTTTAATTGCATTTTTGTTTAATTCATGCATGAATATATCAATATAATCTACTTTTGCATATTTTCTTTCAAGAACTTTACAGTAACCCGTTAACAGATGATAAGTAATTTTAAAATCCAGTTACTGAATAAAACTTCAGTTTAAATTGATCATGTGGGCTAAAAAATATAAGGTAGAAAGTAAAAACACACCCGCTTCCTACCCCTCAACGTTAAACACACCACTGGTCACGATTTCTTAATAGAACTCCGGAAATCTTATCACGAAACTAGTCTTTAGTGAGTTCAACTGTGCCTGGTGTGAAGCAATCGATGAGGTCACTCAATGCCATGGATTGATTGAAGCTAGACATTAACACCGTTGGTTGCCGCCTGAGTGGTCTAGAGGTCTGGCATTCACGCCCGAGACTGAAGATCCTGGTTCCGATTCCTGACAGCGATGATCATGTGTATGTACTATTGATGAGTCCCATACTATGACGAAATATCAGTCTAGTGCTTCCAGGTTTCTAATAATGGTTGAACATTATTAGATTCGTGATTATAAATATAATTAAAAAATTGGAAATATTATCGTATTTACATAATTTTATGATGAACAAAAGTTGATCAGTCAAGTGTTTTTTTCAAGATATGTTGATTTACTCCTGTACAGATCAAGTTGTACAATAGTGAATAACAAATAAAACAAACTAAACTACAGTTAAATTGAAAACATTCGAAAATAGCAATTCAGAAATAATAAAAGATTAAATCAAACAAACATATTAGAAAGATGCATATATTGTTTAGTTGATAATTTAGAAAGTTTATCATTTAATCAAAATATCAGTAAGTAAGCAAGAGCTGAATTTCTACAATTGAAAAAAATATTTGGAACTTCAGACAAATATCAGTCAACAACAAAATCAGAATTTTCAATACAAATGTCAAGATAATTCTACTGTATGGAGTGGAAACTTGGAGAACTACCAAAAGACATCATCCAGAAGATACAAGTAACATTTGTCTACTCAAAATACTTCGGATTCGTTGGCCATACACTATCAGCAACAACCTACTGTAGTAGAGAACAAACCAGATTCGAGTGGAGGAGGAAATCAGGAAGAAGCGGTGAAAGTGGATAGGACACATACTGCGAAAAGCACCCAACTGCGTCACAAAATAAGCCCTCACTTGGAACACTCAAGGCAAAAGGAATAGAGGAGGGTCTAGAAACACATTATGCCGAGAAATAGAGAAAGATATGAGAAAAATGAACAAAAATTGGACAGAACTGGAAAGGGAAGCACAGGGTAGAGTCGGCTGGAGAAAACCGGTATGCCGCCTATACTCCATTGAGGGTAACCGGCGAGATTAAGTAAGTTAGTAAGTAATCAGTAAGTAGAATAGGTAGTCAATCAATAATCTTCAAAATACACTTCACAAAAAACTATACTCACTCGTCAAATAAAACTAATCAATGCAATTCTCTCACGTTACCCGTGAAAATCTACTTACATTCAGTCAACATCTATAAATTGTTTTTACAAGCATCATATATAATCATCGAATTCATCACAGTTCCATCTCATTATAAACATCATCTCCTCAGTCGATAGAAATTCATGTTCAACATTCAACTAACAACATACTACTTACAAATTATCTTTCTCATTCAAACTAACATTATAAGCAACCATTGACATATTATTCCTATAGGCCAACTAAAATACATCACATGATTCGTGAAAACAAATGAAAGACATTTCAACTTTGAAAAAAAAAACATTTCACGTGATTTCTAACGTCACTCGATTGCCACACCCCACCTTAAACGACCTTGAAAATTTTTTCTCTTCACAGATCAATAATTCCTAGTTTCTTATTTTCATTCATGAATCTAAAAATAAAACGGGGTGTGTACGTGTCGATTATATAATCAGTAAACAGAATAGTCAGACAATTTTGTTTTCCTTTGATCTTGATTCATAATTATGATAAACAGAGTTGTACAATGTACTATTCAATATGAAAAAACTGTATAGTTTTTATAGTATATTCATTATTGTACGACACGTAGTAGTAGCGGACGTGTGGTGCTGTGGTGCGAACTACTTATAAGTAGTATACAACGTGAGTGTCAACGTAAAGTCTGGTAGCATTATACGGGGGGAAGATCAATAAAGGAAGAGTTAGAAAACAATGGAATTTGTATCAAACGCATGAATAGTGACAATGGATTGATGTATGGCAACAGGAACAGTCCAGTTCCATAGGATGAACTGATCCTTTGCAAATGAACGATTTACGATATGGTTTTCCGATTTTACTGAGTAACTCTGTAATTTTCGTTAAATACAATTCGGTTGCCTCCACCTGTGTTCTCATTCACTACAGTAGTAGTAGTGGACGTAGTCATTTCTAACATTCCATATTCAGTTAATTCAACTTTCACATTCAATTCACTCACCATCATTGGTAGAATAGAATTTTTAGAACCAAAAACAGTCATTCTCATCGAAATCATGTCAAAAATATCACCCTCACTCGTCAAATGGACAACACACTTTGAATGACACACACAGCATGAACACTCACTGTATGGTAATGAATTCACGAAGTTCAATGATCAGTTGACTCACTGTAAGGAAACATGTCAATGGCATTAGTGAATGTGAATACATGAAAGTATCTGATGAATTGGCAATCCATCACATAGCATAATACAAGTCAGATTAAATTGCATTATTAATCATTGTGAACTAACGAAGGTTATATCACACATTGATCAAGTGATGCAGGATGATGAGAATATTGAAAAACAAATGTAGGTTCAGCATTTCATTGAACACTACACATACATTTAATCACGTGGCATAATTGATGTGTTTGGAGTACTGGTGGTAGTAATAGTTGTCGTGATAGTTTCACTGGTGTAATGTTAGCATATATATACATATATATATCGTGATCTATGTATGTTCAGGATTCATAAACGAGTATGTATTTTGTCAAACTTTGAAATTTACCTAAATATTTCTCTTAACTTTAAATACGGAAGTTGTTTGAAACAATCAAATATATATATAATTAATGTTCAACATTGTTTGAATTAGAAAATATGTTGATCTACCTTTGTACGGATTAACTATCTCAGGATACATGCGACATACTTCATTATAAATAACAGCCGTAAAGCGTTTTTGGACGATTTCCAGCGACATGCCAACGACTTACCTTACAAAAGATGATATAAAAACCATCTAAATATTTGTCATCAGTATAGATTTATGGAGATTATTCAGTTAAATAGAATTCATGAACTGATTCATATGAGAACATTATTTTCCCGATAGATGAAGTAGTGAAACTTCAACAGTTCAGGTGGTTGGGACATGTGTTACGTATTCTCAACCAACCACCGACTGCCTCGACGAGCTATGTTTTGTGGTGTAGGAGTAGGTTGGAAGAAAGTTAGATGCGGCCAAACCAAAACATGGCAGAAATCCATGAAACTACTAACAAGTTGACTGAGTCATGTTGGTAGATTCAGGCTACCTGGTTGGGTTCCTCAAGACGAAAGTCACCGATGGTCAGAGACCTTGAACGACATGGCTCAGAAAAGTTTTCAAAAGCGCAGGTGCGTACACTCTTTGTGTTCTATGAAATTCTAAGCTTCTGAATTCCTCATCATCTCTATCTTTCTCCTTCTAGATTTATCTTACTGAATTATGTTTTCCGAATCATGTCTTTGCTCCCTAATCTTCTCCATTACTGCTAATATTTCTACTATCGCTATAACTCTTGGATTTGAACTGACAGTTGCTTCTCTTAGCTGATAGGGCATGGCAACCTGAACTGATGTACATACGTACGAAGTTCTACGTTGTATCTGTCTGTCTATGAGAACATTATTAGAAAACTAAAAATACTAGTTCACCAAACGCACAATTTCGCAGATTGATTGAAGTTAAATATTAACACTGTTGGACAGCAAGTCACTAGTTAAGAAGTTAAAAATTCGCGCACGTAATTAAAAATCTTCAATACGATTATCGCGTGGGTGGTCTTGGCTGCAAACTTCTGATGAGCACCATAATTAGAAAAAAAAAGCAATCATCAAACGATTCAAAACATTCAAAGTTGATCAAACATTCATAAATTCAGGATTTCATCGAATCTCAACAATCTATAAAACACTACACTAAAAACCAAAAAATATGATGATCACTAATGACTCAGCTCTTAGGATAATTATCAGTGTTCTAAAGAGAGGCTATGATCCATCCATCGTCAATAGATAGAAATTCACTTTCAAAATTCAACAAACAACATACTACTTACAAATGATCTTTCTCATTCAAACTAGCATTATAAGCAACCATTGACATATTATTCCTATAGGCCAACGAAAAGTTCATCACATGATTCGTGGAAAACAAATGAAAGACATTTCAACTTTGAAAAAAAAAACATTTCACGTGATTTCTAACGTCACTCGATTGCCACACCCCACCTTAGACGACCTTGAAAATTTTTGTTTCTTCACAGATCAATAATTCCTATTTGCTTATTTTCATTCATAAATCTAATAATAAACTGGTGATCACAATAACACAAAACCCAATTGAATTGAATTTGAAAGTAGAGAGTTAAAAAAACACACAATCTACATTCGACAACTACTTTCAATCAAATAAATTTTTAATGTGTACGTGTCGAATGTATAATCAGTAGACAGAATATAATCAGACAGTTAGTTTTGTTTCCCTTTGATCCTGATTAATAATTATGATAAACAGAATTGTAGAATGTACTTTTCAATATGAAAATTTTGTATAGTTTTTATAGTGTATTCATTATTGTACGACACGTAGCAGTTGTAGTAGTAGTAGTAAACACTGACTTTGATTAATAAATAATTGTAGTTTCACTCAGTCAACACGTATTCATTATTATTAAATATATTGAGATAAGAATTCTAAAAAAAAAATTACGGAAAAAACAGAAGTGCAATTTTCACTTAAAATGCCTTACATAACAGATTGTCACAAACTCGGTATTCACTAAAGCTAATATATAATTTTCAAACAATTACATTTGAATGTATAAGCTTTTTGTTTACTGTGTAAATTACTGATTGTAATTGTAGTTTTGTACATTTACTCAATAACAAAACATATATATATATATGTGACACATTGATGATACTCATACAACTGGTTGACTTGAATGATTTCGAATAGAGTAGTTAAATTGATTTTCTGTTAAATCTCATTGGTTCAACCATCAGACAAATGGTATTTTAATGCTGTATGTTCCTTTGTATGACGTGACCTACAGAGAGAGAAGAATGATACCTCTGTAGTTTTCACACTTACTGAGATCTCCTTTCTTTCCTGTTTTGATGAGGTGTCCTTCTTCATTCACTTCTTCTGCTCTTGTTCGGCTATTTTGATTGCCAAAGTGATCCTTGTGATGATGATAGTTCCTGTAGCCCAGAACTTGATGACATGCTGAAATTAATACTTCTTTTGATCCCTTTTCAGTTGTTCTGCATGCTAGATTCCTCTTCATCAAGTAGATCGTGAAAGGCTAGGGAATATCAGTGCAACCCCTTAAGTGTGTGACAGACATTTTCCTAATCATAGACGGAGTACAAAACACCAACTCTTCTGCAGTTGATCTGTCTGACTATACTGTCAACTGATTATACAGTCGACACGTACACACTAAAATGTATTTCATTGAAAGTTGTCGAATGTAGATTAGTTGATTAGGAGAGAAAAATTTTTAAGGTCGTCTAAGGTGGGGTGTGGCAATCGAGTGACGTTAGAAATCACGTGAAATGTTTTTTAAAGTTGAAATGTCTTTCATTTGTTTTCACGAATCATGTGATGAATTTTTAGTTGGCCTATAGAAATATGTCAATGGTTGCTTATATTGTTAGTTTGAATGAGAAAGATCATTTGTAAGTAGTATGTTGTTTGTTGGATGTTGAAAGTGAATTTCTATCTATTGACGATGGATGGATCATAGCCTCTCTTTAGAACACTGATAATTATCCTAAGAACTGAGTCATTAGTGATCATCATATTTTTTGGTTTTCAGTGTAGTGTTTTATAGATTGTTGAGTTTCAATGAAATCCTGAATTTATGAATGTTTGAACAACTTTGAATGTTTTGAAGCATTTGATGATTGGCTGATCAAAAGTCCACAGCCACGACCATCCACGTGGGAATCATATTGAAGATTTTTAATTACGTGCGCGAATCTTTACCATCTTGACCATTGACCTGCTATCCAATAGTGTTAATATTTAACTTCAATCAATCCGCGACATTGTGCGTTCGGTGAACTAGTATTTTTAGTTTTCTAATAATGTTCTGATAGACAGACAGATACAACGGAGAACTTTGTACGTAAGTACATCAGTTCAGGTTGCCATTACCACATCAGCACAGAGACGAAACTGTCAGTCCAAATCCAAGAGTGATAGCAATAATAGAGGTATTAGCAGTAATGGAGAAGTTTAGGGGGCGAAGATATGATTCGAGAAGTATAATTCAGTGAGATAAATTTCGAAGAAGAAAGGTAGAGATTATGAGGAATGCAGAAGCTTAGAATTTCATAGAACACAAAGAGTGGATGTACCTGCTCCATTACAGACGATTCTGAGCCATGTCATTCAAGGTCTCTAACCATTGGTGACTTTCATCTCGCGGACCCCAACCAGGTAGCCTACATCTACCAACATCACTCAGTTTACTTGTCAGTGACTTCATGCATTTCTGCCATGTTTTGGTCTGGCCGCCCCTAGCTTACTTCCAGTCTACTCCTACACCACAAAACATAGCTCGTCGAGGCAGTCTGTGGTTAGCCATACGTAACACATGTCCCAAACACCTCAACTGATGTAGTTTCACTACTTCATCTATCGGGAAAATAATGTTCTCATATGAATCATTTCATGAATTCTATGTAACTGAACAATCTCCATAAATCTATACTGATAACAATTATTTAGACGGTTTTTATATCATCTTTTGAGTGGTTAGTCATTGTCATGTGGCTGGAAATCATCCCAAAACGCTGTATGACTGTTATTTATAATGAAGAATATCGCGTGTATCCTATGATAGTTAATCCGTACAAAGGTAGATCAACATATTTTCTAATTCAAACAATGTTGAACATTAATTATATATATTTGATTGTTTCAAACAACTTCCGTATTTAAAATGATGAAAAAAACATTTAGGTAAATTTCAAAGTTTGACAAAATACATACTCGTTTATTAATCCTGAACATACTTAGATCAAGATATATGTATATATATATATATATATATATATATATATATATATATATATATATATATATATATATATATATATATGTGAACATTGCACCAACGAAACTATCAAGTCAATTATCACTGCTACCACCAGTACTCCAAACACATCAATTATTCCACGTGATTAAATGTATGTGTAGTGTTCAATAAAATGCTGAACCTACATTTGTTTTTTTCAATCTTCTCATCATCCTGCATCACTTGATCAACCGTGTGATATAATCTTAGTTAGTTCACAATGATTAATAATGCAATTGAATGTGACTTGTATTATGCTATGTGATGGATGGCCAATTCATCAGATACTTATTGTATTCACATTCACAAAACGCAAATGATATGTTTCTGCACAGGGAACTGATCATTGAACTCCCTGAATTCATTACCACACAATGAGTGTTAATGCTGTAGAGTATTCATTATATGGGTGTCATTCAAAGCGTGTTGTCCATTTGACAGGTAAGGGTGATATTTGTGACTCTAGTTTGAAGAGGTCGACTCTTTGCGGTTCATAAATGTTTGTTATGCGAATGATGGGCAGTGGATTGGATGTGAAAGTTGATTTGACTGAGTATGGAATGTTAGAAGTGAGTTCAGTCACAATGTCGACTGACAACTACAATCCACTTTGAAAAGAATGAGGTTCAAACAATCGGTTGTTCTGACTAAAGTATGTGGACTGAGAGTAACACAAACGAATAATTCTTCAATTCGGTTATTTCAGTCAGTCATGTGGACTGATAACAACAGACGAATATGTTGTAGACAGCATTTCGATCACTCGTTGATTGTCTCGAGTTCGCTTTCTCAATACACATCACTCGTATTGAACAGGAAGTTACAGACTTTCATTTCACCTCTTCTAAATAATATACACTCTGTTTAGAAATGTGCTACAAATTGTCGCTCTCTGATTTAGTGGAATCTTCATCCAGATAAATTTCTTTGAAGTCTACCATGATTGAGCACTGTTATAGTGAGTATAAATCAATCGATAATCTCCAGGTATCTGAAATATTCAGATTTGTGCTATGATGAAAAGAATTCTAGTCTGTTCACCTGTAAACAAACAACAAAATAGTACACAGAGTTCATGTTAAGGACATGAACACAGTCACAATGTGTTATGTATGCACTGTTGAATATTTTGTTAATCAATGATTTCCAGCGATTTCTTGAATAGATGAGATATATTTGTTCATTCTGTATCGATTTGGATCTGTAATGTAAATGAACAAAGTGTTGGTCATGTAAAACGATATCGATCACTATAATTGAAAGGGAATGTTGGCCAATGGTGTAATCTAGGTCGAGCGTTTCATTCTACATCTGAGTCGTTCATAGATCTAACTTCATTCGTGTCTCAATGTTTTCAGTTGAGGACTCAAACATTATTCCGTCCAGGGTCCAGATAGTCATCAATGCGAAACTTCAAATATCCTACATACATCGATATTGATCACTTTTTATGGTTTGTCGTAATGTGACGCAGCAAACGTCACTTACTAATAATAATGTGCATTATTCATACATTACATATTTTTCTGACTGATTACCATTATGTCACTCTACCGTTCGAACATAATTTACAAAACTGGAGTGATTTAGTTTACATGTTTGTATTTTCCTCGATTTGGACATTCACACAAATGATATGTACATTGATATAATATCTTCATGAATTGTTTCTTATTCTGCGGTCAATTAGTAAGCATTAAAATATTGTTATGTTGATACGTTCCTCTTTTGTAAAACATGACAAGATACAAAATATACCCAGTTAGTTTAAAACAACCATAGTTTATATTGTCTAGAATTGAACATGACATGACACAAAATATATGCAGTTAGTTTAAACACAACCCTAGTTACTTGTTGTTTATATTGTATAGAATTGAACATTGTACTAATATTCCTCGATGAAAGAGGGAAAGGCACATCGTCTTAATAAATACTTATTATAAAACCAATAATAAATCAGAAGGAGACAAATCCCCATAACAAATCGTGCAATTCACTAATATTAAATCAATAACCCACATTGATCACATTGAATCTGTGCAGCACTTGATATAAATTAGGTGATATTTCGAATGCTACTTTTTTTTTACAATTTTCAGTGTCAAATAACCAGAATACTTTAAATTGTGATTACTTTCTATAATATCTCAATTCTAATTTGTGGTTAAACTAATTCATTTGATGTATATCGTTGAACTCTGTATTGATTTGAACGGTTACTGATTAGTTTACACTTATTATCACACTGTAATTACATTTCATGATTTACATTGTGGGGCTGTGCAGATTGTTGAGCTTCATGGAAATCATGGATCGATCATCCATGATATAAACATTCTTAAAAATCGTGGTCACTAGTGACTAGCTACATTATGAATTCTCGTAGTTCTAGAGCGAAGCCGTGACCAATGGAGTCCAACGGAGTTGGCTGTGAACCAGTTAGCTACCAAAGTAAATGGATGGAGTTGCGTAATACTTTGGAACATCATTAGTTACCAGTTCAGTAGTGTAAAGCTTAAACATTCTCTCATGAAACCGAAAGTCCTGAGTAAGATTCCTGCATACGAGGGTCGTGGATGCTTATACTTGATGAGTCGCATACTTGAACAAAACGATCGCCCAGTACTTTCAAGTTTCTATTGATAGTCTAACGATGATCGATTCATGATTTCAATAAATTTAGTGTAGTTCTAACAAAAAATTATATTTCTCATAGTAAAGTACAACTATAATTGATTTCCTTTATTCACATCCAGATGATTACTACGCACACCTACAGCATTTTGTATACTGACCATAAAACAGCTGAAAAGAAAGGAATATATTATTATATCATTCTTCATAGAAGTTTAAAAACAACATCAATGTGAAGAAGACCTATAGTGAGACAATTTAATAATTATATCGACATATTTATTCATTATGAACTTGGATTTTACTTCCGCTATGAGAGTTTACGCAAACATCAGATTTAATTAGAATGAAGATGATTAGTTTTAAATTATTCTGAAATACAATTATATCTCAACATTAACAAGAGTTGATGATTATCATATTTAGGAGACTATTTCAGATAGAGGCATTATGTCATAGTTTTATTCAGTGCTAACTTCGAACTGTTCATTTAACGATTGATATTTAGATAATAAAGACCGGCAAGTAATGAGTATCTGCAAAATAAGAACAGAATAACCTTGTCTGTTGGATGATGGATATTAGATAAAGATGGCCGATTGTTTGATGAGGCGATAAATTCTCATCAACTGACATGGTTGGAACATACAGAGTATGTAACTGAACGCTCTTAACTCAATGCATTGTGTTTGCTGTGAATGGAAGTCGTTCAAAAGGGAAGAAACGGTAATCAAGTCGAAGAATAGTATCATTCCATGATGACGCTGACTATTGAACTAAGTCATCAGTGTTAATAAACCCTACCGAGTTGGGTTGAACTTGGTTCTTGTCTTCAATTGTTGAAGACTTTCGATGACATTACACACAGTCATTCACAACGGCACAGACGAATTCCTTGTTTCTTTTTCCAACACATCTATTGCTTTTAAATTGTCTTTTTTATGATCAATGATTGTCAATACTTCATCGAATCTAATGTTTTACTAAGATATTTCACCTCGTTCTACCGTTATCATGTGATATTGACTTGAACCGATGCATATATGTGTCAGTTTCTAGTTTACTTCCTATGGTTGATAGAGCCAAATTGAATATAATGACTTTCAATGTATTTTAATTCAACAGCTGAATATTTAAATACTTCTCTTAGATAAGTTATCTTACAGTTCATACATCATGTTCACTATTCACTCTAATCATCACATATTAAATAATATCAGTGTCTACTGATGACAATGAAAATTTGTCAAGTAGTAGTTTACAATCAACGTTTAATTTAAGAAAACTATTTTTAACTATCAATTTGAAAAAAACAAATAGTTGTGTTTGCAAAACATTCATCATAAGATATCATCACTAGTCTTATGATAGTTCAGATAACGTGACATTGAAAGTGAATAAAATTCCAAATAGTCAACAACATTAAAACAATACAAATATGGAATACATAGATGATGGCTAGTAATGGGAGAATTAAGGATGTGCGAAATCATCTTATTCGGGACTTGTTTACAAGATAAACCTGTTTGTCAGATTCGATGTCAACTCCACAACATGTGTAGTGAAGGAGAACACAGATGATGACAACCGAATTGTATTTATCTCAAATTACAGAGTTAATTGGTAAAATAGGAAAACCATATTGTAAGTCGTTAATTTGCAAAACATCAATCCATCATATCGAACTGGACCGTTCCTGCTGCAAAACATCAATCGATTGTCTGACATTTCACTGTTCCTGCGTTTCATACAAATCCTATTGTGTTCCCATTCTTCCCTTCTTGATCTTCCCCCATCTTCTGCTGCCAGACATTACGTTTTCACTCGCGTCATATACTACTTATAAGTAGCGCGTATCACACATGGACTCAATACCGTTCGCTTCGAACGCCATCTCATTATCCGCTCATTTTCTAAGTAAATGGCTGTGGGTAGCTGTCCATTCTCTGTTGTTAATTGGATTACACGATCGCATTTACTGCAAACGATAACAAATTCGAATCTCTGATTGAGAAATTTCAACTTTGATATACATATTGATCTCACTGCCTAGTCTCAAATAGGCCTAGATGCGCACGCTTCATTTCGCTGTGAGATATATTCCACATATTGTTTCACCGCAGCCATATCTAAATGCATATAATTGTGAAAAGACTTATTCTAGTCACATGGTTTATCATTTCAAAAAAATAGCATAATTCCCATGTTTGAGAAACAAATAACTGGTCAACTGCGTCATATGTCATGTCGTATTATGGAATCTTCAGGGTTTAGGGAAATGAAGAATACTGAAAAACATATTACGCCAAATATTGGAGGTAGATATGAGAAGAATGAACAGCAATTGGTTAGAACTTGAAACGAAGACCAAGCAGAGAGTAGGTTGAAGAATTCGCGTCAGTCGTCTATTCTCCGCTGGAGGTAACATGTGTATACATGTAAGTAAGTATTAAGTTGTTGAGCATATAAATTGACTGTATTACATACTGTCTTAAACAAAATTATCGCATGTATGGAAAAATGTTTTCATGTAAACAATGTTATTATTCAGTGAAAGCTCGTTAAAACGTGTGGCTGAACGATTTATTAATATTATTATTATTATGATTGCTGTTAAATATACAATTCGTGTACAACAAAGTAATTATTGATACTGATGTGTTTCACAACATTTATTGTGTAAAATGAAATTCCACAAAGTATAAAGATTTATTAATTGTGTAAACATATGTAACTGGTCTTTTGAATAATCAGTAGTTAAGATATGTATGTAACAGGTATGTAACAATGATTATCCTACCCGGTAAAATATTTGAGAATGATTGATAATTTGAATACTGATAACACAACTTACTAATCATAATTATGTGTTATTTGCGCAAATACAAACATTTATTAACATTTTGAGGTGCTAATTACCCGGTTAATTTATTTATCCTCTAAATAATCATTCTATTTCGACATTTCAAATATCGATCACCAATCAACCAACCAACCAACCCTGTTAGGACTGATGTATTCATTTTCATGTATGAACTAATCTAAATACGTTTAGGTATTCTAATTTAAAATAACTGAGTTAGAAACTGAGCAGTCATCGATTACTAAGTTCTGGTATATTCAACTCATATTCCTCTGAGATAAAATTATATTTTGAAAAACTGGAGGTAAAATTGTAAGTAAGTAAGTAAGTAAGTAAGTAAGTAAGTAAGTAAGTAAGTAAGTAAGTAAGTAAGTAAGTAAGTAAGTAAGTAAGTAAGTAAGTAAGTAAGTAAGTAAGTAAGTAAGTAAGTAAGTAAGTAAGTAAGTAAGTAAGTAAGTAAGTAAGTAAGTAAGTAAGTAAGTAAGTAAGTAAGTAAGTAAGTAAGTAAGTAAGTAAGTGCATAAGTAAGTAAGTAAGTGCATAAGTAAGTAAGTAAGTGCATAAGTAAGTAAGTAAGTAAGTAAGTAAGTAAGTAAGTAAGTAAGTAAGTAAGTAAGTGCATAAGTAAGTAAGTAAGTGCATAAGTAAGTAAGTAAGTGCATAAGTAAGTAAGTAAGTAAGTAAGTAAGTAAGTAAGTAAGTAAGTAAGTAAGTAAGTAAGTAAGTAAGTAAGTAAGTAAGTAAGTAAGTAAGTAAGTGCATAATTAAGTAAGTGCATAAGTAAGTAAGTAAGTAAGTGCATAAGTAAGTAAGTAAGTGCATAAGTAAGTAAGTAAGTGCATAAGTAAGTAAGTGCATAAGTAAGTAAGTAAGTAAGTAAGTAAGTAAGTAAGTAAGTAACATAGATGTTTATATATTTGAATGTTCGGCATTTAAACAGCATTGCGAAATCGATGCTTATGATTGCATCGCATATTTCGAGATTTGCTGTCATTTATTTTCAATTACCGAATGACAAATTATTGCACCCTATGAGAATGGCAACTTTCTTTTTGCGATTCTGTATTGAAGCTGATAACTAAAATTTGTAATCTGTTAGTATATCTTGCCATAAATAGTTGAAGTTGTTTCATGTTTGATGGTAGAACTCTCACTATTCCAATGTCTGGAGGTTACGATTAAAGCAATTTTTTAAAATAATATAAACTAGATGATCGTTTCACTTTTCTTTCTTATTGTTAGTGTTCTCAATCGTTAGATGACTGAATTTTCACAAATAAGTTGGATTTGTTCAAACTACCACCGAAATGTCACACAAACAAAATGATCAGTTCATGATGTCCTTTTTTTATCCTGGTAAAATGCAAAATAGATTTTCTAACTTGATTGTTTAATTCATAGTCAACATGTAACCATTTACCATTTCAGTTCTAACTTTACCGAAGGGATGATCGAAACGTTCAGTGAAGATTTGTTTAAATTATGAATCATTATCATGGATTGACACGATTTAAGATAAATCGGATATACATTTTTACTCACTAGATAAGCGTTTCGTCTTAGTTTGTGACTTCTTAATAATGCACGCACATAACCCTTCCAGTGTTGGAACAAGTTAACTGGTAATACTTCAACTCACTATGAAGACGTCAATATCTGGGGCGGGGGAAGCAAGGAATACAGTGGACAGCCAGGATGCAGCTGAACGATCAAGACTTCGCAGATGATATGGCTCTTCTATCTTACAAGCAAAAACAAATGCAGAAGACGATCAGTGTAGCTGCAAGTCTCAGCATGCACCAACCAGTTCACACTTAACGGAGATGCCTTGGAGGACGTTAACACCTTTACATATCTGGGCAGTATCACTAATGAGCAAGGTGTATTCGATGCAGATGTGAAGGCGCGGTCGGCAAAGCAAGGATAGCATTTCTATAAATGAACAACATCTGGAACTCCAAACAGCTGTTAACAAACACCGAAATCAGAATTTTCGAAACAAATATCAAGACAGTTCAACTATATGGAGCGGAAACTTGGAGAACTACGAAAGTCATCATCCAGAAGATACAAGTGTTTAATAACAGTTTTTTACTCAAAATACTTCAGATCCGTTGGCCATAAACTATCAGCAACAACCTACTATGGGAGAGAAAAAACCAGATTACAGTGTAGGAAGAGGTGAGGAAGAAGCATTAGAAGTGGATAAGATATTCTTTGAACAAAGCATCCAACTGCATCACAAGACAAGCACTCTCTCGGAACCCTCAAGGTCAAAAGGAAAGAGGGAGGCCAATGAACACACATTACGTAGAGAAATGGAGACAGACATGATAAGGGTGAACGACAATTGGAAAGAACTGAAAAGAGTAGGCTGGAGAATACTGGTCGGTGGTCTATGATCCATTTTTGGCGGTAACAAGCGTAATTAAGTAAATAAGTACTTCAACTCTGGTCGACCCTTGTTAAATCATTTCATGCTGAATAAATACCTAGATATATTTGTCGTAAAAAAATGTTATTCTATTAAATAATTCACGTACTATCTTTCATAATATACTACTGTATCATTCAATGACATTGAATGTTGAATGTAACTAACTACAAGTTGAAAATAAACTTACTTTAAATCATACTATCACTGTTTTTTTTCAAATTCATAATAGTACATTTAAACACACACACACACATTCTGTAATGTAACTACTAAATATTTAATTAATTGAACGCGGTTATTATTATTATTATTATTGTGATAATAGTTGTTTATCAAGTTCAGCACTCCTCCTCTTCCTCCAATGATCTTATAGGATGATGTTATGTTGTTTAAAGGACAATTTTATTCCATCCAATATTCTAAAGAATGCGCTATATCATATGATGTTGTTTTTGTGTGTAAGTGTGTGTTCTTGTTTTTAAAATTTTTTTTCTAGTTGCAACTTATATGTGTAGATATTTTATTCAATCATGTCAATTAATTAATTAAACACATCAAATGATCTTTTTCATCGGTAAATGAAGTTTTGCATTGTTCAGAATGTATTCTGTCAATTATATATGATTTCCTTTTACAGTTTCTTTGGCAATTTGTTGTCAGGATGAAACAGTTGTTGTTTTTAGGTGAATTTGAAGCAGTGAACACTAGATTTAGTTTTTTTGTGTCAGTTGGCAATTGTCTTAGGAGGAACTGAGGCCCTTCTCTGTGAAATCTGAACTGTCATTATACAATATCGTTTATCGGATTCGTTACTATCACGTTTTTTTATGACTGTCTCAAAATCACTAAATATCAACAATATTGCGTGCATGATGTTGATCCGTTGGGTCAGTTAGTCAGTCCGTCATTTGAAGCGTAGAACTTCGTACGTACGTACTTACGTACATCAGTTCAAGTTGCCACTCCATATTAGCACAGAGACGCCATTGTCACTTCAAATCCCATAGTAGTAGAGGTAATAGAAGTATTATTGGTAATTGGAGAGATTAGAGTACAAATATATTATTCAAGAAGTGTAATTCAATGAGATAACATTAGAAAGGGAAAGGTAGAGATTATGAGGAATTCAGGAGGTTAGAATTTGAGCAAATACAAAGAGTGGATGCACCTGCGCCATTGCAAACGGTTTTGAGCCACTTCATTCAAGGTCTCTAACCATCTATTACTAACATCATTACTATCAACCAGGTAGTCTACATCTACCAACATAACTCAGTCCACTTGTCAGTGAATTAATGGATTTCTGCCATGTTTTGGTTTGGCCACCCGTAGCTTTCTTCAAACTACTACTACACCACAAAACATAGCTCATCGAGGCAGTCGGCGGTTAGGCATACGTAACACATGTCCCATCCACCTCAACTGATGAAGTTTCATTACTTCATCTATTGATCTGTCATCCTTACCTAGCACCCGTTTCCTGAAGACAGTATTGCCTACTCCGTTATCCCAGGCTACATGAACAATGCCTTGAAGATATCTATATTCGAATACTAGTAACCTACGAGTATCTTCATCTCTTACCGGCCATGTTCTGCATCCATATAGTAGGACGGAGCAAACTGCTGCACAGCAGACTCGTCCTTTGGTTGGTAGACGGATATCTCACCTACGCCATAAGTGATGCATGTTGGCAAAAGGCAATCGAGCCTTCTGTATCTGTGCTGAGATTTTGCCGGTCACCAGACCATCCTCACTTATCAGACTTCCGAGATAAATGAAGCGGTCAACACACTCAACTACTTCACTCCTTATCACTAGTTCAGACTGAATGTCACATGTGAATTTGATAGACAGAATTCGGTAGTCACTAAAAGGACTAAATAAATATGACATGGCTGCTGCTCAATGATCAATAAATTGTATGTTGTTTTTACTGCTACCAGTTTTTCATTAATATTTCAACTGATGCTGATCTGTGTAACAAAATCCGCCTAGAAATGATAATAAATCTGTATCCGAATATTCATCACTAAATGAACGAATCGTTTGAGAAAAAGTTGGGCGCCGAGTACATAAAAGACATTATTTGTTAAAATTGTATCTGGAATAATCTCAGTTATTGAAATTTTCGACAAATCCAAAGGTTCATTCAGTTATCTTGTCTGGACTTCTTCAGAGCAATAATAATAATAATAATCAAAATTATCAAATGATATATCTGACGTTCAACAATCAAATCAAGTTACTCCTTCCACTGTTGATATGCTGATGTTAAGTGATTGAAGATACGTAGATATAAAATTATTCTAAGTGCATGCGACATTAAATCGATGTAAATTGGTTACAACTATTGATTTCCCATTTGATTTACTCAAGATTTCTAACCACACTAATATGTGCTTAACTCCTTCCAATTTGAGAACTTAAAATTTTATCTCCATAACTTGAGTTTACATTTGTTAGTGAGATATTAAGTATGATTATCTCTCAGCGTCTGATATATATTGATATATTACACAGCCTGGTAACAATGTGTTGAGCTCAGAGAACGAATCTCTATCGCAATAATCCCCTTGAGCTACAAATTTACTTCATCATCTCAATACTTATTATACTGCATATCTGTTGGGGACATTAATTCCCCAGAACTCTCTTGATAAATGCCTTAATTTTGGATTTCACGTTGCGAGCATGGGCTGATCAGTTGACCTTGAGACCACATTTCCCACCAGCGAATCCTTGGTTGTAATTGGTTACTGTGTTATATTAGTGTGCTAGTTTTGTAATTGTCCCAAGGACGTTTCTATGATGTATAAATAAACGAGATTTGTGTACTTGAATACATTGTGCTTGCTGGGTGTTTGAAGAATATAGTTTCTACAATATATCAAGACTTCTGTATAGCCGTTACGAGTCAACGGATCACAGTAGCCCACCTAGACGCTGGTTCATTGTCTAGTTCTAGTTTATCAACAAAGGTGAACCCATAATAGTTTCAAGCATACTTAATGACGAACTTAACACTATTGGTGGGATCATTTGATTTGAAACAGAAATACCAACTGAATCGCTCTTTCACAACACTTATGATACATTTTGTCTCTTTTTCCTAGTGATTACAGTGTACGTACTGAAAAATTATGGTATCAGTTGGTGTCAAAAAGTTTATCGAACATTATTGCGGCTCCTGAAACCATCATCACCAACTTACTGTGGGATAGAACCAACCAGATTCCCGTCGAGGAAGAAATCAGGAAGAAGCGCTGGAAGTGGTTGGGACATACTTTGGAAGAAAGTACTCAACTGAGATGGTGGAGAAGATTTGTAGCTCAGGTGGATGATTGTGGTGGTGGTGTTTCGTTCTCTGAGCTGGATGTGTTTTGGTTGTGGAGCTTTCATTGTTCTCCTACTGACCAACATCATCAGCACAAACTTCAGATAGAAGTGAAGCATTCGAATTTCTCCACGTTTGACCTGTAGCTTGTTCTGCTAACCTCGATCTTGATTGGTTGCTGTTGACCTTAAACCAACTGTTCCACATGACAAGCTCTCGCT
>OX103973.1:39622974-39642438 GCA_944470395.2 Schistosoma turkestanicum | reverse complement strand
ATATACCTCTTTACCAGAGTTTATGTTTACTCCATAACCTGGAACTAATACCGTTCGCTTCGAACGCCATCGCACTATCCACTCGTTGCTTACGTAAGTAGCTGTCCAAACTCAGTCGTCGGTTTGATAAAGCGACCGTCTTCACAGTAAACGGTACTTAGTTTGAGTCTCTCAGTAAAAAATATTAATTCTGACAGGCATATTGATCCAGCTGACGAGTCTCTAATAGGACGAGATACGTGTTCTGAATTTCAATTGTTGTTCTAAGGGTGAGCTGTAAGGGTCATGTATGCGCATTGCTGATGAGTCACATATCAGGACGAAACAGCTGTTCTGTGCTTTCAGGTTTCTAAGGGTGGTCTAACAATGACTAATTCATGATTTAAGTAATAAGAGGCTTCTATTCGAAGCTGAATTAGGTTAACCATCACTCGACATTTTCTGTACTTTCAGAGATTCTATTTGAGAGATATTTTTGATACTCGAAAAGATCTGTTTGTAACTCTTACCACATTCAGTAATATACAATCAGATGATATACGAAAATCTATACTTCTATTTAATTCAAATGAAAGAATGTATTATTTGACTTAAAATTTTAGACAACTTTCTGTATCTACTATCCTAATGCCATGAACATGTATGGCGAAATCTAATACCACTAACAAAGCGTTATAACTTACTAATCTACAGAAAAAGACAGCTATTCTGTACAATTATAACTATAAGAGACTGAAAACGTATCTCAGTGACACATTAGTGATTCACATGGTCTGATTAAAACTTAAATGTACTACAATAGTTCAACTATTCATGGCCTTTGTAAACATTTTTAGTCAACTAATTAGCAAACGTTGTTTCTAGATTTTATTTAAAACGTGCAAATTTAATTATATTTCTTGTGATATACAGGTATGCTTACTTTGTATGCAATCAATTGATTATTGAGTTGTGATCAATTTCTTGTTTGCCAAGTCTTTAACAGCTCATCAGATTTTATTTGAGTTACACTGTCACAAGGTAAGCCCTAACTTAGAATCCTTGAGGTCAAAGGAAAAGACGAAGACCACAGAATACATTACACAGAGAATTGCTAGCAGACATGAAATGAATAAGCAGCCATTGGATAGAATTGAGATGCAAGGCCAAAGACAGACTTGGTTGGAGAATGCTGATCGGAAGCCTATGCTCCATTAGGGTAAAAGGCCTAAGTAGGTGTTATGCTCGTCGATTGATATGCTTGAAACTATAACAAGTTCACCTTGGTTGGTTAACGAGAGCGAAGATAAATGATCTAGTGACCCAATAGGCTACTCTAATCCGAGTGTCCCAATGCTCCACTAAGTAGATGAAGAAGTCTTGACAAGGCGTAGAAAGTGTATGCTACAAGCACTCAAAAAATATGAGGTTGACAAGCACATAAATCGAATTTATTTATACATGATGGGAACGTCGTCGGGAGAGCCACAAAAATAGCATACTAAAATAGTACATCAGCCAATGACAGTCAAGGATGTTTCGAGTGGAAAATACGATCCCAAGGTCAACCGATCAGCCCGTGCTCGAAAGCATAAAATGCAAAATTAGGACCTTGTAAGATCTGAGGATTATGACGTCCCAAACAGTAAGTAATATCCAGTGTCTTGATTCACATAAGTGATTTAACATCGGGTGCACTATACTAAGGTGATTGATTGTTGAAGGTAATCGTCAAGAAATCAATGACATAGGTTCCATGCCATTTACTGATCATCATCAGAGTATACATGTAATCTTGAGGAAACTGGAACTACCTGATAACTAAATTAACTGTAAATATTTCGTTCCTCCAGGATGTAAACTGCCACCTAAACACGTTTATAGTACGCTCTCATACTACGAAACAGAGTGACGATTTTTTAAATCGACCGGGAGACATTAGGCATCGAACATCATGATGCCTCTCTCCAAGATTTTCTATTGTCTACCTGCAGTCATCTAACATTCTGGTATTGTGTAGCCATAATGCATATTACTACTGTAGTGAAGGAGAACACAGGTGAGGGCAACCGAATTGTATTTAACGAAAATTACAAAGTTACTCAGTAAAATAGGAAAACCATATCGTAAACGGTTAATTTGCAAATTTTCAATCCATCATCAATCCATTGTCTGACATTTCACTCACTATTCATGCGTTTCATACACGAATTTCATTGTGTTCCCACTCTTCCTTTCTCTTGATCTTCTCCTATCTTCTGCTGCCAGACATTACGTTTACACTCACGTCATATACTACTTATAAGTAGCGCGCACTACACTACTACCAGCTTGATCATCTACCTAGTCTAAATGATTTCTTTACAAACTGGAAATTTATTCACTATTGAAGCAAATGCTATCCCTTGTTCTTTTTTTGCCATGGATTAGCATTCCATAAGTCAATCTTTATTTAAAATTAATCGAATTTTTCCTACAATTTCTATCATAAAATGAGGAAATCATATTTATTTAAAGTATGATTTCAGTGGCATTTTACAGATAAACACAACTTTTTTTGATTTTGCCCATAAGAGATATTTTACAAACTACATCATCTAATTAATCGTACGATAGTAAATACTTTCATCTAAATTCAATCACCTGATGATCCAACAACAACAACAACACTTGTGTTTATTGTAAAGAAAAATTCAATAAATATATATAAAAGTTTTATTTTTTTTGTAATAGATCAGCAGTACATCGATGTAATTATTGTATTTATTGTATTTTAAAAGAATTGATTATTTTTCTTCACTAATGAAACAGAAATTAACCCAATGATTTGTTTATTCTTATATTAAGTAAGAAAGATAATAATAATAGCAAGAATATAGAAGGAAGTAAATAGTTAACAAACAACTGAACTAGTGAATGTTCTCTTTGTCTTCATTTAAACAAATTTCAACATTCAATTTGAATAGTATCAATGTATTGGTGATAGCTATGATGACTTGCTAGCTTATACCAAATAGTCTATTGATGTGTTTTGACTTTGATAATTTCTGCGATAACATACAGTTGGCGAATCCTATGGTGATCCAAGAAGCAACGATGATACTCCTGTAGTGAACGAGAACACAGGTGGGGCAACCGAATTGTATTAACGAAAATTACAGAGTTACTCAGTAAAATCGGAAAACCATATCGTAAATCGTTCATTTGCAAAATATCAGTCCATCATATCGAACTGGACTGTTCCTGTTGCAAAACATCAATCCATTGTCACTATTCATGCGTTTCATACAAATTCTATTGTGTTCCCACTCTTCCTTTCTTGATCTTCCCCCATCTTCTGCTGCCAGACATTACGTTGACACTCACGTCATATACTGCTTAAAAGTAGCTCGCACCACACTCCTAATGTCTTTTATTCATATTCACACTGTCACTTATTCTTTCACATTTCTAATCGATGTCTGTATCAGCTTCGGTGATTCTCGATTCAGAAAATCGTAAAAAAACGCATGATATCACTTACCTACTTACTTACTTAATTACTTAATTGCTTACTTACTTGAGCCTGTTACCCCCAGTGGAGCATTTGCCGCTTACCAGCATTCTCCAACCCAATCTGTCCTCAGCCTTCCTTTCTAGGTTCTGTCCACTTATTGTTCATTCTTCTCATATCTGTCTTCATTTCTCAGGATAATGTGCTCTTTTGTCTTTCTCTTTTCCTTTGGCCTTGAAGATTCAAAGTAAGGGCTAGTCTTGTGATGCAGTTAGGTGTTTTCCTCAACCTATGAAAAATATCTGGAACTCCAAACAACTTTCAACCAAAATCAAAATCAGGATTTTCAATACAAATGTCAAAACAGTTCTACTGTATGGAGCGGAAACTTGGAGAACTACCAAAGCCATCATCCACAAGATACAAGTATTTATTAACAGTTGTCTACGCAAAATACTTTGGATTCGTTGGCCAGACACTATCAGCAACAACGTACTGTGGGAGAGAACAAACCAGATTCCAATGGAGGAGGAAATCAGGAAGAGGCGGTGGAAATGGATAGGACACACACTATGAAAAGCACCCAACTACGTCACAAGACAAGCCGTCACATGGAACCCTCAAGTTGAAAGGAAAAGAGGAAGGCCAAAGAATACATTACGCCGAGAAATAGAGAAAGATATGAGAGGAATGAACAAACGGTGGACAGAACTGGAGAGGGAAGCCCAGGACAGAGTTGGTTGGCGAAAACTGGTGAGCGGCCTATGCTCCATCGGGGGTAACAGGGGTAAGTAAGTAAGTAAAATGTCCTATTCACTTCCAGCTCTTCTTCCTGATTTCTTCATCAGCTGGAATCTGACTTATTCTCTCCCACAGTAGGTTGTTGTTGAGATAGTGTTTGGTCAACGGATCCCCCACTGTCTTGTGTAAACAACTGATCATAACTTTCGTAGTTCTCCAAGTTTCCACCCCAATACATTACAACTGTTTTGACATGTGTATTGAAAATTGTGACTTTGGTATTAGTTGACATTTGTTAATATCTAATAATCAAGTCAATAAAACACTTGTCCAATGCAATTAAATACTTCTCTTCAATGATTTTTCAATAGTAGTAATTAAGGTAAAAACTCATACTAGGACGAAACGGCCACCGTCCAGTGCTTCCAGGTTTCTAATGGTGGTCTAACAATGATTCGTTAGTTGATGATTTCAAATGTGTACATACAAATATGATAAGATGGAAAGTATAATCAGTAATCAAATTAATCTTTGTTTATATTATGAAATGGTAAATGTTACATCTAATCGCTAGATTGTACAATTGACAAGTTCTTTCTTGTTCGGAATTACACTATGTACATTTCTCAACATATTCATATCCTCCTGTATTAGCTAACTAACATTGTGACTATTTAGGGAAGTTGATAGACAGTGTAATAGCAGAACTTGTAGTAAAAGCATAATGGTAATGATGTTTTCAATCAAAAAAGCCTTTCAAACACACGTAGAGTAATATTGTTTTAGAAATTGACAGTAGTTGATTGAAAAATAATAACTAATATCTGACAGTGTTAAACTTCCTTTTGTTACGCCCAGTAGAAGAGTATAGGCCGCCGACCAGTATTCTCCAACCTATTCTGTCCTGGGCTCCCCTTTGCAGTTCTGTCTAATTCCTTTTCATTCTTTTCATATCTGTTTCCATTTCTCGGCATTATGTGTTTCTTGGCCTTCCTCTTTTCCCTTTTCCTTAAGGGTCCCATGTGAGGGCTTATCTTGTGATGCAGTTGGGTGGTTTCCTAAATGTGTATTCTATCCACTTCTAGCAACTTTTCTTAATTTCTCCCTCAACCGGGATCTGGTTTGTTCTCCCCTACACTAGGTTGTTGCTGATGTTGTCTGGCCAACTGATCAGAATAAATCATAAATACTTGTTCTTCTGGATAATGGCTTTTTGGTAGTTCTCCAAGTTTCCGCTCCATACAGTAGAACTATCTTGGCATTTGTATTGAATATTCTGACTTCAGTGTTGGTTAACATTAGTTTTGAGTTCTAGATGTTCATCAATTGTAAAGATCCTACTGTTGCTTTGCTGATCCGGACCTTCATATCTGCATCAGATACAGTTTACTCATCGATGATGCTGCTCAGATATGTAAAGGATTTTACGTCCTCCAAGGCATCTCCATCAAGTGTGATTTGGTTAGTGCATGTTGTGTTGCATCGGAGAATTTTGCTTTTCCTTTATGTATATTGAGACATACTGCTGCTGAGGCTGCTGCTACAATGGTCGTCTTCTCTTGCATTTGTTGTTGCGTGTGCGATAGAAGAGCCAGATCATCTCCGAAGTCCAGATTGTGCAGCTGAATCCTAGTTGTTCACTGTATCCCAAGCTTACCTCCAGATGTTGACGTCTTCATAATGCGATTGGTCACCAGAACCATGGTACATACCTGAGATTTATTTCACACGATCGACAAAGGTCAGGTAGCATCTAAAGTATTCCAAATTATCTAATCCTAACCCATTAAGCTATTGTAATCGTTTCCAACTTAGATTTTACAGAATGAGAAAACTATAAGGAATTCGATATAGGGCTTTTTAGAATTTAAAATAATGATTCACTGTTGATTGTCAAAATCTTGAATAGAGCTTTAGTCTAAACATTTTCAAAAGACGATGTAGCTACAGGTAAATAACTCAGGTATTTACCTTATAAACTGAAAACGTTATACTGAAAATTTCTATCTACTTTTGTCATATCAAATAGTTCTCAACAAATATTCACACCTATTATTTTCCGAAGGTCACGTCATTTAGTAGGAGGAAATCACTATAATGATTGATCAATAAATCGGCAAGTTTATGAACTAAAAGAAAAACAACAGATCAATCAAAAAATCTTCTCTTGTTTCTCATTTTATTCGGAAAATTGAATTCATCTGCTGAAAAAAAATGACCTTTATGGACTATAGTTCATTGAATATATAAACATTGAAATGTACTAAATATTCACCTTGAAAACTGTTCTTGATTGGTCACTTAAAGTACTTATTAACAAAATGGTAATTTGTTCTTGGTAATGTTTACTTGGATAGTGGACATGGTTGTTGATAGTACGTCAACCACAGAGACATATGTTCAGATGCCTAGTACTGATGATATCAAAATTGTACTCAATGAACAAATTAGTGGTGTTCTAGACTCACTAGTTCAATAGATAACAGGTTGGCGTTTGAAATGAGAGGTGTTGAGTTTATGCCTCAATGTGAACAGTGACACTAGGATCTAGAATCATCAACTGATGAGTCAGAAATGAGACGAAACTTACGCGATAATCCTTTTACTCAAGCTCATTTCGATTATTTTATCCCATTCTATAAGTTCTTTGATAGAATTCTCAACAGTAATTATTCAGTATCACAATAAATTGTACAGAACAACGTTTCCTCAATTAGTTTAACCTGTACAACACCTGCCAACAATCTTCAGTTCTAGATGTTTCCAAAAACTGTTATAATATACATTTTTATTGTTGGGGATGTTAGATCCCCAAAATTCGCTTGATAAATGCCTTATTTTGGTTTTCACGTTTGCCAGCATGGGCTGATCAGTTGACCTTGAGATTTCAATTTCCACCAGCAAAATCCATGGCTGTGATTGGCTGCTGTGTATTTTAGTGTGCTATTTTCTTAACTGTCTCAAGGACGTTTCTATGTTGTATAAATAAACGAGAGTTGTATGCTTGATTGTACTGTGATTGCTGGGTGTTTGTAGAATATACTTTCTACGCTTACAAAGCCTTTTTGCTTCAGCTTGGGATTCAAGGTAGCCTACCTGGACGCTGGTTTATTGTCTCGTTCGCGTTTATCGACTAAGTGACGAACGTATCATTTATCTAGTGTATATTTCATGTTTAATATCAAACATATTTTCCTCCTACTTCTTCATGAACGAATAAAGTCGACAACATGCCACCTACTCCAATGTTTTAACTAGCTTTTTCCGATATTAAGTCATGTAACAGGAGGTAATATGAATTTTCACAAAACGCTGATCACACCCACTTCTAAAATAAGAATCCTTCTGTGAATACTTTTACAATTGTAAAATAAATAGCCTAAATGTTCAGACAGCCTACTGTGAATTACGTCAAATTCGAAGTTGTACAATGATAGTCTGATGTTCCGAAATGTGTACTACCTCATGTTAGCGCCTTAAGAAAACTTCATATAAGTACTGCTATTTTTTGTGAAAGAAATACGATATACTACTGAATAAATTTATCTCTACTCATTGGATTAGAAAAATTATTTTTGATCATCAACTGACAATTGTGGTTTCAATTATCCTATGACAAAAAGAATTATAAAACTACGCCCTTATTTTGCATTGACGATTTTACATAAGCGTACATTTATATAATCAACTGAAGAGAATGTGAACGTTTTATCTCGTTTGTATATGTCTGATAATGATCGTACAACCAAAGATGGTGTGACAAACATACATAAATGAAGGTCATATACAATACTACTACTTTTAATACTAAACTGGGATTGGATAAAATGGATGAATTATTTCCACCAATTATATGAAAGTAGGTCATTATTTCAAAATGATAGAACAGTAAATTGTACTAACCAATCGAAATGACTTTCTTAACTGCATGGATTGTTTTTTAATCAAGTTTCGTGCAATTTTCATGTATGTGTATACTTACTGCGGAAGTTGATGATACTTATGAATGTCATTTAGAATAAAGATCACGTCTAAGATGTTCAATGTAATAATTTCATACTTATATAACTTTTCCATGATCGACTATTTTATGGTTTACAAATGAAATGGGAACTCTTGTTGGTCAGTGGTACAATTTAGGAAACAACTGTACTGGATCCCTTGGAGAATTAAATCATTGTGGATACTCATTAAAAACCAGCGATAGTTTGAGTGAACACAATTGGGACAGTGAATTCAAAAATTTATCATATCCATTTTGGATGTCCAATAGTAATCTAACTATAGATCTTGATGAAAGATCATTAAAAACATCATTTATGAATAGTATGATTTTGGATATGCAAGATTTTTCTAAAACAGATATTTTCACAGAAACATCGAATAATCACCATCATCATCATCAGACTGCTACAAATTTGCTTAGTTTAACACAATTGCTAGGATTAAGCCGTTTATTACATTTCATTATGTGTAAATCACGTCAAACTGATACTACTGAACGTGTTGATCATACAAATCAATGTTCATTTACAGATTATATTTTTGCACAATCTCAATTAGAACGAAAAGCTAGAAGACGTAGTCATTATCCTGTATTTAAAACTTTCTCCTATTCTAATTCATTAAATGCTAGTTTAACATGTGTCAATGAAGCGACTACAATTACAGATCATTATGCTTCGAATTGGAATACATTGGGTGCCTATTGTAGTAGTCTACGACATAAACGTCGTCATTGTAATAGTGAAAGTGGTTTATATTTACCAGAAGCCAATATATCTACAATACTTTTACAAGATATTGAAAATACATCAAATGAAAATGACACTAAAGAGAATGAACCACATTTAACTAGTTCTGTGACAACACTGTTAGAATCATCCGAAGAAATACAAACTATCTCAACAAATGCAAATTTAGACATGAACAATTCTAATGAATTGAATACGAGTAACAATAATGAAAATACATGTACAATTTATCAACAATCTGAAGATAATAATAATAATAATAATAATTGTCTTACAACTACAAATGAATTATTAGTCATAGTAAATACACATGAAAATCTAATTGAATTCTCATCATCTATTGATAATCAAAATACTAATTGTATAAAAAATGAATTGAATAATGAAGAATTACCTTTAGTAATTAATATTACCAATTCAATTGAAGCAGATGATACATCTAGATTATTACATATACATTCTTCTGTAAATAATACAACATCTGTAAATATGAATAATAAATCAATTACACGTTCATCAACAATGAAATTGAATAAATCCGTATCATTTGCTGATGAAGTTGGCAAATCATTAACTGAAACATTTATATTGCATAATCATGATGTTGATGAAGATGAATTATGTCATGGGATTTCTTCAGGTATTATTATTATAATGTATTTCATATTTAGTGTTTATTATTAATGATGATGAATTATAATTTCATGTTGAAAACTAATCTTTACAGTCAAGGCGTAGACTTTCTACCAAGAGATTCATTGGTTGACTTAGAATATGCTGATGACATAGTTCTATTTGGTGAAGAGGTTGACAAAATACAGAGTCTTTCGACCACCATAAGCAACAAACAGTACAAGCATGTTGGGGATGCGATTCATCCCGTTGAAATGAAAAATGTTGCTTCAAGATTGGCTTGCGTCGACACCTGAACTAGTGATAGGGAGTGAAGTATAATAGAGCGTGTAGACCGCTTCACTTATCTTTGGGAGTCTCATCAATGCTGATGACCTACCTGGTGACTGACGCAATCTCGGCACGGATACAGAAGGCTCGATTGACATTTGCCAACCTGCATCACTTATAGCGAAGGCGAGATATCCGTTTGCCAACCAAAGGGCTAGTGTACTGCGTAGTAGTTCGCTCCGTCTTACTTTATGGCAGTGAAACATGGGCAGTGAGAGTAGAAGATATTCGTAGGTTGCTTGTCTTCGAAGTATTGCTCGTATATCCTGGGACAACCGAGTAAGCAATGCTGTCGTTAGGAAACGGGTGCTAGGTAAGGATGGCAGGTCAATAGATGAAGTAATGAAACTTCATCAGTTGAAGTGGTTGGGACATGTGTTACGAATTCCCGACCATCGACTGCGATGATAATAATCGATGGTTAGAGACCTTGAATGACATGGCTCGAAATCGTTCGCAATGGCGCCGGTGCATTTATGCTTTGTGTTCTCTCAAATCCTAATCTTGTGGGTTCTTCAACAACTCTAGTTTTGACTTTCTAAACTTTTCTCATTAAATCATACTTCTTGAATAATATCTTCTAATCCTAACCTCTCCGATTACTTGTAATACCTTTATTACCTATTCTATTGGATTTGAATTGACAATTATATCTCTGTGCTGATGTGGTATGGCGACATGAACTGATGCACTTACGTACGAAGTTCTACGTTGCATCTGACTGACTGACTGACCATCGACTGCCTTGTCGAGCTATATTTTGCGATATAAGAACAGCCTGGACGAAAGCTAGGGGTACCCAAACCAAAGCATGGCAGAAATCCATGAAGTCACTAACAAGTGGATTGAGTCATGTCCGTAGGTGTCGACTACCTGGTTTGGGCCCGTGAGATGATAGTAATCCATGGTTAAAGACCCTGAATGACATGACTTAAAAGCATTTGCAATGGCGCAGGTGCACTCATTCTGTAGGTTCTCTCAAATTCTAATCCTCTGAATTCCTCATCACTTTGTCTTTTTTCCTTCTAAGTTTATTTCACTAGATTCTACTTCTTGAATTATATCTTCGAACCCTTTGCCATTACTGCTAATACTCTTACTACCTGTACTATTTTGGGATTGGAATTGACAATTCCCCCTCTGTGCTAATGTCGTATGGCAACTTGAACTGATGTACTTACGAAGTTCTACGTTGCTGCTGATTGATTTAGAGATGTAGGTATATGTAGACTATTTAGTTGAGGTCCGTACGAGAATCAACACCAATGACTATAGTAGGTGTGTAACACTGCTTAAAATTGGCCAAAGTAGTACAAATGTATTTTTATCATTTGCCTTTGTGCAGATGTCGAATCCCATTATTCCTTCATACATACTTTTTCATTTCGTCTATTCAAACTATATTCTCAATGCTTAGTCTTTCTTCTTCTTATCATTATTACTACAGCATTATTTCAACTTGTTCACTATTTATTCATTGTGTTCATATTATCTTGTTTTGTTATAATTTAGTATGCCAGCTTGGTTCAACATTAAATTTATCTCAGACATTTATATTGATTAGGACTGACTGGACTAATTAATCTACATTAAACTAATTTTCGCTAACTAATTAATCAAACAAATAAATGGTTCAATATTCAATAGTATCAACAGACAAGAAACTATTATAAATGATGATTATATTTTTAATTTCCTTTAATAGTCAAATTTCTCCTCATTGATTTAGTGTAATTGATTATTCACTATTTAAAAATCGTTTCGTTAGCATTGATCTCATAGAATTAAAAAATATTCAGATCAATAACTTAAGCTGAATTCGAAAGTTTGAATGAATAAACTGTCTGTAGACATTTGATAATTTAACATTATTTTATAAGGAACAGACCACTGATAATCATTGATAGCCACTTTGAAGCAATTTGAATTCAGTCATACTACCTCAAGATGTGATTAAACAAGGAAAATTTAGTGTTTGAGAGGAGATCACAACAATGTTCGATTACTTAGTCTAAACATTTGCTTAATTCAGTCATATATATATATATATATATACAGCTCAAAGATGACAAGTGAAAAGTACTCTAGCTGATTATGACGATCAGTCAGGTGAAAGAGCTATCTCATTTCTTTTATCGTTCGAATATTTTGAAGTTACAACTTTAAATCATAACTTCACTAATCTTGAAAGAAACTCATTTTCACTCAGTGAAGTATATCAGAATCATGGACTTCTTAAAAAAATTGTTACAGTTCACAACTAAGATATATATGATTATCAGCAGTGAATGACACATGATCTAAAGGTTATTGTAGTGAAGGAGAACACAGGTGAGGGCAACCGAATTGTATTATTCATCGCAAATTACAGAGTTACTCAGTAAAATAGGAAAACCATATCATAAACGGTTAATTTGCGAATCTTCAATCCATTGTCTGACATTTCACTATTCATGCGTTTCATACAAATTCCATTATGTTCCCAGTCTTCCTTTGTTGATCTTCCCCCATCTTCTGCTGCCAGACATTACGTTTACACTCGCGTCATATACTACTTATAAGTAGCGCGCACCGCAGTATTATAGATCTGGTTATTTCATTAAAATATACTTATTAAACATAAAATAAATCAGTTAAATACTCTTTGCTTTATCTTAGAGTTGATGTTCACTTCGCGACTCAAACCCAATACCTTGCTATTTACACGCCATCGCATTACCCATTCAGCTATTGAGTTCATTGTTAACCACTGATTTGTTCAATAGGTAATATATATTTAATTCAGTCTGAAATGTTTTGGATACAATCCTCACAGTATCCCCCATATGATCAATCAAGACAGGTCCAATTTCAGTTCAAAAATATCACCGACGAGATAATCTGAACTATTTCAAATTGAATTGAATGATTAACATTGTGTTAAACTAGAGGAATATTTTAATAAGTAAGAATCATGTTTGCAAAGTCTATAAAAAAAATCAATAATCAAAAATAATTAGAACAATTAGAACAGATATAAGCGAACAATATTGTTTTTTCAGCTAGATCGTCGTCATACTTTACTCTCTATAATATACATGAATATTTATGGATGAAAATGTTAGAACCAATCAAGGCAATCTATGGATCAATAATCACAATGAAATGCAATAGATTGCGTTACTATACACATAATAGGCGGAAAAGTACAAGTGGATAGTAGGAAGACAGGTCTACTGATAGTAATTAATAAGAAAAATAAAAGTTTTCGTCAATAGTAGGTCAGACGTAGATAAATAGACTTAAAATAATCATTACAGAGTAATTAAAACCATTACGTAATAAGAAGTATGTACGTAATTCGATAGTGAAGAATATAAACGGGAAGAGGCTGAAAATTACCAACAAATACAAGATGTGAAAATAATGCTAATAATAACAAAATTAAAAATACAAAAAATTATTTAAAACGTTGGTTAAGTCGTATCCGACCGTGGAAGGGATAGGGAAGTCACGAATTTCTTCCGAACAAATAAATTGGGGTTGAATGTACGAATTCCTATAGCTTCTGCTATCTGTAGGAGACGGGATCGAACTCCGTTGGGAAATGATGGAGGTATAGTGATAGATCACCCGAAAAGATCGAGACTTATCTACAATATGACCACTGTCAACCAGATGTGCCAGGGTAGAACTATGGATTGCTTTTATCTAGCCCTTCATAAACCATGCTTGGAGATGTTCACTCATTCATTGGTTACGTTGCCTGGTGGTAGTACGCCCGACATAGCTATCACCACAGCAGTAGCTGAATTTGTAAATGCACATAGAGGAGGCCAAATCAGGTAACTTATCCTTCGTTTGGGTAGACATTGCTAGTCGACTTGAGAAAGTCAACGCAAGTTTGCCTGCATAGAATGTTCTATTGACTGCTTTCATTAAACAATTCTGCAGAGTATCGCTAGCCACATCTTTCGAACATTTTCATATAAATATTCATGTATATTAGAGAATATAAAGCCTGATGACGATCTAATCGAAAACAACAATATTGTTCGCTTATATCTGTGTTGTTCTAATTTTCACAATGGGAATGAATCCTTAATCATCTAAAATAAGACTATCTAAAGTACATTTTAATTATGTTTTTATCATCACATTCAATAGTCACTTTCTTTAATTTGCTACACGAAAATACAGAGTAGTGTTACTTTATGCCCAGCTTTATGCAATGTTTAGTTATTTACGAATTTTACTTTAGTATTGCTAAGAATTAATATTAAAAAAAACTGACACACTAATTGTCATGTGTATATGAATCCGGTTAGTTCATACACATAACTATTTTTTTATCTGATGAACACATAATTGAAAAGTAGATAATAAAAATGTGTTTAATCTTGAATGTAACTCAGTTTTAATTGAAATTTATGCACTAAGCTGTATGAGGAGAGATTGTTAGCATATGGGACATGTGTTACGAATGCCCGACCACCGACTGCCTCGATGAGCTATGTTTTGTGGTGTAGGAGTAGGTTGGAAGAAAGCTAGGGGCGGCCAAACCAAAACATGGCACAAACACATGAATTCACTGACAAGTGGATTGAGTCATGTTGGTAGATGTAGGCTACCTGGTTGGGGTCCGCGAGACGTATGTCACCGATGGTTAGAGACCTTGAATGATATGGCTCAAAATCGTTTGCAATGGAGCAGATGCATTCATTCATTGTTTTCTCTGAAATTTTAATCCTCTAAATTCCTCATCATCTCTATCTTTCGCTTTCTAAAGTTATCTCACTGAATTATACTTCCCAAATCATATCTGCAAACCCTAATCTTCTTCATTGCTGCTCATACTTATACTATCTCTACCACTATGGGATTTGAAGTGACTGTTGCTAATCTGTTCTGATGCGGTATGGCAAACTGAATTTATGTACTCATGTACGAAGTTCTACGTTGTAACTGATTGATTGACTGACTGACTGACTGATTAACATATTTTATTGAATAATAAATAATTCATGATCTGGTTTGATTAACAGAAAACAAAAAAAGTTGAATTTCCCAGTAATTATCAATCGAACAATAGTAATGCTACACTAAAGATAGTAATCTTAGTCATGTCTAATTATAATTGAACGATGCATTTTTAATTCTCACTAACCAATGTTGTAAAATTTTGATGGTAGCAATGTATGGTAGCGAGTGGTCCAATTAAATGCAGTTAGAATTAGAAATGATAAACGTCTTAATAAAACTTTGTATTGGTTTACAAAATTAGAAATACCTATTGACACAAAACTGTCTTCTCGTTGGAACTATCTCCTAAATGACTTGACATGACCGAACGTCAGGAGAGTTTGGTCTATTTCTCTCATATGTACTCTTGTAGGTAGCCGCTGCTTACTCGTGACAAGGTTTTCGTTTATGAAATTAAGTAGACGAAAAGCCAGTGTCCGGGAGTGAGACAGAGTTCGTCCAGAGGAATCAGAAAACCTAAATTCCAAACAAGTGATGCATATGGGCTCCAGATCCTGAAGGAACAAATGGAATATGAGCCTGTTGTTACTCACCGAGTATTATGAGTCTGCATCTCCTGACATCGCTCCAGTTCATTGTTGGTTAGTCTTCCAGGTCAAAAGCTCGATTAGTAGCCACCAAAACTAACCACTGGCTTCTGTTCGGGCACTCAGACAGTGTCCCAGCCAACATAAAAATTCATTGATTTGTGTATCTCATATATACTCCTTTGTACTAATGATTATGTGTTTAAATATATAAAAGGTTGCCGCCACTTCTCCTTCAGAACCTGGAATAGTGTTCCATTCAACAGACGAGAGAAAAAATTGTGATTGTTAACTGAATTACACTGTTATTAATTATTTGATTGTGGTCGAGAAGACCTCACTGATACGTACTTTGTACATAAAGCATTTATCAGCACGTGCCACCACTCATTTTGGTCCGCAAAAAGATCACATTATAATGATAGCTTTAAGTACCATGCTTTACAGACTTTCCACCGGTTACATTCAGTCATTCAAACTGAGCAGAATAAAATTTGATGTCAGTTCACTAATTTCACTGCTTAAATTGTAAATCCAACTGAGAGTATCCTTTTTTCTATCTATGTCATCATTGATGGCTTAGTGTTCACAGGACCCAACTTTCAGTTACTAAGTCTTATATTCAAACTCCACTTCACCTACGTTGACTGTGTCAACCAAGAAGTACCAATAGGTGTCATAATTAGAGTATGGCTCATATCCAAGTAGCTGGTGAATAAATTCATTGATTAGTTCTTCGCTATGAATAATATCGTCTGAACTGCAGTCAGTGGGGGCATAGGCAAATACGACGAAGATGCAACGGCAAGTGTCCCTATCTGGCCGAGTCCTTACTGTCCCGTTTAGTCGGACAGTGCACAAGCGACTATCTACTGGGATCCAGTCTAGGAGAGCTAGTTCTGCCCTACGACTCCAATGCTATACCTACACCAGCGAAACCCCGGGAAGCAGAATCAGGACTTCAAATCCTAATCTTCTCCATTACCAGTAATACTTCTACTATCTCTACCATAATGAGATTTGAATTGACAATTGTGTCTCTGTGCTAACGTGCTATGCCAACATGAACGTACGACGTTCTACGTTGTAACTAACTAACTAACTAACTCACTCACTAATCTAAAATGTAAAAGCGACTCTTTTAAAGTGAATTAAAAATCCTACAGACCTAACTAATCCCAGTCTCATGATCAAGTGTGTACACATTCTTGAAAAGCTGAAAACTAGAATGAATCAACTATTTGTTTATTATTGATCTAATTCAAATATCTACTATTTTTTTTAAAAAAAAAATAGTCAATGACTGACTACTATTTGACTTCATTTTATTAAATTTCTAGAATTTAAGTTGACAAGTTATAATTATCATATATCTGTATATGCTAAGATGACTTAACAATCATCCTATAAAGATCTGGTTTATAACAGCTTATAGTATTTTCATTGAAATTAAAACTACTCTCTCTTTCTCTCTCTCTCTCTAAGGTCACCGCAATTTATCATAACAACGAGACATATTCATTGTTATTAGGATTAATTGAAAATTTGAAAGTGAACTAATAACTGATCAGTTTTCTTTGTTGAAAAAAAACACAGCTTATCACTGATTACTCGTGATGATTAATTTTACGAGTGTGAGTAGTATATATATATATATCAGCCAAGTATCAGCAATGAATAATAATATTATTTTTTTTTCAGATTAATATATTACTTATTGATTATGTCATCATGATATTGCATGACTCACTGAACTATTATTATAATCCAACAATCAGTTGTGATACAGAGAAATCACATTGGAAAGTTGTGATTCATTTTCAACATGCATGATATGATGACTGTTAATAATATTAATAATAAGTAGCTTAGTAAGGCTTAGTCATTGAAAAATAAACGCATTCATTGTATATGATGTATATGTTGAAATTTCTTATTCTAAAAGCATCGATCTGTAATGACCAATGTGATATTATAGATTTTCATAGTTTTGCGCCACTTCTGATTGGTACATTGAAAAAAAATAAAAACATGGGGAAAAAAGAAAACACACACACTTGTGAAACATTGATCAATAAGAGGTTAAACGAAGTAAACACAACACTTGTTGTTGTTGTTGTTGTTGTTGCTTTTTCTTTATGTGTACACTTCTGTGCTGCAAATTTGTGTTTTACATGTTACTGCAACACAACACATAGAAGCGAGTATGATTTCGTTAACTAGTTAAAAGATTATGTACATGAAAGAATTCTTATACTTGTGAAAACTTAACTTGTACTAGAAATGAAAGATCATTACTATTTCAATCAATTAGTATTTTTGTTTAGTCACATAGAATAAACATGACTTAAAACACGGCATGATAAATGAGTTGACATTCGTTTCTACTTAATAGAAATCTTCTGTTTATTGTTAATTAGAATATACATAGAAATTGTGAATCAATCATTGCTGGACCATTATTAGAAACCTGGAAGCACTGGACAGCCGTTTCGTCCTGGTGTGGGACTCATCAGTGAGTGTACACATCCACGACTCCCACTACTCTCAGAGATCAAACCCAGGACCTTCAATCTATCTCGTAAATGCTTAACCTTTAGATCGCTGAACCGGCATCTAAAAGTGTTAAGGTTGAACTGTGATCAATTTAAGGTTACGCGCAACCTCTGTGGTCCTGAAGTTAAGCGTTCACACGCTTGTGAGAAGCAGGAGTCGTGAGTGCGAACTGTCACTGATAAGTCCGATACAGGGACGAAACGAACGTCCAATGCTTCCAGGTGTTTGTAATGATAGTTGAACAAAGATTGATTGATGCTTTCAACAATAAACAACATTCTCCATAACTCTATAAATGAAAAATTTATTTCAGAATAAAATTTATTCACTGTTAAAAGTCAGTTGGATTGTTATACTTTTTGAATTATTATGATTAGTATTATAAGTTTTCAAATAAAAAAAGAATAGTTAATCCAAGTTTTATTTAATCTGATTATAAACTGTCGGTCGGTCGGATGCAACGTAGAACTTCGTACATAAGTACATCAGTTCATGTTGCCATACCACATCAGTGCTCCAACATGTAGTCTAGAACGAGGTTTCAAGAGACCAGGAATGACGTTTCGTGAACTCGCATCGTTTGCATTAGCGGTGCAGTCAGATAAGGGAATGTGAGTAGAGTTAGTTGTGGAGAGAAGAGAGGTACTAGGGGGTGTAGGAAGGATTTGATTTCGACCAATTTGGTCTCTCGTGCTGTTACGGGTATGAGGGCGGTTGTCACTTCCCGGCTGCCCACACCGTGGAAGGTTGTTTCTTGAGGGACCTGAAAAGGAAGATAGATTAGTGTTGGTCTTGGAGACCTGGGAGCGTGACCGCAGAATCCAACGGACAACTGCTTGAGGCCGGTCACGCACGACCTTTTTATGAAAGGATTTTTGGGTATTAGCTCCGCTCTTAAAGGCCTTTAGTGAGCACCCTTACCGACGGAGACGGAAATCCGTGAGGTAGGGTGAGGTGTGACATTTTTAGGGTCGACCTTTTCTAACCCTTCCTTCCTTGTGAGAAGGCAGCATCGCTGCAGATGCTGGTTATCCGAGGGAAACACCTTATTGCTGTCACACCCCTCTGCAGTCAGCAGTACGACTTCACCCTCAGACCTTGGGTAGCTGCTTTTAGTCTCATCGTTCTCCAATCGACCTGCCTGGCATGGTAGGACCTGCAGGAACATATAATCTAGCCAGTATAGCTCGGTTGGGTCATCACGATAGGCAAGCCCGACCACCACGTCATGGTAGCAGCTACGGTCGGGGATTATAAACTGTAAATTAAATTGATTTGTAAGTGATATATATATATATATATATATATCATTGTATCATGATCATTCATATCTATCAACCCAAACAAAATTAAAAATACATGAATTTGAACATTTGACAAGTTCAATTTTTTTTTAATGCTGATCACTTGTTTCAAACAGATTAATTGG
>OX103973.1:39600341-39622476 GCA_944470395.2 Schistosoma turkestanicum | reverse complement strand
TGTGTTCTCTCTAATTCTAACCTTCTGAATTCCTTATCATATCTACCTTTGTCCTTCTAAATTTATCTCACAGAATTATACTTTTCGAGTTATATCTTTGCTCCCTAATCTTCTCCATTACTGCTAATACTTCTACTAAGTCTATCACTCTTGGATTTGAATTGACAATTATATCTCTGTGCTGATGTGGTATGGCAACATGAACTGTTGATGTACTGACGTACAAAGTTCTACGTTGCATCTGACTGACTGATTGAATGCATTTTGATAAATTAATTTAACCTTTGAATGAATAAATAATACTCACTAATTTATTTCATTCATTTATTTAACTCTCTATCAGTATACGATAGTTTTGAAAATCTCAATTTTGGCTCAATAAAACCGCACAAATCATTGGATACTCCATATAAACAACGTTCATCGAAATTTCAAATATTTTACGGTGATGAATATTTCAAGACGGAATTCAAGCCGATCACCTTGAATCCATGTGAAAAAAAAACTAATCATAATGAATTGATTAAATCAAAAAATTCTTTCAATACTACTACTGATATCGAATCATCATCACATTACATATGGAGTTTAACATTTTCTCAACCAGCTTCACGTTATTATGAATTTCGTCAAAAACTTGAACAAAATATTGTTTCATTAGAAAGTATTAATCTTACTCAATCATCATCAACTGATCTTCCATCATTTTCATCTGATGTTAAACTCTCTGGTACAATAAGAGTTAAAAATATTTGTTTTGAAAAATTTATATATTTACGTCTAACTAAAAATAATTGGCAAACTTATACAGATTATCAAGCAGTGTATAGTTCACAACTGTCATCAGGTACATGGTCTGGACCGAAACGTTATGATACATTTATATTTAATATTACAATTAAATCAGATCAACAACCATATTTTGATGTGAATGATAAAATTGAATTTGCTATTTGTTTTATTGCATCAAACAATGATAATCATAAAACAGAATATTGGGATAATAATGATCATAAGAATTATATTATTGAACAACGTAAACATCATCATCCAATCTATATGATGAATATGTTAAATGTTGACAGTGATCATTCAAATGATCATTCTTTATCATTATCGTCATCATTCAATAATAAATCGATTACATCATCACCATCATCATCATCATCTAGCATGGATAAAACATTAAATTTAAATATTGAACATTGTACCATTGAATCGACGAATATGCCTCCGCCTTCATCGTACACCCTGGATTATCGACCGAATTTCGATGGTTTCACTTCATTCACACATTATCGAGCATGGAGTCATTTTGCTGGTGAAATAAATTATTATTAATAATAATTTTCTCATTGAATAGTTTTCTAATGACAACTAATGATCATCATCATAATCATAATTAAAATAATAATAATAATATTAATATTGATTAATTTTTTCTCCTTTTTTTCCCTTCACCTACCACTTACATAATATTTTGTGTGTACATTTTTAGTAATAATTTACTATCTATCTAACTAACTAACTAACTAACTAACTAACTAATTAATTGACGAGACTAGCAATCACATCAATAATAATTTAATGTAATTTCATTTTTTTTATTTTTAAAAAAATTCATTTATTTATTTATTATTTAGAAATGATTCAAATAATTTCTTGTTTTGTTTTTTTCATTTTCAAAATTATTTTTTGTGAACAAATATATTTTTTTCTATGAAAAAAAAACACAACAAAGAAACAAGAAACAAATTGGGAAAATTCGAAAAAAAAACCCGCGCGCCCGCCAGATCGACCTCCTTTTTACGCCTTCTTTCTTTCTTTCGAAAAGAGCCGAAAAAAATAAAATAGCTGTAGAGAGAGAGACAGATGCTTGAATGTTTTGTTTTCAATGTTCAATGTTCAACAGTTATTGTTCTTGTTTCTTTGTAACTTTTTTCGCTCTCTCTCTCTTTGTTATTATTATTATTATTTTTTGCATTTGAATGTTTGTTTTGATTTCGTTTCTCCCTCGCTTTTTTCTCGTTGCTTAATTTTGTTTGTGTTTTGTTTTTTGTAGTTAAAAAACATGAAAATGATAGAGTTCGTTTAGTTTGCCATTTCTTTTTTTATTGCATAATTTCTAATATTTTTAACAAAAATAAAAAACAAACAAAAAAAGTTTAAAAGCACAAAAACACTAATGTTGCAAATGTAAAATGCCCAAGAGTAATAAATATTATAATATATACGATTTATTTTCTAAACTTATTTCTATCATAATCATCATCATTTCAAGCTTGTATTTTTTACTGGATATATGAGTGAATCTATGCGTATGCGTGTATAGTCATTTGAAATGGCTATACTCATGTGTATATATATATAGACAAATACAACGCAGAACATCGTACGTAAGTACATCAGTTCAGGTTGCCATACCATACCACGTCAGCACAGAAACGTAACTGTCAGTTCAAATCCAAGTATTAGCAGTAATGGAGAAGATTAGGGAGCGAAGATATGATTCGAGAAGTATAATTCAGTAAGATAAATTTAGAAAGAGAAAGATAGAGGTGAAGAGGAATTCGGAAGGTTAGAATTAGAGAGAAGACTAAGAGTGGATACACCTGCGCCATTGCAAACGATTCTGAGACATGTCGTTCAAGGTCTCTAACCATCGGTGACTATCGTCTCGCAGACCCCAAGCAGGTAGCCTATATCCACCAACATGACTCATTCCACTTGTCAGTGTCTACATGGATTTGTGACATGTTTTGGTTTGGCCACCACTAGCTTACTTCCAGTCTACTCCTACACCACAAAACATAGCTCGTCGAGGCAGTCGATGGTTAGGCAAATGTAACACATGTCCCAACCACCTCAACTGATGAAGTTTCACTACTTCATCTATTGATTTGCCATCCTTATCTAGAACACGTTTCCTAACGACAGCATTGCTTATACGGTTTTCCCAGGATACACGAGCAATGCTTCGGAGATATCGATGATCGAAGAATAGTAACCTACGAAATTCCTCTATTCTTAACGGCCATGTTTCGCATTGGTACAGTAGGACGGAACGAACTGCTGCAACGTACACTCGTCCTTTTGTTAGCAAGCGGATATCTTGCCTGCGCCATAGGTGACGCAGGTTTGCTAAAGCCAACCGAGCCTTCTGTATCCGTGCTAAGATTTCCTCAGTCATCAAGCCATCAGCGCTGATGAGACTTAATGTATATATGAAGTGTATAAGTTGCCGCCGATTTGTATATTTCAAGTGTTCGTTCAATATGTACTTACTAATATCATTAGCCGCAAGTTGGATTCTCGTTTTCAATAGTTAAAAACCTCAATAAATCACCTGTAATTATGTGTGTGTAAGGAGTGCGTGGGTCTTGAACTTACATGATTCTGGTATGTATGTAGCACATACCTGGAATTCGGTTAGACATCTCTTGTGGATTATTGACCCTTGAACCTCCACCAAATACACAGCTATCTGTGTCGCTAAAGTTAATAAACACTATCTCGAATCCGCTGTTAAGCACTGATAATGAGTCGTATACTAAAACAAAATAATGATACTTAGCTTTTATGAATCCTTTGATATTATTCATGCGGTCATTAAAATTCCAAATGGTTATTCTTGAGATGATGAAGAAAATTCATGGCTCCATTGGATGAGTTAATGTCGTTTGAACTGGATAGTTCAATTGTGGAGCTTTTATTTCTCTTCTGAACACAATATCAACAGCACAAACTTTAGGTAGAAGTAAAGTATTTGAATTTATCTACAGTTAAATAACAGCCTGTTTTATCGAACTCCAATCTTGATTGACTATTGTCAAACTTTAACCTGCTACTGTCTATCGATTCGTATAGATTGTTTCCTGCATGATCCTATATTTGCCCATGGTTTTTCTGATGATGTTATTCGAAAGAACAATGAGAAATCACCAAGATTAAACTGTCTAGTTCAATGAATTGAAACTTCACCGAAACCAGTTAGCGTAAATAGGTTTCCCCTAATAGGATATGTCCATGAATTATTCATATTGAATCACACTGTGAACACGAATTATTTTCACACCTTATTATCACATCTTACTGTCAATCAAGTAATTCAATCAATTTTCTATAATAAGATGTAAATAAAATCATGGGAATAATAATTTTTATTACTGGTAAAGATAAACACCTTTCGGGCAGAGTTTTGGAGGTTTGTGTTTTTACACATTTGAAATCATCAATCAATCATTGTGAGACGACGATTAGAAATCTGGAAGCACTGAAAGACGGCGGCCGTTTCATCCTGGTATGGGACTCATCAGTAGCAGTGCGCATCCATGACTCCTGGATACGAACTCGGGACCTGCGGTATTGTGCGCGAGCGCCTAACCATCGGAACTCTGGGCCGGCATCCAATGGTGTTAATGTCTAACAACTTTACTGTTTAAAATGATACCTAATCACCTGTAGAAACCTTGTAGCACTAGACAAGTGATTCGTCTCCACTATAAGATTTTCCCGTACCAAGCATATAGGACCAAATCACAGAGAATAACTTGTGTATTTCTAAATAACCATTTCTTATAACCACAGGCTTACCAAATACACAATCGTGGTTAGTTAGTTAGCTCGTTAGTTTGTAGAATGTATAGTTAAAACACTTTTTTTCCTTCAACACTTCAAAGTGGTCGACTTTTTTCAGGTCTAATAGTATATTCTTTCCTCGTTGAGATGTGAATATTACTCTCTGAGTTATGGCTACGACGATCTTATTTATAATGCCATTAATTAAAGAATACTACTGAACAGTGATTCGAATTAATTTCTCTCGTCAACTGGAAACCAGATTCCAGCAGGAGAAAGCGAATGAATTGGATAGGGGGACACACACTGAGGGAATCACCCAACTGTATCACAAGACTAGCCGTCACTTGAATTCCTCAAGGCTAGAGGAACAGAAGAAGAAGAAGAAGACCAGCGAACTCATTACTCAGAGAAATGAAGACACACATGTAAAGAATGAACAGCAGTTGGATAGAATTATTGTAAAAGAAGGCTCATGATAGAGAATGTTGGTAGGCTGCCCATTTTCCATTAGGGCTAACAAGCTTAAGTAAGTAAGTCAACAACGATGGTAGAATTTCTACCTATGTTGTAGCTTGAATAAATATGAGAAGACTTTTTCAAATCTGCTGCACATTTATGTCATGTGTTAATTTGAATGTGCTAATTTGTAAATTGTTACTAATTTATAATAATTTTCTTCGTGTTTTAAATTTCCATCCAATATGGAGTTTGATAAACCGATTCAATACTCAGTGTTTTCAGTGTTAGTTTCACTGAACATTACTAGTAAATTTATCTCAACACAAATTACAAACTATGTAACTTAGTCGTTGCATTTACTAGAATACTGAAAATGTATTTCACATTAACATTTACTTGGAAATAAATTAAAAGTATAATAAATTATACAAAACATACTTGTATTACTATCGGAAAAAAAAACAATGTCTCTTAAAGAGCTTACTTAATAAATTAGTAGCTGACATTTTTGAATAGATTTATTTATGTTTTATAAATCTTTGTTTCAAGTATCATACCGTGATTTCTCCGATTACTGCTGATGCTTTTATTACCTCTACTAGTATGGGATTTGAAGTGACAATTGCATCTCTGTGCGCTAATGTGGTATGGCAACTTGAACTGATGTACGTACGTGTGAAGTTCCACGTTGCTGCTGATTGACTGGCTGATTGATTGATCAATATGAGGGTTGTGCAGATAGTTGAGTTTCATTGAAATTATAAACTGGTTGGGCGTTCGTGCACAATACCGAAGGTCCCGGGTTCGGGTCCTGCAGGGTGCAGGAGTTGTGGATGCTCAATGCTACTGACGAGTCCCATACCGGGACTAAACGGCCGTCTTTCAGTGCTTCCAGGTTTCTAATGGTGGTCTAACAATGATGATTGATGATTTCAAATGTGTAGAAACACAAACCTCCAAAATTCTGCCCCTAAATAAACTGACGAATCTTGGTCCACCATTAGAAATATGGAAGTACTGGATATCAGTTTCGTTTCAGTATGATACTCAACAGTAGTGCTTAACCATGATCCCACACACACACACACACGGATCGTAAATTTCAGCTTTTCTGAAGTGGACGGCCTCTCCAGTTTCGTTTACGTGAACACCAATTAGCAGTCAAACGCCACGACAACTCTTCGTTTATATCAATAAATACCGACAATTATGGACATACATTCGATTGGAACAATGTGGAAATACTGGATGGGGGAAGGACAAAGAACACTAGAGAATTTTAGGAAGCTTGACATTCAGGTCAATCAGCAATCAATAAACACATCAACATTGACCCAATTTATCAACCAATCAGAAAAATCATAGGGGATATAGGATCAAGAAACAGTTCAAAAGGGGGATGCAATCAAAACAAAGGTGTAAACAACGACAGGTTAAAGGTCAACAGCAACCAATCAAGATCGAGGTTAGCAGAACAAGCTACAGGTCAAATGTTGAGAAATTCGAATGCTCCACTTCTATCTGAAGTTTGTGCTGATGATGTTGGCCAGAAGAAAGATGAAAGCTCCACAACCAAAACAACCAGCTCAGAGAACGAAACACCTCAACAATCATCCACCTGAGCTACAAGTTTTCTCCACCATCTCAGAGGTCTAAAAGTACTTACTAAATTGTTCTAACAATGGCTAGTTTCCTGAAATGAAATCAATCATTCCTTTCATATTCTACAGAAATATAAATGGTTTCAAAATGAACTTAGTTGAATGCTAACACTTAACACCCTATAGTATCCGCTGTTATTGAACTGTAATTACTAATAAAACTTAAGAAATTTAAGGAATACAAAAGTAAAGAATCAATGAAAAAAGAGATTTATGTACTTAGTTTACCAATTATTTATCAAAAATGACTGTCTAACTAACACTATTTTCAATCATATTACCGGTTTCAAGTATCTCTTTGTGTTGGGGATGTTAGATCCCCAAAACTCGCTTGATAAATGCTTTAATTTTGGATTTCACGTTTACCAGCATGGGCTGATCAGTTGACCTTGAGATTACAATTCCCATCTATGGCTGTGTGTGATTGGCTGCTGTGTATTTTAGTGTGCTATTTTCATAACTGTTCCAAGGACGTTTCTATGATGTATAATAAATAAACGCGAGTTGTGTACTTGATTGAATTGTGTGATTGCTGGGTGTTTGTAGAATATACTTTCTACGCTTACCAAGTCTTCTGTTTACAGCTTGGGTGGGATCCAAGGTAGCCTACCTGGACGCTGGTTCATCATTGTCTCGTTCGCGTTTATCGACTAAGGTGAACTCGTAATAGCTTCAAGCGTACCTACTGACGAACATAACACTTTGTTTATCGGTTGAGAAGTTCAACAAAGTTTATACAATATCATATTAATTTTTCTTCTGTATGCAGTTTTAAAGACCAAGCTTTGTACAATGAAACATATAAGCAGACATTGCCAAGAGTTAATTGTTAGCCAATCTCAAATCCAAGTTCTAACAATTACACAATGAATAAAGTTATGTATACTTATAGATTCTATGCAATTTTAATTAAGGTATCTACTGCATTACAAATGTTGTTCATTGAATTCTGAACATTGTGCCTACTCTTTTTTTGTTTGTGAGTCTATTTTAATTATTAAAAAGTGAAATATATAATTGACTTTCTAAAAATATCACATTTTTTTTAGTTTGAAATACCATTTCCGGCACTAGATAAGCCTTCTTTTAGTTATTATACGCGGTAATTTAGCTTTTCTATGTAAAAAAACAAACGTAACTCCATTTATCAACCTAAAAAAAACATTCCTCTTATCGATCGATATATTTTAAACCATCTGTGGCGGGTTTTTTCCTTCAATTCTAAATCTTTGTTTGTTTAATGTCAGTCGGAAGACAGTTTAATGCACCACTATTGTTCTATACAAGTTTTGTCAGTGTTCTTTCTTGAAATTACTTTAATCTCAGCCGAATATATATCGGTTCAGATGAAAATACTTTATATATATATATATATATATATATATATATATATATATATATTTCTTTCAATGCGTATTTTTCCAATGAATAAACTTTAAGTAATCAGACTTATTTTATTTTATTTATGACTAAAAATCAAACCGAACTAAATATAGGTTAAAAACTTATTGAAATATTATTTTGTATAGATTTTTGTCATACATTTTCATTGTATACACACACCAAATATCAGACTAGAATTTGTCGCATGCTTATAGAATAAGAAACTATCACATAGATTGAATACAATCTAAAATCCTATGAATTCAAAATGTCAACTGATTCAGTAACAAAAAACTGTTTTGAAATACTTATTTGAAGACATTTTTAATCAATGCATAATTCAATGCGTGTGTGCATTGAAACATTGAACAACTTGGTTTGTCAAAAACAGCAATCCATATATTATCATGGTGTGGTGCGCGCTACTTATAAGTAGTATAGTATGACGCGAGTGAAAACGTCATGTCTGGCAACAGAAGAAGATGGGGGAAGATCAAGGGAAAGAAACGAAGAAGAGTGGGAACACAATGGAATTTGTGTATGAAACGCATGAATAATGAGTGAAATGTCAGACAATGGGATTGATGATGGATTGAAAATGTGCAAATTAACCGTTTACGATATGGTTTTCGTATTTTACTGAGTAACTCTGTAATTTGCGATGACTATAAAACACAGGAAGTTAGCATGGAATGATTACAGTATTTGAAAGTCATTGAAAAACCGATTAAATAAAAGAACTAAATTGTCATAAATTTATTTCATGCAAACATTTATAAAAATGTTATACACAAATTTGTATATTTCTAGCATACAAAGTTAGCCTAAAACTATTTATTCGATTTGACATTAGTGACATTAACTGAACATTTGGATAGTGGAAAGTTGTATCGCTCTTCAAAATGTATGCCTTTGTTACAAATACACGTACACATGTCAATTTGATATGTTTGAACTTTTATGTGTTTACCTTAGGATCGAGGATCCGGCGACATGACACGCTACTCTAATTCCAGTGTCCCAACTCACTCCTATTGATTGAAAGAAGAAGAATTGATATGAAGTAGAACCTGAATTCTACAAGCATCCAGAAAGTATGAGGTCCGAGTTCAGAAGAGAATCAGGATCCTGGACTAGGGATCCGGGTCCGGGTCATAAAACGTTACATATAATGCCTATTTATACATTTCGGTCGAATAGGAAACAACATCGAAGTCTGTGACATTGACAGTTAGGACGACCAATGGAAAATAACAGTGAAGCATGTGACATTGATATCAAGGACGATCATAATATTGACCAGTAGGAATTGACCAATAGAATTAGACTTATAAAAATTATTCTCTTAGGTAAGATATTTGATGAATATCTTAACAGCCTTTTTATCCAAACAAGATCTACTGGAAAAACTTTCAAGTCTCATAGTACGAAATCTGTTTTGCGTATCTCGCGTAATGGCAGCAGGAAGCTCCTAAATACATTGACTCCTTAGATCGCAGGTAGCTCAACGTAATTCCTAAACTCTGTCTAAATGTTAGCAATGAAAGTAATATATTTTACGTAGTTAGATGGTTTCTTGACCTTGAAACGGCTGGCTGATTGAAATGTTGAACAACATGAAACAAAAGTTGACATCTTCCATTTTTAGTTTGTTTTGAACAGTACAGAATATTTTATTCTATTATTCGCTGTTTTTCCTAAAACAACTTCAGTGAAATCAACCGCCTCATTAACTTTTTACAGCGTATCAAAGGTTGCGACAAAAGTTGACAGGTTACAATTCATTATTCATAGTTTGGATATTCCTAGTGTTATATGTTGTGAAAAGGAAAAGAAAGTCGTTTGAAGTTATCTATTTTGGAAAAAAATATACCTAACGTTGATCTGCTCAGAAAGTTATAAAAAATCTTAACAAATACACTAACATAAATTCCAATTTTCATCGTAAAAACTTGTTGGGGAGGTCAGATCCCCAGAACTCGCTTGATAAATGTCTTGCTTTTGGATTTTATTCATGGGCTGATCAGTTGACCTTGAGATCACATTTCCCACCAGGAAAATCCTTGACTGTGATTGGTTACTGTGTCACTTTAGTGTGCTGTTTTTTGTGACTCTCCCAAAGATGTTTCTATGGTGTATAAATAAACACGATTTGTGTACTTGCTGGGTGTTTGTAGAATATACTTTCTACGCTATATCAAGACTTTTGGTCAGTCATCAGATCAGGGTAGCCTATCTGGACGAGATGGTTCATTGTCTCGTTCTCGTTTATCGATTAAGGTGAACCCGTAATAGTTTCAAGCATACATAGTGACGAGTATAACAGAATTATAATCTATTTACAAGTAATCAATCATTGGGTAGTGAGTGACCAGTGTCATAAGTCTCAAGTCCTTCTTAATGCTGACTGAATTCTATCAGTCAAGCTGCAATAATATCACACTAGCCATGATGATTTGACGTCATATACTACACTATGTTGAAGAAATGTCAGTTGTAAGGAAACTGTGTCAACTATCTCCAATCACCAATTTGCTTTGATCTATCATCATCTGTCATAGAGAAAAAGTATTTATTGAGATAAAAACCGGAAAATGTATGCACAATATTCAATATTATCTTTCACTTAAAAACAAATATATAAATGATATATATATATATATATATATTTCAAATAGAATGTAGTTAGTTTTATAATTGTTTCATTTCACTAAAATAAATAACTCTTGACACATGTGACCTTACAATTTTGTACTTGTTAATTTTGTTTAAATTGTACTTGTATTTATTAAAACACATGTACACTGGTTCGTTCAAATATCAAAAAAAAACATTCTATGTATACGTGTAATAAATAAATAAGCTTTAAAAAATGTTATAGTTATAATAACTAAAATTAATTTATGATACTAATTAAGTGAATGAAATATGTAAGTGCATAATAATAGTAGGGAAGTTAAATATTTTATTGTATGTATATATATATAACATGGAGTAGTGTCAAAGTAAGCCGTTTATCATACTGCATAATATATACATATACATATATGTGGTGCGAGCTACTTATAAGTAGTATATGACGTGAGTGTCAACGTAATGTATGGCAGCAGAAGATGGGGGAAGTTCAAGAAAGGGAGAGTTAGAAAACAATGGAATTTGTATGAAACGCATGAACAGTGACAATGGACTGATATTTTGCAACAGGAACAGTCAAGTTCGATATGATGAACTGATATTTTGCAAATTAACGATTTACGATATGGTTTTCCGATTTTACTGAGTAACTCTGTAATTTTCGTTAAGTACAGTCCGGTTGCCCCACCTGTGTTCTCCTTCACTACATATATTCTGGTTGGTTCAACGAATGACAATATACATTACGGGTTTGTGGAGATTGTTGAGTTACTTTTTAAAATCACGAATCAAACGATGTTAAAATAACATTAGAAATCTGGAGGTACTGGACAGCCGATTCTTCTTGATATGAAACTCATCAGCAGTGCGCATTCATGACTCCTCCTAGCGGCAGGATTCAAACCTAGGAGCTTTGGTCTTACGCGTGGACGCCTAACCTCTCGACCAATGAATGACCAAACGGTGTTAATGTCTAAATTCGATCAATCCACGGTCTTGCGCAACCTCATCCACTATCTTCTTACTTACTTACGCCTGTTACCCACAATGGAGAATAGGCAGCCCACCAGTTTTCTCCAACCAACTCTGTCCTGGGCTTTCCTCTCCAGTTCTGTCCAATGTTTGTTCATTCCTCTCATATCTTTCTCTATTTCTCGGCGTAGTCTGTTCCTTGGCCTTCCTCTTTTCCTTTTCCCTTGAGGGTTTCATGTGAGGGCTTGTCTCGTGACGCAGTTAGATGCTTTTCGTAGTGTGTGTCCTATCCACTTCCATCAATTCTTCCTGATTTCCTTCTCCACTGGACTCTGGTTTGTTCTCTCGCACAGTCCTTTGTTGCTGATGGTGTGTGGCCAACAAATCCGAAGTATTTTGCGTAGACAACTGTTAATAAACACTTGTATCTTGTGGATGATGGCTTTGGTAGTTCTCCAAGTTTCCGCTCCATACAGTAGAACTGTCTTCACATTTGTATTGAAAATCCTGATTTTGGTTTTGATTGAAAGTTGTTTGGAGTTCCAGATATTCTCCAACTGTAGAAATGCTGTCCTTGCTTTGCCGATCCACGCCCTCACATTTGCTTCGGATCCACCTTGATTGTCGATGACGTGTAAATGTGTTAACGTCCTCCAAGGTATCTCCATCAAGAGTGAGTTGGTTGGTGCATGTTGTGTTGCATCGGAGAATTTCGCTTTTTCCTTTATGTATGTTGAGGCCTACAGCTGCAGAGGCTGCTGCTACACTGGTTGTCTTCTCTTGCATTTGTTGTTGCATGTGCAATAGAAAAGCCAGGTCATCTGCGAAGTCCAGATCATCCAGCTGCGTCCTAACTGTATCCACTATCTTCAGTGAGCAGTGTTTCACATCGGACACCGGTTTGAACACCACTGGTCATGACTTCTCACTAGAACTCGGAGCTAGTAGTCACTAGTAGTAGTGAGCTGTCCAGTGCTACTAGATTTCTAATTATAGTCTAACAGTGAATAATTCATGATTTCAAAAAGTCATCCAACAATTTTCATAATTAGAATAATAATATTTTAAAAACTTTACTGCGGAAACGCCTTCACAAACTTTAATGAAAATGAATTTTGTCAATGTTCAAGAAAATAAATACCTTTACATTGAATCATAACCTAAATAAATCTATATTTTATTACTGTAACCAATGTTTTTACGCATTATTTATAGTTGGTTATATTAGAATTTATAAATAGAAAGTAAATCGGACATTTAAAATATCATGAAATATTATTGATTAGCAGAAAATTTAAAACAACTTATTAGTTTTTACTTCTATAATTTTCATCTAATAACTACAAATAAATTAACTACTTTATAAAGTAACTTACTTCTCCATTATTTCATATATACACAGTCTCTGTTATCAAGTTTAACAATTACTAGCAACTTATTTCTACATAGAATAGTGCAAATTACAATCAACTCTCAATAAATACTTTCTTAATGATAGTGAAAAAGCCGAGGCAGGCTCGTTAGATTATGTTATGCAAATTTACACTCTTAGTCAATTAAAAACCAAAACATTACATTGAACACTCTATTTGCACACCATCTTTGAGTCCTGACTTCCAACGCTCCAGCCTTCTTCCATTCTTGCTGTTGCTTCTTTTACTTCCTTTCGGTACTCCATTTCCTTCTTGCTTTTGCTCCATTTTCTTTCCGTTTTCCTCTAGTGACCGTGAGAGTTCTTCTTTCACGCCCCTTATTATACTACTTATATCGTTCGTATAAGTAGCACACACCACAATAGTATTCCAATGCTGAAATCATAACTAATAAATAACATATCGACGATCAGATAAATGTCAAGGAATCCTAACTAAATTATCTGTCGAGCTAGATTTTTTCTACTAGTGGACTGATTACTGAATGTTTTATTACATACTGTTTATTGTCAAGGTCAAGGATAATCAATCTACAGACTAGTCGATTTTTCTGTATAGCTGTTGGGGACGTTAGATCCCCGGAACACACTTGATAAATCTCATAATTTTGGATTTTATTCATGGGCTGATCAGTAAACCTTGAGACCACATTTCCCACCAGGAAAATCGTTGGCTGTGATTGGTTGATGTGTTATTTAATGACTCTTCCAAGGACGTTTCTGTGATGGATAAATAAACGCGATTTGTCTGTTTGAGATCAGTGTATTTGCTGGGTGCTTGTAGAATACACTTTCTACGCCATATCAAGACTTCTTGATATAGTTAGTCGGGCCGGGGACAACGGATTAGAATAGCCTACTGTGTCACTGATTCATTGTCTTGTTCTCGTTTATCGACTAAGGTGAACTCGTAATAGTTTCAAACTGTTACGCCTGCATGTAAACACGTCATTTTGATATGCTTGAACTATTACGAGTTTACCTAGTCGGAAAACGAGAGCGCGAGGATCGAGGATCCGGTGACATGACATGCTACTCTAATTCAAGTTTCCCAATTCCCTATTCAGTAAAAGAAGAAGATCTGATATGAAGTAGAACATGGATTCTACAAACATCCAGTAAGTACGAGGTCTGAGTTCAGAAGAGAATCAGGATCCCGTACTAGGGACCCGGGACCGGGTCCTGGTCATAAAACGTTATAGATAATGCATATTTATAAATTTCGGTCGAATAGGAAACAGAATCGAAGTCTGTGACATTGGCAGTTAAGACGACCAATAATAATCAACATTTGAAGTGTCGTTGATAGTCAGGACAACCAATAAGAAACAACATTGGGGCACGTGACATTGATATCTAGGACGACCATAAAATTGACCAGTTGGAATGAACCAATAGGAATTGACCAGTAATTCTCTTAGGATATTGGATAAATATCCTAACACAAACATAGCAAGTGACGAGCATAACAATGCCCATATTCTGAATTTTACTGATCTTTTACACCTGATAAACGAAGGAATTGTTAGATTTTATTTGTTCAGTACATTTGCAAAAGAAAATGCATCTCTTGTTCACCATGACAGAATAGTTTAGTTGAAGTAGTGGAGTCGAAGTGTAACTATAACATAAGTTATGGAGGCTAAATCATTCCCGTTCAATTAGAGGAAGGAAACCTACAATCTACACATTTTTTTTATAAACAAAGTTGACTACAAATAAAAAGTCAGAATAAAGTGAATTCTTTTTGTATTTCACACTTCACTGGTAATATTGATTTTAAACTACTACAATTTGTAAGTAGTTGATGTGGAATGAACACGTAAAATCAATATTTGTCTACTAATTATTCTTCTCATATGAATACTCCTCATACTGTATTTTACATTGCTCAAAAGTTATTGCTAGTTAATGGTAAAAATCTGTAAACACATTAATTTAAGTGTAAGTTAGTAAGAAGTAAAATGAAATTTTTTTGGCGGCTCGCGACTGCTGGACTGCAGCAGTGTGGACGAATGATAGAGTGTGTGAAATGAAATAAATCTTCCTGTCCATTACCTTAGGCGAACCCCGTTTATGAGATGGTGGTAATCAGAAGTCAAATACGATTTCCTGGATGAATTTATTTCATCCAAAAAGAAACATGAGAATGGAAAGCGTACAAGCGAAACGAAGTGAATTGGAGAAGGCGAGTAGGCGAACGCACTGTTTGCTGAAGAATGATTAAGTACTTATGTAGTGAAGGAGAACACAGGTTAAGGCAACCGAATTGTATTATTCATCGCAAAACCATATCGTAAACGCAAATCTTCAATCCATCATCAATCCCATTGTCTGACATTTCACTCACTATTCATGCGTTTCATACACAAATTCCATTGTGTTCCCACTCTTCTTCCTTTCTTTCTCCTGATCTTCCCCCCATCTTCTGTTGCCAGACATTACGTTTACACTCGCGTCATTTACTACTTATAAGTAGCGCGCACCAAACTTATCGTCAAACAATAATAGGCTAGATCGGTGATTAGTGAGTAAGCATGCATGCACACACAATCAAATATACAATAATTAATTACTGTAATCGAATTCTTACAAACACAGTAATATTAGTCGATACTATTATCGAATAATTTAAACTATTAATCATTGAAATGTAAAGAATAAATGGTGAGATGCTAGCTACAATTAAGTAGTTTCAGTTTTATGAGTAGCACATCACAACAGTCTGATTTCGATTAGACAGACATCAAAAACCAAACAAAAGTATTATATACCTGAATTCAAAAATATCACTAGCTGACTAACAGCACAATTCAAACACTCTATTTGAACTCTAACATTTCTTGATTGAGTCGTGGTTAAACACTGCTAATCAGAGTCGTCCACTAGGAGGCGCGACAAAACTGTTCAGTGTTCCCCAGTGTTTTTTGAGTCCTCTAAATTTTCAGTGATTAATATGAAATATCAAATTCACTGAATTCACTGAGAGTTTACAAAATTTGTTATCATTATTAAGAATCAAAATATAAATTTGTCAAACTTTTTTTTCAGAATATCCAAAATTATATAAATCTCTTCAATATGATGTACTGAAAATCATATCTTCTTACTTATTGAATCTTATGAACTAATATTATTTGATTATTTCAGATTATAAAAGAAAAGTTGAAATATGATTAGAGACTTTCGTCTTCATCATCATCATCATCAACAACAGCAACGTAGAAGAACTTCGTACGTAAGTATATTAGCTCAAGTTGCCATACCATACCATAGCAACGTAGAACATTGCCAAACAGTAATATTCACCAACAGCATTAGATCAGTCAGTTAGTCAGCAACAACATAAAACTTCGTACGTACGTACATCAGTTCAAGTTGCCAATTCAAATCCCTTAGTAGTAGAGGTAGTAGAAGTATCAGCAGTAATCGGAGAGATTAGGGTTCGACGATTATTATTCAAGAAGTAGAATCTAGTGAAATAAACTTAAAAGAAAAAAAAGATAAAAGTGATCAGGAATTCAGAAGGTTATGACTTGAGAGAACACAAAGAATTTATGCACCCACGCCTATGCAACTCCGCCTGTAGACCTTCAGGGGCTACTGCCGATCCCAAGGAGGGTTGAGATGTTGGTTGCCGACCCCATGCCGGAAAAATCTAATCTACCAAAAAACGTTCGCAAGAAACCATATATACTCTGCCCTAGGAGTTAGAAGGTCTTCATTTAGAAGAGTTATGAGGTATAATGATGAAAGCGGACTTCATTCGGAAGTCATGAAGCCGATGCCCCTTCTGACAACCAAAACCTATCCACGTTGTGGGCAGCCGGGAAGTAACATTCGCCTTCATACCCATAAAAGCACACGAGACCAAATTGGTCACAATCAAATCCTTACTATACTTCATAATAACTTTTAACTCCTCGACCAACCATTCTTTCGGTTGTTTATCACCTTGCGCCACTGAAGCAAACAGTTTGAGTGCACGAGACACTTTAGTATAATTCACAATGTAAAGTTAATATGATGAATGTGAACTAACAATCTAATAATCAGTGTACAGATGTTAAGTCATTTAAATATATTTGTATAAAGTGAAAATCGTTTAATTATTATCTAGAGAATAATATTATGGACTGTGAGAAACTGGATGTTGATAAATCATACAGTATTATCGAACTGAATTAGTTTCTTGATGTGTGAAAAATTCACTTACATACTTTCACCTTTTATCCCTTAATGGAGCATTGGCCGCCTACCAGAATTCTTTACCCTACTCTGTGCTGGGCCTTCTTTTCCAGTTTCACCCAATTATCGTTCATTGTTGTTCATTTCACGCCTGTCTTCAATGCTCGCTGTAATGTGTTTTGTGGTCCTCCTAGACGAGTAAAAGTAATGAATCTCTTGTACTTCTACGTGTCTAAAAAATACGAATAGCAGCTATATAGCAGCATTATAACACAATCACCTATCTCACTTTCATAAATTTACTACTCTATACTTTCCTGAAACTCTAAAAATATATCTCATTACGCCTAAAATAAATTAGCTCATATTGTTCACCTCCAGTCTAGTTGTTAAGGTTTAAAAAATATAATGAATACATTTGGAAGAAAGATTTAAGTTCAAATTGTATAATATATGCACTTTGTCAGTCAAACATTGATACATACAGTCAACAGCTAATATTTTGCTAAGTAAGTAAGAATCAAGGTACCTAAAAACTATTACTTGTGTCAATTGATAATGATTGTTTGTGTTTCTTGAAAGAAGTAGGAAGTTAACCTATGATCATTGAATTAACAGGCACTAAGACCTAAGACCTACTAGCATAAGAAAACAATATTCATGATTTATGTTTATAAGCTTTAGGATGTACATGTTTTTCAGTAGAAATACATTTTTTATACTTGACACTGTAAGCGTCATGCAAAACTGAAAGAAAGAAAGTTTATTTTAAATGGGTAGTTCCATCTTATTTTTTTCCTGTGTCAGTACACTATTTTTGCTGAAAGTGCCAAATTGTCAATGCTTTATGTTAAGGCATAATTTATATTTTTTGAAGCGTTCACGAAACTGCATGATATTCGACTGCACGTAGTATTCCTATTGCAACTTTGTATTCTCTCTCACATTTTACAAATTTGCCATTCATCTACAACCAAAATTCTATTAGTAGCTGTCAATTTAAATTCGTGATCGCTTTGTTTTTATAAGCCTATATGTAGAGATTAGATACATCTAATCTGCCGTTTAAATGCGGTGAGTATGATGAGTCTTTTAGGGTGAACTGTTGTTAGAATAATTGTTCATTTTATATCTATCTTCCAACAACTAATTTATACTATCCTGTCAGATATCTCAGGGGTTGCAGCTTATCTCGATGACATCATAATTGTTCCGAAGACGTTAGAATAGCTACGGGAACGCACGACACTGGTACTACAACGCATCAGTAACAATGGTTTCCGGTTACGCCCAGAAAAATACCAGTTTCTATTGCAGTCGGTAAAGTATTTGGGATTCATCTTTGATGCCGACGGTCGCAGACCGGATCCTGAAAACATCCGAGCTATCAAACTGATGCCTACTCCCACTAATGTTTCCGAATTACGATCTTTTCTCGGTTTAATCAGTTATTATTCAGCTTTTGTTCCCTCGATGCATGATATTCGCGCTCCATTGAATTGTCTACTGCAGAAGCATAGCACATGGAACTGGACTAAAGAGTGTGACGCGGCTTTCGGTAAACTCAAGTCTATAATTAGCTCGGAATCGTTATTAACACACTACGACCCATCCATGCCGATCATCGTAGCAGCAGACGCTTCAGCATATGGCCTAGGTGCTGTAATTTCACATCAATTTCCAGACGCGTCAGAAAAAGCCGTTATGCATGCATCCCGTACACTGACCCCAGAAGGAAAGAAGTATAGCCAGATAGAGAAAGAAGCTCTTGCCCTTGTGTTTGCTGTTCGCCGTTTCCACAAGTTTCTGTACGGTGGGATATTCACGCTCCTCACAGATCATAAGCCTCTGTTAGCAGTATTCGGTTCAAAATCTGGCATTCCAGCCCATTCTGCAAATCGTCTTCAGCGATGGGCCTTGGTACTTTTGGGGTATGATTTCGAAATCCAGTATCGACGCACTCTACAATTCGGTCAAGCAGACGCTTTGTCACGACTCATTAATGATCAAGTGGCGGCTGACGAAAACATGGTGATCGCATCTCTATCAGTAGAAGACCACGCAGAATGTTATCTGACAACCGCAGTTCGCGCATTACCGGTGTCTGCAACAGACATACAAAATGCTTCTAGAAACGACCCCATCATCAAGATGACGATGAAATATGTCACTAACGGTTGGCCGTCGAAAAAGTTTGAAGGTGACATGAAGCAACTGTATCAGCGGCGGGAGTCACTATGCATCGTGAACGATTGGTGGTGAAAGAGTAGTAGTGCCAGAATCCCTTCGTGCAAAAGTGCTGAGACAGTTCCATCTTGGTCATCCTGGAATTAAACGAATGAAGTCCATAGCCAGGAGTTATGCATGCTGGCCTCACATGTATCCACATGTCACAGCGTTGGTTGAAAAATGCATGCTGTGTCAGCAGGCGGCAAAGATAAATGCCAAAATCCCGCCTGTTTCATGGCCAAAACCTGAGCATCCTTGGTCCAGGATACATGTCGACTTCGTCGACGCCTTCTCAAAATGGCCAGAAATCAGCCCCATAATGCCGCCCACTACAACTAAGACTATACAGCTCCTTTCTGAAATTTTCTCACGAACGGCATACCAGATGTGATCGTATCCAACAATGGCTCTCGATTCATCCGATTCCAGAGTTTTTGTCAACGGCTAGCCATTAAACACTTACGCTCGCCACCATACCACCCGCAATCGAATGGGCAGGCGGAAAGGTTTGTGGATACGTTAAAAAGAGCATTGCGCAAGTCAAAATGGGAGGAGACAACAGGCGACGCGTTACGAAATTTCTTGTACGTCTATCGGACAACACCAAATGAATTGTTACCGCAGCAAAAGTCCTCAGCAGAAATCCTGATGGGAAGAAGATTGAAAACGATCCACAGCCTGATGCATCCTACTAATGCACCCACATCAGTAGAAACAAAGCCTCAAAGACAATCCGCGTACGAAGTGGGATATCCTACAGAACGAACCATTGTCCTTGGGCAGAAGCGAGAGTGATCAGAAGAGTTGGTCGAGTTATGTACAAACTAGAGGTAGGAGGTGACAAATGGAAACGTCATCCCAATCAGATACCCAGACGGCTAGCCCCAGATCGCCCATCAAGAGCAGAAAGCCTTCCCCTTGACATCCTGCTTGCTACCTTCAACCTACCGAGACACCCGCAACGAGAAGAAACTCAGCAGCAAGCTGTTCGTCGTTCCTGAAGGTTTCCTCTCAGGCAGCGGCGAACAATAGTCAAGATGCAAGTCGACCCCAGGAGAACACGCTAATAAAAATGGGAGGAGTGTTGGGGATGTTAGATCCCCTAAACTCGCTTGATAAAAATGCCTTATTTCGGATTTCACGTTTGCCAGCATGGACTGATCAGTTGACCTTGAGATTTCATTTCCCACCAGGAAAATCCATGGCTATGATTGGCTGATGTGTATTTTAGTGTGCTATCTTCTTAACTATCTCAAGGACGTTTCTATGATGTATAAATAAACGACAGTTGTATGCTTAATTGTACTGTGATTGCTGGGTGTTTGTAGAATATATTTCTACGCTTACAAAATCTTTTTTACTCGCTTTGGGGATTCAAGGTAGCCTATCTGGACGCTGGTAAAAGTCTCGTTCACGTTTATCGACTAAGGTAAACTCGTAATAGCCTCAAGCATACTTAGTGACGAACTTATACAATTTATTACTCTTAGATTTCATTACACAACTTGATACTTCCAATCCACTGTATAGGGCTGACAAGTTACTTTTTATTATATCGTTACTACTCGCGAACTACATTCCAGTCACATCTTAGGAATATATAATCTTAAGCACATTTGACATTAGATTACTGATGATGTTCTATATATGCATTGAAATCACATTTTATTTTACTCTTATAGACGAAATACTACTTTAGTTAAGTAAGTAAGTAAGTTGATCACTCTTTCCAAGTCCATGGTACTATTTCGTCGTTTATGATGTGGTGTCAAGTCATGTGTTGAGAAATTTCACCTTCAAACACATAATTTAAGTGAAGTTGAGTTTATTAAAAGTGCGCTTGTTTAGTAAAACTCCACCTGCCTGAAATTACAATCTAGAGATTTGTATCATCTAAATTATGAAGTTAGTGTTTGCTAAGGCTTGAAATAAGCACATCTTGTCTGTAATAGAATTAGCGGGAGCAGTTATTAGTTCAGTCACAACTTTTCAAACGCTTATCATGCTACACGTCTGAAAATTTACCAAACGTTCACTTGCCCGACACAGATACCCCTCCGAAAAAAATGAAGAAATAATAGCTGATGAGGTATTCTATAATTAAATACGTTTAAATATATGTTAAATGAAATAAATCTGTCTACTTCTAAGATATCTAAATTCGAAGTTAACTCTTGTGGCATCCCTAGTCTTTTTCGATGAATTATGATGCTTCAAATCCATTCATCCGTACCTCCTCAAAACGTTAGCCGCTCTGATATAGTAATAATGGCTGGTGACTTCGATGCACAAGTAGGTAGACTAAGTAAACGGAAAGACACCTGAGTGGATCTTATAGTGTCGCGGCTAATCGAACAGATAATGGCAACCGTCTGTTGCAACTATGATCGGATAACCGCCTATTTCTACCAAACACCAACTATAAGGAAAAAACATCTGGGACCTGACGTCCCAAAGTCGTCTCAACGCTGGACCCATCTAGATCACATTGCCATCAGCCACTGATAGAGGGGTTTGATAGCGGACTGCCACTCATTCTGGGGCACATGTTTAGATTCAGATCATGGCCTAGTGCAAGCGCATATTTGTTTGGGGC
>OX103973.1:39575511-39600277 GCA_944470395.2 Schistosoma turkestanicum | reverse complement strand
CCCTTATTCTATACTACTTATATCGTTCGTAGAAGTAGCACACGACCATTCAAGTAGTAGTCGCAATGCTGAAATCATAACTCTAATGACTAACATATCGACGATCATGATAAATGCTCAAGGACAATCCTATAACTAAATTATCTGTCGAGCTAGATTTTTTTCTACTGGTGGACTGTGATTACTGAATGTTTTATTACACACTGTTTATTGTCAAGGTCAAGGATAATCAATCTACAGACTAGTCGATTTTTCTGTATAGCTGTTGAGGACGTTAGATCCGCCGAACATCACTTGATAAATCTCACTAATTTTGGATTTTTATTCATGGGCTGATCCAGTAAACCTTGAGACCACATTTCCCACCTAGGGAAAGATCGGTTGGCTGTGATGTGGTTGATTGTGTTATTTAATGACTCTTCCAAGGACGTTTCGATGATGGGATAAATACACTGCGATTTGTCTGTTTGAGAATCATTGTATTTGCTGAGGGTGTTTGTAGAAATACACTTTTCTACGCCATATCATAAGACTTCTTGTATATAGTTAGTCGGGCCGGGGACAACGGATTAGAATAGCCTATTTGTGCACTGATTCATTGTCTTGTTTGACCTCAGTTTATCGACTAACAGTGAACATCGTAAAGAATTGCAAACTCGTGTTTTACGTACGGGCCTCATGTAACACGTCATTTTGATATGCTTGAACATTACGAGTTTTACCGTAGTCGAAAACGAGAGCGTCAGAGGATCCGGCGACACGACATGCCACCCAAATCTGATTATCCCAACCCCATATTGAATAAAAACTTAGAAGACTTGAATATGAAGCAGAACGTGTATTCTACAACATCCAGTAAGTACGAGGTCTGAAGTTCAGAAGGAGAATCAGGATCCCCGGACGTGGGATCCTCGGAGAGCATAAAATACGGTATAAGATATAGGTCCAAGTATTTATAAAATTTCGGTCGAATAGGATAACAGATCGAAGTCTGTGACATTGGCAGTTAAGAACGACCACTAAGAATCAACCTTTGGAGGGTCGGTGATAGGTCAGGAAAAACCAATAAGTAAACAACAGTGGGGCCCACGTGACAGGTGATATCTATGGACGACCATACAAATTGACCAGTTTTGGAATGGAACCACTAGGAAGTCCGACCTGTAATTCCCTCTTAGGATATTGGGATAATGAGCCTAACACACACACAGAGAGCAAGGGACGAGCATAACAATGCCCAGTATTCTGAAGGGGACACTGATGCTTTGTACACGTCTGAATAAACGAAGGGATTGTTGAGAAGATTTTATTTGTTCAGTACCGCTGTCCGCACAGAACAGGCATCTCTTGTTCACCATGACAGAATAGTTTAGTTGAAGTAGTGGAGATCCGAAGTGGAAGCTATGAACAGTCATGTTATGGAGGCGAAATTCAATTCCGTTCACATTGGAGGAGGAAGGAAACCTACAATCTACACATGTTTTTTTTATAACCAAAGGTGTGACATACAAATAAAAAGTCTAGAATGAAAAGGGAATGCTTTTTGTATTTCACACGTCACTTAGGTAATGATTGATTTGAAACTACTACAATTTGTAGAGTAGGTGATGTGGAATACGAACACGTAAAATCATATATTGTTGTCTACTAACTATTCTGCTCATATGGACATACTCCTCATTACTAGTAATGTTACATTGCATCGCAAAGCTTATTGCGTACGTTAATGGTAAATAATCTGTAAAACTCATGAATCAGTTCATGTGTAAGTTAGTACAGACACAGTAAATATGAATATCTTTTTATTTGAGCGGGCATACGACGACTTGCTGGACATGCGAGCAGTGGTTGGACAGAATGATAGGAAGTGTGTGAAATGAAATAAATTGCGTCCCGGTCCATATACCTTTCGGCGAACCCCGTTTATGAGATGGGGGTAATCAGATCGTCAAATTACGATTTCCTTGCAGATACAATTTATTTTTCATACCAAAACGGAAACATGAAGAATAAGGAAAAGCGTAGCAAGCGAAACGGAAAGTGAATTGGAGAAGGCGAGTAGGCGAACGCACTGTTTGCTGAAGACATGATCAAGTACTTATGTAGTGACGGAGAAACACAGGGTCAGGCAAACCGAATTGTATTTCATGCATCGCACAACCATATCGTAAAAACGGTTATATTTGCAATCTTCAATCCATCTATCACTCCCATTTGTCTGACATTTCAACTCACTATTCATTACGCGTTTCATATACAAAATTCCATTTGTGTTCGCCGACTTCTTCTTCCTATTACGTCTTTGATCTTCCCCCTCTCTTCTTTCTGTTGCCAGACAGTACGTATTACACTTCGGCGTCAGATAACTAACTTTATAAGTACGCGCGCACCAAACTTATCGTTCAACCAATGAATAGCGCATAAGATCGGTGATTCGATGAAGTAAGCATAGCAGGCACACCAATCAAATATACAATAATGACTTACTGTCAATCGAATTCTATACAAACACACGTAGATTATAGGCGATTACTAATTAGCGAATAAATTTAACACTATTGAATCATTAGAAATGTAACGAAGAACAATGCCCGTGAGATTGCTAGCCTAGCAATTATAGTAATGTTTTCAGTTGTTTATGAGTACTGCACTGCATCAACTAACAAGTCTGATTTTGAGTAGACAGACAAATCCAAAACTCCACAACAAAAGTATTATGTATATCGCGGAATTCCAAAAATATCACTAGGCTCCCCCCCCCACCCCTCTCCAGCACTAAACTCCAGACCATCAATTCAAACACTACTATTTGAAACTCTATACTATTTCTTGAATTGAGTCGGTGGTTAAAACACTGCTTACTCAGGAGTCCGGTCCACTAGGAGGTCCTTGCAGACATAACACTGTTCAGTGGTTATCCGCAGTCATGTGTTTTTGAGGCGCCTTATTCTCATTAAAATTTTCAGTCATTAATAATGAAATATCAAATTCACTGAGAGTTTTACAATATTTGTTTATCATTATTTAGAATTAAAAAAAAACAATATCTAAATTGTTCAAAACTTTTTTTTTCAGGAATATCCAATGATCTATAAATCGCTTTCAATATGATGTAACACTGAAAATCCATATCTCTCTACTATATTTGAATCTCATATGAACTAGATATTATTATGATTGTTTCAGATTATAAAAATAAAAATTGACAATATGATGATATGACTCTCGTCTTTCATCATCATGCATCAGTCATCATCACACAACTGACAACGATAGAACTTCCTGTAACGTAAGTATATGTAGTTCAAGTTGCCATACCATGTACGGCATAGCAACAGTCACACATCATTTGCCAAAACATTTGATATTCACCAAAGCACATATACATTCATTAGTCACAGATCAGTCAATCGCGAATCAGCCAACTAACATAAGCAACTTCAGTACACAGACGTACAATCAGTTTCAAGTTTGGCCATATCGGACAGTATGCACAGAGATGGAATTGGCAATTCACACAGCATATCTCATAGTAGTAGAGGTAGTAGAAAGTAAATCAGCAGTAATCGGAGAGATTAGGGTTCGACGAAAATTATTAGTCAAGAAGTAGAACATCTAGTGAAATAAACTGTAAAGAGAAAAAAAGATAAAGTACAGCATTCATGGAAGTCAGGCAAAGGGTATGACATATGAGATGAACACAAAGAATGTATGCACCTACGAACCATATGCCAAAACTCCCCCCCGGGCCGTGTTAACGGGGGGACCTTTAGGGGCGACGGCTGGTCCCAAGGCGGGTTGAGTATGTTGGTTGGCGAATCCCATCCCGTAAAAAATCTAACCATGCCAAAAAAAAGTTAGCAAAAACCATATAAACTCTGCCTAGGAGTTAGAAGGTATTCATTAGAAGAATTATGAGGTATAATGATGAAGCTGGAGTTCATTCCGAAGTCATGAGGCCGATGGCCCCTTCTGACAACTAAAAACCTATTCCAGTGTGGACAGCCGGGAAGTAATATCCGTCCTCATACCCATAAAAGCACACGAGACCAAATTGGTCACAATCAAATCCTTACTATACTTCATAATAACTTTTAACTCCTCGACCAACCATTCTTTCGGATTGTTTATCACCTTGCGCCACTGAAGCAAACAGTTTGAGTGCACGAGACACTTTAGTATAATTCACAATGTAAAGTTAATATGATGAATGTGAACTAACAATCTAATAATCAGTGTACAGATGTTAAGTCATTTAAATATATTTGTATAAAGTGAAAATCGTTTAATTATTATCTAGAGAATAATATTATGGACTGTGAGAAACTGGATGTTGATAAATCATACAGTATTATCGAACTGAATTAGTTTCTTGATGTGTGAAAAATTCACTTACATACTTTCACCTTTTATCCCTTAATGGAGCATTGGCCGCCTACCAGAATTCTTTACCCTACTCTGTGCTGGGCCTTCTTTTCCAGTTTTACCCTGTTTCTGTCATTCATTTCATGTCTGTATTCAATTCACGCTGTAATTGTGTTTTGTGGTCCTCCTAGACGAGTAAAAGTAATGAATCTCTTGTACTTCTACATGTGTAAAAAATACGAATAGCAGCTATATAGCAGCATTATAACACAATCACCTATCTCACTTTCATAAATTTACTACTCTATACTTTCCTGAAACTCTAAAAATATATCTCATTACGCCTAAAATAAATTAGCTCATATTGTTCACCTCCAGTCTAGTTGTTAAGGTTTAAAAAATATAATGAATACATTTGGAAGAAAGATTTAAGTTCAAATTGTATAATATATGCACTTTGTCAGTCAAACATTGATACATACAGTCAACAGCTAATATTTTGCTAAGTAAGTAAGAATCAAGGTACCTAAAAACTATTACTTGTGTCAATTGATAATGATTGTTTGTGTTTCTTGAAAGAAGTAGGAAGTTAACCTATGATCATTGAATTAACAGGCACTAAGACCTAAGACCTACTAGCATAAGAAAACAATATTCATGATTTATGTTTATAAGCTTTAGGATGTACATGTTTTTCAGTAGAAATACATTTTTTATACTTGACACTGTAAGCGTCATGCAAAACTGAAAGAAAGAAAGTTTATTTTAAATGGGTAGTTCCATCTTATTTTTTTCCTGTGTCAGTACACTATTTTTGCTGAAAGTGCCAAATTGTCAATGCTTTATGTTAAGGCATAATTTATATTTTTTGAAGCGTTCACGAAACTGCATGATATTCGACTGCACGTAGTATTCCTATTGCAACTTTGTATTCTCTCTCACATTTTACAAATTTTGCCATTCATCTACAACCAAAATTCTATTAGTAGCTGTCAATTTAAATTCGTGATCGCTTTGTTTTTATAAGCCTATATGTAGAGATTAGATACATCTAATCTGCCGTTTAAATGCGGTGAGTATGATGAGTCTTTTAGGGTGAACTGTTGTTAGAATAATTGTTCATTTTATATCTATCTTCCAACAACTAATTTATACTATCCTGTCAGATATCTCAGGGGTTGCAGCTTATCTCGATGACATCATAATTGTTCCGAAGACGTTAGAATAGCTACGGGAACGCACGACACTGGTACTACAACGCATCAGTAACAATGGTTTCCGGTTACGCCCAGAAAAATGCCAGTTTCTATTGCAGTCGGTAAAGTATTTGAGATTCATCTTTGATGCCGACGGTCGCAGACCTGATCCTGAGAACATCTGAGCTATCAAACTGATGCCTACTCCCACTAATGTTTCAGAATTACGATCTTTTCCCGGATTAATCAGTTATTATTATTATTGTTCCCTCGATGCATGATATTCGTGCTCCATTGAATTGTCTACTGCAGAAGCATAGCACATGGAACTGGACTGTAGAGTGTGACGCGGCTTTTGGTAAACTGAAGTCTATTATTAGCTCGAAATCGTTATAATCACACTACGACCCATCCATGCCGATCATCGTAGCAGCAGACGCTTCAGCATATGGCCTAGGTGCTGTTATTTCACATCAGTTTACAGACGCGTCAGAAAAAGCCGTTATGCATGCAAACCGTACACTAACCCTAGCAGAAAAGAAAATGAGCCAGATAAAGAAAGAGTTTCTTGCCCTTGTGTTTGCTGTTTGCCTTTTCCACAAGTTTCTGTACGGTCGGAGATTCACGCTCCTCACAGATCACAAGCCTCTGTTAGCAATATTTGGTTCAAAATCTGGCATTCCAGCCCATTCTGCAAATCGTCTTCAGCGATCGGCCTTGCTTGGTACTTTTAAGGTATGATTTCGAAATCCAGTATCGATGCACTCTACAACTCGGTCAAGCAGACGCTTTGTCACGACTCATTAATGATCAAGTGGAGGCTGAGGAAAACATGGTGATCGCATCTCTGTCAGTAGAAGACCACGCAGAATGTTATCTGACAACCGCAGTTCGCGCATTACCGGTGTCTGCAACAGACATACAAAATGCTTCTAGAAACGAGCAAATATCAAGATGACGATGGAATACGTCACTAACGGTTGGCCGTCGAAAAAGTTTGAAGGTGACATCAAGCAACTGTATCAGCGGCGGGAGTCACTATGCATCGTGAACGATTGGTGGTGAAAGAGTAGTTGTGCCAGTATCCCTTCGTGCAAAAGTGCTGAGACAGTTCCATCTTGGTCATCCTGGAATTAAACGAATGAAGTCCATAGCCAGGAGTTATGCATGCGGCCTCACATGGATCAACATGTCACAGTGTTGGTTGAAAAATGCATGCGGTGTCAGCAGGTGGCAAAGATGAATGCCAAAATTCCACCGGTTTCATGGCCAAAACCTGAGCATCCTTGGTCCAGGATACATGTCGACTTCGCTGGTCCAATAAATGGAACTATGTATTTAATTGTGGTTGACGCCTTCTCAACATGGCCAGAAATCAGCCCCGTTATGCCGCCCACTACAACTAAGACTATACAGCTCCTAACTGAAACTTTCTCACTAATTGGCATACCAGATGTGATCGTATCCGACAATGGCTCTCAATTCACCTCTTCCCAATTCCAGAATTTCTGTCAACGGCTAGCCATTAAACACTTACGCTCGCCACCATACCACCCGCAATCGAATGGGCAAGCGGAAAGGTTTGTGGATACGTTTAAAAGAGCACTGCTTAAGTCAAAAGGGGAGGGAACACCAGCCGAAGCGTTACGAAATTTCTTGTACGTCTATCGGACAACACCAAATGAATTGTTACCGCAGCAAAAGTCCTCAGCAGAAATCCTGATGGGAAGAAGATTGAAAACGATCCACAGCCTGATGCATCCAACTAATGCACCCACATCAGTAGAGACAAAGCCTCAAAGAAAATTCGCCTACGAAGTGGGATGTCCTGTGTTTGCCCGCGACTACAGAACGAACCATGGTCCTTGGGCAGAAGCGAGAGTGGTCAGAAGAGTTGGTCGAGTTATGTACGAACTAGAGGTGGGAGGTGACAAATGGTCATGTCATCGAAATCAGATACGCAGACGGCTAGCCCCAGATCGCCCATCAAGAGCAGAAAGCCTTCCCCTTGACATTCTGCTTGATACCTTCAACCTACCGAGACCCCCGCCACGAGAAGAAACCCAGCAGCAAGCTGTTCTTCGTTTCCGAAGGTTTCCTCTCAGACAGTGGAGAACGACAGTCAAGATGCAAGTAGACCCTAGGAGAACACAATATTAAAAATGGGAGGAGTGTTGGGGATGTTAGATCCCCAAAATTCTCTTGATAAATGCCGTATTTTGGTTTACACGTTTGCCAGCATGGGTTGATCAGTTGACCTCGAGATTTCGATTCCCACCAGGAAAACCCATGGCTGTGATTGGCTGCTGTGTATTTAAGTGTGCTATTTTCTTAACTGTCTCAAGGACGTTTCTATGTTGTATAAATAAACGACAGTTGTATGCTTAATTGTACTGTGATTGCTGGGTGTTTGTAGAATATATTTCTACGCTTACAAAATCTTTTTACTCGCTTTGGGGATTCAAGGTAGCCTATCTGGACGCTGGTAAAAGTCTCGTTCACGTTTATCGACTAAGGTAAACTCGTAATAGCCTCAAGCATACTTAGTGACGAACTTATACAATTTATTACTCTTAGATTTCATTACACAACTTGATACTTCCAATCCACTGTATAGGGCTGACAAGTTACTTTTTATTATATCGTTACTACTCGCGAACTACATTCCAGTCACATCTTAGGAATATATAATCTTAAGCACATTTGACATTAGATTACTGATGATGTTCTATATATGCATTGAAATCACATTTTATTTTACTCTTATAGACGAAATACTACTTTAGTTAAGTAAGTAAGTAAGTTGATCACTCTTTCCAAGTCCATGGTACTATTTCGTCGTTTATGATGTGGTGTCAAGTCATGTGTTGAGAAATTTCACCTTCAAACACATAATTTAAGTGAAGTTGAGTTTATTAAAAGTGCGCTTGTTTAGTAAAACTCCACCTGCCTGAAATTACAATCTAGAGATTTGTATCATCTAAATTATGAAGTTAGTGTTTGCTAAGGCTTGAAATAAGCACATCTTGTCTGTAATAGAATTAGCGGGAGCAGTTATTAGTTCAGTCACAACTTTTCAAATGCTTATCACGCTACATATCTGAAAATTTACCAAACGCTCACTTGCCCGACACAGATACCCCTCCGAAAAAACTGAAGATTAATAGCTGATGAGGTATTCTATCATTAAATACGTTTAGTTGTATGTTAAGTGTAATAAATCTGTCTACTTCTAAGATATCTAAATTTGAAGGTAAATTTTGTGGCATCCCTAGTCTCTTTCGATGAATTAAGATGCCTCAAACCCATTTATCCGTACCTCCTTCGAAACGTTAGCCGCTCTGATTTAGTAATAATGGCTGGTGACTTCGATGCACAAGTAGGTAGACTAAGTAAAAAGGAAAGACACCTGAATGGATCTTATGGTGTCGCAGCTAATCGAACAGATAATGGCAACCGTCTGTTGCAACTATGATCGGATAACCGCCTATTTCTACCAAACACCAACTATAAGGAAAAACATCTGTGACCTGACGTCCCACAAAGTCGTCCCAACTCTGGACCCATTTAGATCACATTGCCATCAGCCACTGATAGAGGTGTTTGATAGCAGACTGCAGCTCATTCTGGGGCACATGTTTAGATTCAGATCATGCCCTAGTGCGAGCGCGTATTTCTTTGGGGCTTACAGGACGTAGAAAAGATACCTCAAGGAAACCTGTTAGGATTCTACTTAATGGTAGCATAGCTAAGAACATATTTCAGGAGCAACTAGAAAAACAGATAGGCAGCCATATAGTAAGTGATTCTCATCCGGAGGCAGGTTGGAATGACATCAAAAAGGTTATGGAAGCAGCAGTGATATCTTCTAGCAAGGTAAACCATAAGGTTAGGGAGAGGTAGTGGATTTCAGTAGCATCTACTGATCTGACGGATGCTCGAAAACTCATCCCGTCTGGCTCTAAGAACTATGAGGGATGAAGTTAGCGTAAGCGCAAGCTAATAAAAAGCCTACGCAAATATCGAGAACAGTGGTGGGTGACGAAAGCAAAGGCGATGAAAAAGGCAGCGGCAATAGGTAACAATAGACAGTTGTTCAGACTTATCAAGCGAACTGGAATTTATAGAATCCAATTTGTAGGCTTTGTTTCGAGAAAATCCCTCCATGTATATATTTGTAATATGTTCTTACTAACTCTTCCTGTGCTACATTTTGGTACCATATTTAATCCTTTTTTGTGATACTAATATTTGTATTTTGTTATAGTTTCTATTTTTTGTACCTTTATTGGAGTTTCTATGTTTTCTACTGAACTGTATTATGCTGTTTTAATTGATAGTTAATTATGGCGTCAGCCATCACCCCGGGCGGTGAAAATTCAGTCTGGACTGGAAGGGTGCAATTGGGATTGTAACGGAAGCATTCTTCCAGAATCGAAAACAGTTTGTGTTCAAGAACAGTGTAATATTGCTTAGGTATTGATTTATAAAATATAATTAATAATAGGACCGTTTCTTACCCAGATAAATTGCTTTCTTGTTAGGGTACTGGGACAGGCGCGTATCTAAACTTCTTCGCCTGTTCTTCCGAATTCATAAACCATTCAAACTTCAACTGTTTTCAGAACCTAAATATAGGGGAAGCTATTTTGGAAGAAGATGGTCTTATCATTTATACACAGTTCATGAGATTAGAACGATGGGCTTAATTCTTTTGGCATCAGTTAAACTGGCCTTCAGACACACTTCGGCTACCCACGATCTCCACTCATCCTGAGTGGTGAATCGATATAAGTTCACCGAGTCTTTATGAAGTCGAACAAGCTATGGAACATCTAAAGCCATGTAGAGCGACAGCGCCTGACAGGCTCACCACTGAGATTTTTGAGGATGTTGGTCAAGATTTAGCAGTAAGATAGATTTTAAGTAGAATTAGGAAACTGGACGTAATCCTATCCGATTGGTCTCAATTCCTGGTTGTCCCAATTTATAAGAAAGGAAAAACGTCCTCTAGTGACAGTCACAGAGGAATCAGGTTGACTAATATTGTGTCTAAATTATTAGCTTCTAATATACGTAGATGCACAACCAGAGCTCGTTGAGATCAGACTCGAGAAAACTAGGCTGGCTGTTGATCGTGAGGTTCTGTGGCTGTACCTCTCATTGTAAGGTGTATCAAAGAAGTACATTAACCTTGTACAGGCTCACTACACGAACAGCACTGGTCGAGTAAGAGCTTTTGGCGAAAAGTTATCGGAATTCTTCACTCCAAGTGGTGTCCGTCAGGGATGTCCACTCTCGCCATTCTTGTTCAATTTTGTGATCGGTGAGGAAAATGGACCTGTATACGTGAACACTAATACTTCGACTAGTTTGATTTTTAGCTCTTTTGTAGACTGAGAAACCTCGACACAAAATCCTACAGTCCTCCTCTGTATTAGGCTTGAAATCTGGAGCATTTGATTTATTGCTAACTACTTCTATGAGTGTAAATGGATTTCTACCGTAGCAGTTCAAATGGTTTCCAATAAGTGCAATCTGAACGCGTATCTCCCGGTCCAATATTAAAAACACAACAATTCTAGGAGAAAACGGTCTATATTATATTAAAAGATGGAAATACAAAGCAATACCTGAAGTTGATGCACCTTCCAAGTCACAATTACTCCGAAGAGTATCCAAGGTAAAGGTAATAAGTCCAACCGCCACAGTATCAATCCAAATATGGCTGTAGCCATATTAAAGATCAAATTTAAACAACATATATACAGTTCAGAAGCAAACATAAAAACTTCAATATAAGTACAAAATATAGAAATAATAACAATATACAATGATAAAATCTCAAATTTGAATCAAATAAAATACCAAAAATGTCAACAGAAAAAGTCCGTCATGTCATAACAAAAATATGTAAACATGGAGGGATTTTCCAAAAAACAAAACATTCAAAAAGGATTCTACAATGAGCATTGACTTTTGACTGGTTTTTGGTGAACTCGTCTAGCCCAAGTTCATCGTTAATAAGGCGTCGAAAGGAAACGAGAGAGATAGGGCAAGGCATATGTATATATGACTATAAAGACGTTTGAACGTTTGCGATGGAGCAGAAAAAATTATGGTATATTAGTAGATAAATTTATCCACTCGTTTAAAACTGATTTGGTCTGATCACTTCGAAAGAAATCGCAGTTAATTAGCCTTCAGAATTATAGAAATGACGGAAAAAATTTTTTACCGAAGTAGGCGGAAAGGGTGAGGGCATCATAATTAAAAATGCAGCAATTGATAACAAGATAAAATTATTGGTTTTTCAGCGGAATACATGTGAAAGTAATAAAATAATGGGAGGTGGATCGAAGGGAACTCGCATTATTTTTGATCTAGGCGGTGATTTTTGCACAACCACCAGTAGCTAGACAGAAAATAGTGGGATTCGCGAGACGACTTCGAGTAAAAATAAAGGCAGACAGTTGGCATGTTTAAGACTTTAATACAATTTCATAAAGGAAGAATAATGTAAACGTAGCTCAGAGTCTGACACGGACGTCGGCCAATGATGTATGACTAGGGTGTAGATGTAATCATTCGTGTCAAGGAACTCATGCCAAAGGCAGCTTGATCAAAAATTTCAGAAACACAAGTGATTAATTTTGTGTGTGGGTTTTCTTAGGAAGGCTGTTCCAAGAGTATGAGTTTGTACAAGAGTGAACTCAAACATTCTTTTCTTCAGTCGTTTGAGTCAAAGATTATGATATCAGTTGGAATACTCAGTGAGTGATTCAGGTCTAAACATTAAGTGAAATACCTCTGTATTCCTCTTAACTTCTGTTTAACAGATAGGTGTAGGCTAGAAAATAAGAATGAACAGTACTTAACGACAGATCCTACACCTGTCTTGCAAAGAATGATCCTAGATGCACTACGAAAGAAACTACGAGGAATAAGATCATAGAATTTTCTCATTTCGCATACCTTGATGAATATATGTTCAAGGACGTACGTGCGAGCGATTCCATTATTATAAGGGTTCAGCGATCTTAAATGGGCAGAACTCTGTTGATCAAGAAATTAAAAGGTACCTAATCAAAATCTTTCTTGATATATATTGTATGATCATCTACTCCACTGACGTCATTAAGGAAATCCGTCAAGCACGCAGTGTATGACCTTGCAATATTGAAGCCATGCTTAGAAGTTTCCTTTCTTGTACAGGTGATCAGACAACTGATATTTTTTTACTTTCTCAGTTTACCGTGATAAAACAGGAGTGGATACAGCTTCTGAGTTCAGATTCGTGTTCGTATGCAATAAATGCTACCCCCTACGTTTCCTCGTATGACACTAAATATTTCAAGTAACACTGTCGACATGACTGGTCCAACCAGTCCGAAGTTTATTGAGTCTACACCGAAACTTGCAACACGTATGAGGGGTAATTTAGTGATTTGGTCAGTACACGATCGATCCTTACGAAACCCAGCCTGTTGATCTCGAAGTTGGGCGTCTACGAAGTCCTTCATTCTGTTTAACAACACCCTGTTGAAGACTTTGCATGGTATTGAGAGAAGAGTGATGCCTGTGTAGTTCTCACACTTGCTGAGATCGCCTTTCTGTGGTATTTTGATCAGGTATCCTTCTTTCCAATCTGATGGTACTTGTTCCTCATCCCAAATCTTCTTGAAGAGGATGTGAAATATTTTCGCAGTTGCTTCTACATCTGCTTTCATTGCCTCTGCTGGAATGTTGTCTGGTCGTTCTGATTTGCCGTTCTTGATTTGTCTGATGGCCATACTGATCTTTTCTATTGTAGGTGAGCCAATATTAATTGGGATTAATTGCTTCGATGTTGGGTGTGTTCAGTGGAGCTGGTCGATTCAAGAGTTCCTTAAAGTGCTCTACCCACCTATTTCGCTGTTGTTCAGTGTTGCTGATTACTTTGCCTTCCTTACTTTTCACTGGTCGTTCTGGTTTACGATAGTTTCCGGCCAGCTTCTTTGTTGTTTCGTACAATTGTCTCAAGTTTCCTTCTCTTGCAGCCTTTTCCGCCGTCATTGCTAGATCTTCCACATATTTTCGTTTGTCAGCTCTGATGCTCTTCTTCACTTCCCTGTTTGCTTCTGTGTATGCAGCTTGTGCGGTAACTTTCTCCGCTCTTGTTCGTCTGACATTGATTGCTGCCTTCTTGTTCCTCCTTTCTTCAATTTTTGCAAGAGTATCAACAGAGATCCATTCCTTGTGATGGTACTTCTTGTGACCCAGAACTTCGTGACATGCTGAAGTGATTGCCTCCTTAATCCCTTTCCAATTGTTCTCCAACGTTGCGTCCTCTGCTTTGAGTAGATCCTGAAAGGCCTGGAACCTATTGGTGAGGGCTATCTTGAATTCGTTGAGCTTTACGGTATCCCGAAGGAAGGCCGTATTAAACTTGTGTGATGTTGTCCGCCCCATTGACCGGTGCTGCTTGAGTTCCAGTTTCATTTTTGCCACCAGCAGGTGCCGATCTGAGGCTATATCAGCTCCTCTCTTGGTTCTCACATCCTCCATAGTCCTTCTGAACGTTTTGTTGATACAGATATGGTCAATTTGGTTTTGAGTAGTGTGGTCCGGTGAAATCCATGTGGCTTTGTGAATGCGTTTGTGCGGGAATATTGTGCCACCGATGACCAGTTTGTTGAAGGCACATAGGTTTGCAAATCTCTCACCGTTTTCGTTCCTTTCTCCCAGTCCATGTCGTCCCATGATGTCTTCATATCCAGTGATGTCCATTCCAACCTTGGCATTCAGGTCTCCCATAAGAATCGTCAAATCCTTTGGTGAACATTTCTCGACGATTGACTGCAGCCTTTCGTAGAATTGATCTTTGTCGTCGTCACTGTAGTCGTTGGTAGGTGCATAACATTGGATGACGTTCATTGTAATGTCCTCTTCCTTTGTTTTGAAGGATGCTTTGATGATCCTCGGCCCATGAGATTCCCATCCCATCAGTGCCTCTTGTGCATGTTTGAACAGCATCAGTGCAACTCCTTGTGTATGTGAAGCGTTTTCCTCTTCATGACCAGAGTATAACAGCAATTCCCCTGAAGCTAGTCTCAGTTGTCCTACTTGTGTCCAATGTGTTTCACTGATTCCAAGCACCTCGAGGTTTTATCTTTTCATTTCTGCCGCAACTTGAAATAGTCTTCCAGTCTCCCATAATGTACGAACGTTCCATGTACCTAAAAAATGGTTGCTCTGGTTGTCAGAAGAGGCATCAGCCCCGTGACTTCCGAGGGAACTCGGCTTTCATCACGCGACGTCACAATTCTTCCTCCAACCCCCAGGGCAGAGTTAAAATGGTTTGAATTATTTTTTCTGGTTAGCGTTTTTTTGGCAAGTTAGTTTTTGACGGGATGGGGTCGCCAACCCCATGTCCAACCCTCCTCCTTTACCCGGGCTTGGGACCGGCAGTAGCCCCGAAGGTTCTACTGGCGGAGTCGGGGATAGTGTGTGTCTGCATTATAGGAACTATTGCTTCGTAGGACAGATGCATGTAGTGAACTAAGGATTTTGAAATATGTGGTGGGTTTTATTGACAATATACTATGATTTTTCATTTCAAATGCCAGATGGCGAAAGCTTGTAGCCCTACTTCTAGAGGAACTTCTTTGGGTCTTAGTGACTTCGTTTATACCAGCGCCACTGAAAAAATACTACTCAATTACAGAGGCATGGATGACTTGAGTTTCGGATGTACTTGATTCTTCGGGCTTCGAAACAATTGTTGTAGCTATCTTATGTACACTGTTCGTCCTTGAACAAATAGCTGCAATCAATGTATTAACTGCCACAAGAAGGGTAGGGGTGGGACTTGGAAAACACATTGGATATTGTCGGAATATTATTATTACCACTTTCCCAGATCAGTAACTCGACATATCTCCCTTATAATCTTTGTGTCCTCTCTCTTGCTTACACTTCTGTCTTCTCACATAATCTTCAATACCAATTATTTCACTGACTGATCCATTTATTTACTTCGTGCTGAAATCTTACGCTTTTTAGAATTAGAGTTTTCTCCTTATTACTCTTCACATTGCAACTGACTGACCTCAGACCTGGTAACGTAAGAGCTGCCAGTATACAGAAACCCTTGTTGTAGTACCTAATAAAAATACCACTTCGCGGGATAACAAATGTTAATCCCGTTACTCCAGGAATCAGATAAAAGACGATTCTAGAGGAAGAAGAATATTTAATGCTAGCCTCGGAATATCGAAATAACCACGAGATTAGGGTATACGAGAGGCTAACAACGAGCGAGGAGAGAATGCCGAAAGGCAAAGACATGCTTGGCACTCGATAGTCTTTAGTACAGATAAACAAAAGGTGTACAATATAACAATTATTGTCAGAATTAAGTACAATAATAGATGTTTGTATTTCAGAAATTGTGTTTTTTAGTAAAAGTATACCACTATACCCTACTAACCTTAAACAAACGAATTCATTCAAATCACGGGACTTGCAAACTGGCAAGCAAATACCAACTGACTAGATGAAGTGCAGTCGAGTGGCTTGACTACCATTCACTGAACACTACCAAACATCTAGAACCGAACCGAAAAAAACAAGAATCAAGCACAGTGAAGTCAATCGGTTTATTGTAGGTCGCGAAAAAGATATTGGACATTTCTCAGCGCGAACTCTGAAAGTGGTAACATTTTTTCACGTGGTACAGATATTTCATCAAATCGTTTATTTCAAGGGGTAAACTATACCTATACTAATAAGCAACCTTGTATATGCGATAAAGTTCTCTTTTAAACGGTAGATCTTTCGAATTTTTAGTAACCAGCATGCTGACTTATCTCTGACAAGTAACCAATGGTGCATTGGTTTAGACCGTACAGCTTATTCATAACCTTGTTGTTTAGTCACTGATTTAATTATCCAGAAATCTGAAGCAATCTACTTGGATTTTATGTGTCGTGAGATGGTCGGAGATCTCTCAAACCTAGGTTTCGTATTGTTTACATCTATTTTAACTATAATCTGTTTTATAGTATTCTGAGACTTCTGCTTTCGGATTCCTATTGAGTTGGGTTGTATTCTTATACCCAGTGTTTTTATGATTTGCATGAGAATTCCTTCTCCACACATTTTTTCCATCCGAGCCTCAGATTATTTTATTCAAATCACCTAACTTAGTTTGTTCAGGAACTTAGTAAACCGTGACACGATCAGGTTCATAATATCTTTGACCTTCTCTCTCGAATAAACTATTATCTAGTGAATTATCACGTCTCTTACTTGAACGCTTAGGCAATGATCTGTTCACTTCAACCTAGTCCCCAAAAATCTTACACTTTTAAACCGTGAGACATAAATCAGAATTTCAGAACTATGAGAAAAGCTTAAACCCTGCTAAGTTATGGTTAGAAAACAAGATCATTTACAGAATTATCTGGTCCTGAGTTTTGGAAATGCTGTAAACAAAAGAGTATTCTCAACTAGTAATTTCTATGGTACACTAATTCATTTGCATGATCTTGAATAATCCTGATTGATCAGAACAATCTCAGTGTCTTCTCGCCTTCTGTAAACATTTTTAAGAAGTTACGGGATGGTTATGGCATTAATGGTTCAGAATCTAATAATTTGTGTTCTCTAACTCTGATTACAGAATAAAACAATTATGCAATTCTTATTAATCCAATATTCTTAAGATCGATATTACTAGCTAGTACCTGAATCTTTCGAAAACCTGTAAATCAGACTTTTTCCCCTTTAAAACAACGAACATTGCATTCATGAGTCAAATCAGTGATAAACTACATTGTAGTGCACATGTAAGATCGACTAAAAAGTACATTGTTTCGCCAAAGACTTTTTCTGAATAGGAATTATCCAGCATGTGTAAACTGTTTACCGAATTTCATATAATGAATGGATTTTGGCGAAGACGGGGATATACATGACACTTGTTTCACTCTACTTAGGACTCGTCAGCTGGATGAAACTGAATCCTTATACTGATGTCCATAACATGACTTCTAGATTCCGGTGCTAGACACAAAACTTTTAATGATGTGTTTAAGTTGAAACTATATACGCTAAATATAAACATGCCGATTGAAGCTAATTAAAATTCATTCAGTCATATTAATAACAGAATGGTTAAAACCTCTTACAAATTAAATACAATTCACTACATATCAAAACTGTCAGAACAGAGGAATCGGTCGTAAACCATGCTATTTATTCTTACTTTTAACCAGTGATTTGTAATCTGACAACTACGTTGGTTAGATATTCTTTTATATAAATGACGTTTAATAGTACTTACCTACATAGTCTCTCGGTTAGTCATTCATATCGTTGTACGATCAACACATTTGAAATGGGGTCCTTACTTACTTTACTTACTTACACCTGTTACCACCAATGGAGCATAGGCCGCCAATCAGTCTTCTCCAACCAACTCTGTCCTGGGCTTCCCTCTCCAGTTCTGTCCAACGTTTGTTCATTCCTCTCATATCTTTCTCTATTTTTCGGCGTAGTGTGTTGCTTGGCCTTCCTCTTTTCCTTTTGCCTTGAGGGTTCCAAGTGAGGGCTTGTCTCGTGACGCAGTTAGGTGCTTTCCGTAGTGTGTGTCCTATCCACTTCCATCAATTCTTCCTGATTTCCTCCTCCACTGGAATCTGGTTTGTTCTCTCCCAAAGAACATTGTTGCTAATGGTGTCTGGACAACGAATCCGAAGTATTTTGCGAAGACAACTGTTAATAAACACTTGTATCTTGTGGATAATGGCTTTGGTAGTTCTCCAAGTTTCCGCTCCATACAGTAGAAGTGTGTTGACATTTGTATTGAAAATCCTGATTTTGATTTTGGTTGAAAGTTGTTTGGAGTTCCAGATATTTCTCAGTTGTAGAAATGCAGCCCTTGCTTTGCCAATCCGTGCCCTCACATCTGCATCGGATCCACCTTTCTCGTCGATGATGCTGCCCAGATAAGTAAAGATGTTAACGTCCTCCAAGGCATCTCCATCAAGAGTGATTTGGTTGGTGTATGTTGTGTTGCATCGGAGAATTTTGCTTTTTCCTTTATGTATGTTGAGACCTACTGCTGCAGAGGCTGCTGCTACACTGGTCATCTTCTCGTGCATTTGTTGTTGAGTGTGAGATAGAAGAGCCAGATCATCTGCGAAGTCCAGATCGTCCAGCTGCGTCCTAACTGTCCAGTTGATACCAAAGCCGACCATAACGACATACAATTATCTGGATAATTTTTCTGATTATCTACAATTACTATGCATCTTTCTGTTAGTAGTATTCACAGACTTATGCTGATAGTATTACATACAATGAAATGCTTGAATTCAGGTTATAAATATACAACAACTGCAAAATTAACTCAGAATATTGTTCCGACTTCATAGTATTCTACACCAAACTTTGTTTTGTTTTGCTTTTCAAAATAAAAAAAGGAGCTGTGCATATGAAATAAAACTTTGAAATCCTTCATCTCAGCTACATATCTTAGTTTTACCAGCTATTACAATAATAAGACAAATGAAGCAAGTGTTCTACAGAGATCTTACAGTTAACTAGCAAAACACAACAACCATCCCAATCATTTTTTTATGCCAAACAACGAAACTAGTAATCTATTATAATTTACGAACCTTTTTCAGTTAATTACTACAAAATACTATGAACGCAATCACATTTATCTACTCCTAACGTAAACTAGTCTTTCTCCCACTGTAACAACTATTGCCGGTAATTTTTAGTTGAAGTATTTTGACTACTGAATAATAATAAGTAATAAACTTTTATCACGTATAGAAAACATGCATCGTTCAGCCAGATTTTCAATGCTTATAATCATTAGCATTTCCAAAAAAAATAATCAGTAATCTATTTAGAATGAATTAGGCTTTTGCTAGTAACAATTCCTTTCAATCAAATAAAAAGTTTTCAAAAATACTAAAATACTAGCAGTACAACTATTTAAAAAGATCAATGAAATTACTCATAGATTTTCATGATTGAATAAAATGGCTAGTCGATAGTTATCAGCTATAGAATTCTGTTGACCAAAAGTGAACTGATTTGAATGCTGAAAAATTCTGTTTACATAATTTATAGTGTTTATTTGGACGTTTTAGAGTAACAATTGTTCGACGGTTAAGCCACTTTCAACTATCTAGAGAAATTTGCATTATTCACGTGTTTGACTACTGGCATTTGGTGGTATATTTAACATATTCTTTGTTTGAGTTCACGAAGTGCCTAAAATAATTTGGAAACCTTTGTGGTTCTAGAAATTTGACGACCTCTGAAATTCCTCAAAGACAAACTTGAGTAACGTTTGCTTACTAGCAACTAAGAATGAAACATTAAATTTTATGAAAGAAGCATAGGACTAGTGGTTAGAAATCTCTGCATATTAAATCTACCTGAATTATTTATACTAAAAAAAATTGGAAGTTGAAAAATGATCTAATAGATGCAAAGTTTAAAAATTCAAATATGAACTTCTATAGATTCTGTGATTTGAAGACGATTTGAACCGATATTCACATATCAAGTAGTTTTAAGCTAATAAATATGTCGTTAACATTTAGTTTTTCTTATGTACCAAAGATATGAGATTTAGTCAGTGAGTTAAAGACTAAACTGTGATAAGTTTACGTTCTATTTTGAATAAAACTAGCCAATAAACTCAAACAAATCAGAAAATCAAACGCCATGCTTAAACACATTTTTATGCATATGTATAGAGAGAACTCAGTAGATTAATCTACTTTACTTCATCACTTGTACACAAAGAAAGTAACCTGAAATTTTTTCCAGAATGATTAAAGTTAAATTTTTTAAAATATTTCTGCCAATCTTTTGGTAAGATTTGCTGTTATGGATCAATTTGAATGTCGACTAATTGCTTGACTCTCACAGCAAAATATTTCTAATTTCTATTCACATGTACAACAGTTTTATAAATGAAGTTGACTCGTCTTGATACTTCCGAAGTACCCATTTGTCCAAATATTTATTGAGGCTGTTGATTGAAAATATGATTGGTGACGTTATTCAATTCGATTGTTTCGGTAATTGCATTTAAAAAGTAGTGTAGTGAATGAAAACACAGGTGGGGGCAACCGAATTGTATTTAACGAAAATTACAGAGTTACTTAGTAAAATCGGAAAACCATATCGTAAATCGTTCATTTGCAAAATATCAGTTCATCCTATGGAACTGGACTGTTCCTGTTGCAAAACATCAATCCATTGTCACTATTCATGCGTTTCATATAAATTCCATTGTTTTTTAACTCTTCCTTTCTTGAACCTCTCCCATCTTCTGGTGCCAGACATTACGTTTACACTCACGTCATATACTACTTATAAGTAGCTCGCACCACAACACCACAATAGGACTGTGAACCAGATTGATTTTAGGAGTAACTTATTGCTGAATAAGTAAATAGAATGATGCTGGTTATTTTTGATTTAATATAGCAAATATCACATTGTTATATGGGTATCATTTCTGAAAAATCAAGTTTATCCATTTTCTTGTTCAAATAGTTGAACTCATTTGATCAACAAGTGACTAGAATGATGTAGGTTAGTTACAAAATTAACTATTTTTACTAATGATAAAGAATATGACATTGATATATGTATCCTTCATGCAAACAAATCAAATTTGCCCATTTTTTTTTGTTCAGATAATCAAACTTATTTAAGTCCACAATGTCACATATGAATAAATTTGTAAATTCCAACAACTCCCGAACAAACATGTGATTATTGATTTCAATTAGAAAATCCTTCATTTTGCCTTTGACAAACTAACTCTAGATTCTAATAAGAAAACTGTTTTAACACGATTTATACTGACAAGAGCAAATAAATTAGTTCTTGTTTAGTCATTAACAAACTGAAATGAATTGAACAAGTAAGTGAATCTGTGAGCAGATTAATAGACGGGACTATATTCCACACTATGTAACACTTGATTACTCACAAGTAGTTAAAAATGAATTGCGTACATTTATTAAAAGTAGTGATTTGTTTACCAAATACTACTCAATGAAAAACAATCAACTTCCTTCATTTTAATGCAACAATATTTTGAACATCATTCTGAACTCATCGATTGATTTGGTGTACTTTTCACTGACATACACATCAAAATAATATACAACATAATCAACAGTCTGATGGTAAGGCGTTCGCCTACAATGCCAAAGGTCCCGGGTTCGAATCCCGCGAGAAGCAGGAGTCGTGGATATGCACTGCTAAGGAGTCCCATACTAGGACGAAACGGCCGTCCAGTGCTTCCAGGTTTCTAATGGTGGTCCAACAATGATTGATTGATGATTTCAAATGTGTATAAACAACAGCACAATTTGTAATCACAAACAAACGAACGCTAATCGAATCCATGATTCATCAACCTAGCCCATCATCTCAAAATCGATCAAGAAACCCAGACTCGTCCATTGCAAAACATCTAATGATGAATGGTCATCAAATTGACCCAAAATCAGCCTTTATAGAGTTGTGACATGTAATCAAAACCCACACACACTGAAACTACTGGAAGTTATCTTGATTGGTCGGAAAAGTCCAACTTTATGTGTTCAAAAACAACTGTATGTTGACCTTTGTTTACCGTGGTTCTTCTAGTGAGTAAATGTCATGCTAAATAAGAAATTTTGAACTTATCTTCAAAACTGTATTTACACAAATAACATGTTGCTTGTATGTGACTGACGAGAAAGCACGAAATGGTACTATCTCACAAAATATGTCTTCTCATTTCTCTATTCAAAATTACCAAAACAATATTACACCTTCGAGTTTCTAATCACAACAATAAGATTCGATACTGGAAGAATAAATGCTTCCAGTTAGCTGCAAGGAGCTGCTGCACAATTTTTAATCACAAACAAACCAACCCTCTCTCATCTTTACTCAACAAACATGACCATTATTAAACAATGTGAATTTTTCTAAATAAATTTTTTTTACAATGAAAAGGATATATCATAAATTGGCTATTTTAAAAAATTCAAAGAAATATTGACAATCTTAGTTTGAAAAATATCATTCATTGTTCTTCAGGCAGATAATACATGCTGAATATCGAACATAGTGGAATGTATTGAATCAAATCAGCGAGAACTCTACAATCTTTTTACTACTAGTTTGTAAATTATGATATATCTGTTACTGCATGCATATGTATGTTTGCACGAGGAATTGAGTAACAACATCATCTACTTATTGATTTTTTTACTCACTAATTTATTGTGAATATGATTAAATCTAAATTCAATGATTAGAAAGGCGAATAGGAAAGTTATCAGAACCAATGTATTGTGTATCACATAAGTAGCATTCGCCATACAATCTCTAATGTTTCATTAATTCGTATAAATAGTGTGAATCATGATGATCGACTGGATTATGAAGATGTCAGCATCTGGAGAGAAGCATGGTATTCAATGGACAGATAGGATGCAGATGGAAGATCTGGTCTTCGCACATGACCTGGCTCTTCTATCGCACACGTAACAACAAATGTAAGAGAAGACGACCAGTGTAGCAGCAGCCTCTGCAGCAGTAGGTCTCAACATACATAAAGGGAAAAGCGAAATTCTCCAATGCAACAACATGCACCAGCCAAATCACTCATGATGGAGATGCCTTGGAGGACGTTGACACATTTACATATCTTGGCAGCATCATCGACGAGAAAGGTGGATCCGATGCAGATGTGAGGTCGCGGATTGGCAAGGCTGTTGGGGATGTTAGATCCCCAAAATTCGCTTGATAATGCCGTATTTTGGTTTTCACGTTTCGCCAGCATGGGCTGATCAGATGACCTTGAGATTTCAATTCCCACCAGCAAAATCAATGGCTGTGATTGGCTGCTGTGTATTTAAGTGTGCTATTTTCTTAACTGTCTCAAGGACGTTCCTATGTTGTATAAATAAACGAGAGTTGTATGCTTGATTGTACTGTGATTGCTGGGTGTTTATAGAATATAATTTCTACGCTTACAAAGTCTTTTCACTTCGGCCTCGGATTCAAGGTAGCCTCGCTGGAAGCTGGTAAAAGTCTCGTTCGCGTTTATCGACTAAGGTAAACTCGTAATAGCCTCAAGCATACTAAGTGACGAACTTATCAGTGGCGACGATGCTTTTGGAAATATGGATCCTGCCAAACTTGAATTACTACTTGAGCAGCAGCTGAAACTGATGCAGATGTTGACGGACATGAAGATTTCCCCTTCCACACAGCCCAGCTCATCTAATGCAACCACAGCTCCATCGGTCGACGGCATCGCAAATAGCATATCTGAATTTCATTATGATCCTGATGCAAATGTCACTTTTGACATGTGGTTCCGGCGTTATGAAGATTTATTTAAATCTGATTTCGCCAACCAAGATGATGCTTGGAAGGTTCGGCTGCTACTTCGAAAGTTGGGCGCAAGTGAGCTGGATAAGTACTGTAATTTGATCCTGCCTTTGAACCCACGAGATTGTTCGTTTTCTGAGACTGTCCAGACTTTAAGCCAACACTTTGGAGACAACTCGTCACTATTTAATACTCGTTATCGATGTTTGAAGCTAATTATGAACGAAGATGATGATTTTCTTACGCATGTGGGCATCGTCAACCGTGAATGCGAACGCTTTCGGTTGAAGTCTTTGTCGGAAGATCAGTTCAAAGCCCTTATACTCATCTGCAGCCTCCAGTCGAGTAAGTTCAGTGACATTAGAACAAGGCTACTAAGTCGTTTGGAGCAAGATCCGAAGCTTACGCTTTATGATATGGCTCATGAGTACCAACGTCTCACTAACCTACAACGAGACACGACTATAGTTCAGAGTGGTAGTTCAAGCCGATCTGAAATTCATTTGGTACAGCAGCCACCTAATCATTATAAGTCTGCCCATGCGACACCCAGTTCACCCCGCTCCAATTCTGCCCAAAAACCCAAAATGAATCCACCTTCTGCTTGCTGGCACTGCGGTTCATGGCACTATGTACGGAACTGCCCATTTAGGCAGCATAGATGCAGGAAGTGTAAAGTCATCGGTCATAAAGATGGCTTTTGCCTACAGAAAAAGCCAAAGCAATCCAGAAATGCTAAGAAGCCTGTTCCTAGATCCAGTACCAATGCATTGAGCCTAAAT
>OX103973.1:39531107-39575014 GCA_944470395.2 Schistosoma turkestanicum | reverse complement strand
TTATGTTGTTGTTGAGTCTTAGCTAACAATGTTAGAAAAGGTTTCGACCCTAAAAATGTCACACCTCACCCCTACCTCGCGGATTTCCAACTCCGGCGGTAAGGGTGCCCACTAAGGGCTTTCAAGAGCGGAGCTAATACTCCAAAAACCTTTAATAAAATGGGCCGTAGTGCGTGACCAGCCTCAAGCAGTTGTTCCCTGGGCTCTGAAGTCACGCAACCAGGTTTCTAAGACTCAACTGCCTAATCTCTGAACTTACGGGATGACTCATAAGACTTTGGTAAACAAGCAAACCGCTTTTCTGTACAAAAAATATCCGCGTTATTTAATTTTTAAAAATAAAGAATGCCGTGGCTACCACTACGTGTTCTTTGTTGGTGTGAAGTGCTGATCTAATCTTGTGTGTATGTGTGTGGTGATTTTAGATCTGATCCGCCCTTCAGTGACTGCTCTGATTACACGTGATCATTTAAGGGGTCAGAGAATAATTACATATCTGTTAGAATTCTATAGAAAGAGAAAACTAGATCAATAAAGAATCTATTTTCTGTTCTTTTAATCAGGATCCGAGTCATTTATTAACTTGGACACTCTTCAATATTTTCAGGCAGAGCTATGGAGGTTTGTGATTTTACACATGTGAAATCATCAATCAATCATTGTTAGACTACCATTAGAAACATGGAAGCACTGGACAGCCGTTTCTGCCTGGTATGGGACTCATTAGCAGTGCGCATCCACGACTCCTGCACCTAGCAGGATTCGAGCCCGGGACCTTCGGTATTGTGTGCGAACGCCTAACCATCGGACCACTCTTCAGTATATCAAAAGTCTTCGATATAATAAAGCAAACATTTACTTCCGAACAATTTTGTAAATTGATTACCCTGCTTGCATTCTATTTCATCTTTTTCCAATTGCATGGAATTGTGACTATTTTTACAACATTTAACTGGTAAAATTATTTTAGAAACCTTAACAGGTTAAGCTATCGTGAATTTTTCACTGAGTAATAAGTTAAGTTACACAAAACAGTACTTCATTTGTAATAACCGTACCTAAAGAACAAGAATCGAGTGCAAAGAAATCAATCGGTTTAAATTAGCTTGTGAAAAAGATATTGGATATTGGAAATACTTACTTGAATAGGCGCATCTCCAGCTTGTGAAGCATCAACAGTAAATTGAGCTGGTTGTTGTGCTCGAGCACCTCTAGGTTCTAAACCTGGACCGTAACAACGTACACGAGTTGGATCAACCACATCTCGTATTGGAACTTGAAATGGACTACCTATTTGGAAAGTAAAATAAATGAACTTTTTATTACATTTTTAAAATCAAGATGCTTAAAACGGATAGAAAAAAAAGATAATTGGTCTGATTATTTTTATTTCCTGTTTTAGCTACTTGTGTAACACATATTAGCCTCTAAATAGTAAAGCTTGGTTAAATAATATACTAACAAAGACAAATGTGTGAGGTCGCGCAAAATCCCTAGAACAATCAGAGTTAGACACTAACACCGTTCGATGCCGGCTCAGTGGTCCAGATGTTAGGTGTTCACGCACAATACCGAAGGTCCTGGGTTCGAATCATGCAGGGGGCAGGAGTCGTGGATGCACACTGGTACTGATGAGTAGTCCCATACCAGGACGAAACGGCCGTCTTTCAGTGCTTCCAGGTTTCTAATGGTGTGGTCTAGTAACAATGATTGATTGATGATTTCAAATGTGTAAAAACACAAATCTCCGGAACTCTGCCCTAAATAATATACACAAAAACCTTGAATGATATGAACTCTTATTTTATTATCAACATCTTCTATAAATACTCTCTAATAGTTGGCTAGTTTATACGAGAATGGCTATCGATACGAATAATTGAATTAAATTGAGAACACAGAGAAAAAAAGACATCTGGTGAGGATCAACTTTATTGATAAGCTCCTTTGAGAAGAAAATATAAATATCGAAGTTATTAGTAATTTTGTCAACCATTCAAAGGCTAATAGTTTTCCATTACACATTTCCTAGCCAGTCAGTCAGTCAGTTACAACGTAGAGCTTCGTATGTACGTACATAAGTTCAGGTTGCCATACCACATTAGCACAAAGACGCAATTGTCAATTCTTATCTCATAGTAGTAGAGGTAGTAGAAGTATTAGCAGTAATCCGAGGGATTAGGGTTTGAAGAAATGATTGAAAAAGTTCACTTGTCAGTGACTTCATCAATTTATGCCATGTTTGTTTGGACGCGCCTAGCTTTCATCCAACCTACTCCTACCCTACGAAACATAGCTCGTCGACGCAGTTGGTGGTTGGGCATACGTAACACATGCCTCAACCAATTTTGCGATCCCTGCCTGGTACTTGTTTCCTAACGACATCTCTTTGTTGGGATATTCATTCAATATCCTTAGAGAATTATTGATCGATTCCTACTGGTCAATTTTATGGTCGTCCTAGATATCAATGTCACGTGCTTCAATGCTGTTTCTTATAGGTCGTTCTGACCATCAGTGTCACTTCAAACGTTTTTTTTCCTATTGTTCGCCTTAACCGGCAATGTCACAGACTTCGATGATGTTTCCTATTCGACCCAAATGTATATATACGCATTATCTCTAACGGTTTACGACCCGGACTCGGATCCCTATTCCGGGATCCTGATTCTATTCTGGACTCGGACCTCGTACTTTCTGGATGCGTGTAGAATACAGGTTCTACTGCATATCAAGTCTTCTTCTTTTATTCAATGGGGGTTGAGACAATCGGATTAGAGTAGCATGTCATGAGGCCGGATCCTCGATCCTCGCTCTGACTAAGGTAAACTCGTAATAGTTCAAGCATATCAAAATGACATGTTTACGTCCATGCGTAACACTCTGGAACCAATCGTTAAGTGGTTTGTTGTAACTTTTAAATATGTCATTTGTTTGTGATCATCTAATGAAGTTCCCATTCAATAGAATTCTATAAGTGATCAACGATTAATTTGTGTGTAAAACTTATGACAACTAGTATATCTGTACAGGTTGAGTTTCAGTTTGAGTAAAATGTAATTATATCAATGGCTATACTCCAATGGATTGCAATTTGAATAAAGCCTACAGAAAAAAGCCTAGGGATAAGCGTAGTGATCACAAAAACCAAGACAGGGCTGCTTATGTTTTGAATACAACTGGAGGATTTTATTATTGATGCCAAGATTCCATTTATAGATGTTATTATTTTGAAATGAGAGTGAAGCTAATGTATTATAGGATAGATACAAGGGATTGTATATTAGTTCTTCTGACGCATTAGGGTTTGCTGTTAGTCGGAGCTTAATATATAAACAGTAATCTATGATGTATCATTATCTAGAGTCTTCCACTTGTCATTTGATTGTGTACTTAGACAAAACATATTACGATCAGCTGTTGATGGGATTGGAAGATAATTAACGTTAGTGAATTGGCTGCGCATGTAGATGCAACCACATGTTAAACATAGCCAGACCTGAGATCAGCTAATATTTTTTGGGCATTGACTGTACTTAAAAGGTATCATCGGTAAGCGAAACAAACTTAATTCCGACCATGCGAAACGTGAAACACACATAAACATTGATTTTAATTCAAATTAAAATCACATTTATAAGTAGTCATGTCATAACAATTCAACTTGCCTGGAATATTCCTGTCATTAAATTTAACAAAAATGTCATATGTTCCTGCCCGTGTTGGTAAGTAGTCCACTGTACATGTTCCATCCTTATTATCTTGACATTGTATTTGAGCGTCAGCAGGACCTTCTAAAGCTAATCCAAGAGCACCTTGACCTGCACCATCTAAGTCAACTGTGAATCTTTGCATTTCATGAGTAAGTCCACCTTCTAAACCTGGACCGTAAGCTCTCACTCTTGTTGGATCACATCCAGGAGCAACATTAACTGGGAATGGACTACCAGGTACCGGAGCTCCATCATAAGTAACTTCAACGTGATGTAAGCCTGTAAAAAGTTAAGATAAAAAGAAAATGACTGTTCGAATTTTGCTTGGTTTTAAGACGTTTTGGCATACATGAGTCTTGGTTTTTCCTTAATGATTAAGAAAATTCCCTGTCAAATATTTTTGTGAACATTGGAAAATTCAAAACAGTGGTTCCCTTTGATAAATTTGAACAGAGAAATGAGAAGACATATTTGGTGAGATAGTACCATTTCGTGCTTTCTCGTCAGTCACATACAGGCAACATGTTATTCGTGTAAATACAGTTTTGAAGATAAGGTCAAAATTTCTTATTTAGCATGACATTCAATCACTAGAAGAACCATGGTAAACTAAGGTAAACATACAGTTGTTTTTGAACACATAAAGTTGGACTTTTCCGACCAATCAAGATAGCTTTGAGTAGTTTCAGTGTGTGTGGTACATTGGATTTCAAGCTTATTACTGAGACACTGAAATTAAACGGATATCCCGAAACGTTTATTGGTCATCAGAACGCAACTACGACGAAACTGATAGCACCTGATGTGGCCAAGAAACCAGTGTACCTACAGTTACCTTTCAAGGGTGATCATTGCATGAAAATTACAACCAAACAGACTGCAGCTGCAATAAAAAAGACCTTCAATGCAGCTAATCTGAGGCTTATCACAACAACTCAATCGATCTCAGTTACCCCAATCAAGTCTACAAGACCGATTCAGTCTAAATCCCACTGTATTTACCAATTCACATGTAACTGCGGAGAAAGTTACTTAGGTAGGACAGATCGCCGATTGGAGGACAGGATAGGGGAACATATTCCAAAATGGCTAATCAAATCCATGATTCATCTACCTAGCACGTCATCTCAAGATCAATCAAGAAACCCAGCCTCGTCCATTGCAAAACATCTAATGATGAGTGGTCATCAAATTGACCCAAAATCAGCCTTTATAGAGTTGTGACATGTCATCACAACACACACACACACACTCAAACTACTCGAAGCTATCTTGATTGGTCGAAAAGTCCAACTTTATGTGTTCAAAAACAACTGTATGTTGACCTTTGTTTACCATGGTTCTAGTGAGTGAGTGAATGTCATGCTAAATAAGAAATTTTGACCGTATCTTCAAAACTGTATTTACACAAATAACATGTTGCTTGTATGTGACCGACGAGAAAGCACGAAATGGTACTACTATCTCACACAAAATATGTCTTCTCATTTCTCTGATCAAACATTGGAAAATTCAGTAAGCATCAGGTCAAAATATTTATTCATTCTTTTTAAGCCTTAACTTTCGCCAGTGATATTTCAACCAAAACCAAGATTTTCTGATATTTTGAAGGCTTGTAGAGAATAGGTTGGAGTCCATATTATTTACTAGGAGATAATCATCCACGACGCCCACACGTGTGGATTGAACGTAGAACATTCGATCTCATGCGCGAACGATCAACCTCTAGACCAATGACTCAGCATCCAGTTGCGTTATTGCCTAAATGACAGCCATCCACTACTTCCAGGTTTCCAATCGTGATCCAACACATTAATCGATTCAATCGATTTCAATAAAATTACACACATATTTTGAATTTATCAAAATTTACTTACCATCATCTATTGGTGAATAACTACATTTATAAGTTCCATCACCATTGTTTTGTATTAAACATGCTGTTCTTTGTTTATTCGGACTAACAACAATCGCTTTGACTATACCTCTACCTTGTGGATCAACTGTTTTAGCATCAACTGTGAATTTAGCAAATGATTCTTTGAAAACACCTTTAAAATCAAAATATTCATAAAAATTAGTTAAAATAACAATTTACGAAAACAAATTGTTAAGCAAGCATGATTTATAATTTCAAATATACATGCTGTTTAGGTTTCATTTAATTGCCTTAGAGTCATGCAACATCAACATTAAATCTATGGATACAAAAGCTTAATTAAAGAGAAATTTACTGGATCAAATCATGCGAACAAATTAAATTATTGTTTCAATCAATTAAATTTTCAATTTTAAAGAAATTTTTTATATCATGCAAATTAGTAAGTAGTATATGTGTAGGCATTCCTATTGATTTTTATCCTACCAGTAGGTTGTAATCCAGGACCGTAGGCATGAACTCGAGATATATCAATATGTTCTCTACCAAGTGGAGCTACTCTAACAGGGAATGGACTTCCTTTAATATGTGTATCTTTATATAAAACATTGACAACATATGGTCCAGGTTCAGTTGGTAAATAATCTACACCACATGTTCCATCTCCGTTATCATTGTAATTGATTTTAGCTTCAGCAGGTCCTTCAATTGTAACACTTAGTGGAGCAGGTGGAGCATCTTGACTGTCAATGGTAAATTTCGCTTGTTTCCCGGCTGTTGCACGATAAAGTCCATCACCATATGCACGAACTAAACCGGCTGCTTCAGGTCCAGACATTGGTGCTGAACTAGCTTGTTGACGTGCAAAATCTTTTGGATAAATAGGTTCTTGTAATGTAGCCGGTGGAATAGCATTTGTACGAAATGGACTACCTTTAACTGGTACACCTCCAACTTCTACAGCAACAGTATGTGGTCCAACAACAGTCGGTGTAAACGAAGGTGTATAACCATCAACACTTTCAGCTAAAGTACATGGTACACGCATACCATTCGGAGATTTCACTGTTACAGTTGGTTTTGGTTTACTATTATTTGGTGGACCTGCACCAGCAGTGATGACATCAAACTCAGTCGGCACACCAGTAGTGATATCTAATTTATGAGAAAAATATATATTACTGTTTAGAAATCTCGTGAACTATCAGTAGTCATTAAACCGGATAACCTGACTATGTAAATGTATATTTCAGTCAGTAATCAGATTACATGTAACGATAATGTTGATTTACTAATGTTATAACCATAAAATAAGATCTATGTGATATTATTTGAGGAAACTCTCAGAGATTGTTGAATTTCTCAGCCAACATCATTGACTGATTTTGGTTAAGTTTCTTACAAACCAGCCATTCAACGAACAGGATTTTAGGCTTACTATGAAGCCACTCAGCTGGACGCATGAATGACCACACTGGGGATAGATCGCAAGACTTTGGAGTATATGCTCAATTTCTAGACCACTGAGCCAGCATCTAATGGTGTACATGTGTCTAACTGAAATCGATTCGCAATAATGAGTAACCATCTTCTGTTGTATGCGATGAATAACTATGAAAATTATAGGGTGGACTAAAATCTTGACGGAGAGCATTTTGTGCTTATATTCTTTTAATCTCAGAAATTCACTTGACCTTAAAGATTTTTCTACCTTGAGATCATGAATGAATCATAGTTAGACTAACATTAGAAACTTGGAAGCACTAGACGACAGCTTTGTTCTCGTATGACATCGCGCATCCATGACTTCTGCTGTACGCAGGATTCAAACCCAGGACCTTCGGCCTCACTCGCGAAAGTTTAACCTCCGGACCACCGAGCTGGCATCCGATGGAGTTAAAGTCGAACTCTGATCAATCTAAGGATGGTAGTCTAACCATGATTCATTCATGATTTTGACGTAAAACAACAATCACCATAGCACTAATACGTAAAACCAAAGATTTTTCTCTCTGATACACTAACAAATCTAGTTTCTCTATATTTTACTGAATTGTTCTAAATTCAATGTGATACGGAAATTTATTTAAAAAATGCTGGGAATCACTGTGATCATTAAATAAATATCGTAGATTCTTTAATTAAATCAATAAATATAAAAATGATTGTTGTTTCACAGTGAAAACACAACCAACTTGATAATTCTACTAGTAAATGAAAGTAATTAAAAACAGAAGGATGAAGTACTAACTGAGAGGAGTAATAGAAACCAGAAATTACTGGCCATCTATTTTCTTTTCAGGTTACAACTTCTCAAAATTGAATACTTACGATCTTGTTAATAATTGAATCTTGGATCATTCCAACTATAAGGTGAGTTCGTTTAGTCATGGAGATGATGTACTTCTAAGTCGGGCCTACAGGGCTTGTCTCCTCAGTCTTTGGACAATCTTTTTCGATCCACTCTTTTCCGCTCATTATTCACATGCCTTTTGAACGTGCCAATTGTTTACTTATATTTTAGTTGTTTCTGTTTAAGTGCTTATATGTGTGCTTACTTGTCACATATCTGGCCAACTACTGCCTGACTGTGAGTTCTTAGTCATGCGCGTCCGCCTTCGCTGATTCGCTTCGCTTTACCTTTATGCTTCTCATTCTCATGTCTGTCTACTTAAAATGAATGCGTGAAATAAATTCATCCACAAAACCGTATTTGACTTCTGATGACGCCGTCACACATACACAGGGATTCGCTTAAGTGTGATCTACGGAAACTGAGGGAGAGATTAGCATACTCGAACGTTTATAAACAAACTGTCAGCCAGTTACAACGTAGAACTTCGTACATGAATACATAAGTTCAAGTTACCGTACCGAATCAGCACAGAGACGCAACTGTCAGTTCAAATCTAATTGTAGTGTGACAGTAGGAGTATTAGCAATAATGGAGGAGATTGGGGTACGAACATAAACAAACGAAATCAGATCACAGGTCACTAAAGTAGTGAGCTCTACTTCAAATTCAACACAGCAACAAAGACTTAAATAAAAACTAAAGAAAAGTCTGAAAAGGCTGATGTCATTTACACCATAGATGGTATTTATCAAGATGCTTATAACTCAGTCAGTCAGTCAGTCAGTCAGATGCAACGTAGAACTTCGTACGTAAGTACATCAGTTCATGTTGCCATACCACATCAGTACAGAGATATAACTGTCAATTCAAATCCAATAGTAGAAGAGGTAGTAAAGGTATTAGAAGTAATCGGAGAGGTTAGAATTATTATTCACGAAGTATGATTCAATGAGATAAGTTTAGAGAGTCGAAACTAGAGGTGTTGAAGAACCCAGAAGATTAGGGTTTGAGTGAAAACAAAGAATAAGTGCACCGGCGCCATTGCAAGCGGTTTTCAGCCATGTCATTCAAGGTCTCTAACCATCGATTATTATCATCTCGCGGACCCCAACCAGGTAGTCGACAACTACCAACATGGCTCAGTCCACTCGTCAATGACTTCATGCATTTCTGCAATGTTTTGGTTTGGCCGCTCCTAGCTTTCTTCCAACCTACCCCTACACTACAAAACAAAGCTCGTCGAGGCAGTCGGCGGTTAGGCATACGCAACACGTGTCCCAACCACCTCAACTGATGAAGTCTCACTACTTCATCTGTTGATCTGCCATTCTTACCTAGCACCCGTTTCCTAATAACAGCGTTGCTCACTCGGGTGTCCCACAATATACGAGCAATGCTTCGGATACACCTATGATCGAAAACCAGTAACCTACGAATATCTTCTACTCTCACTGGCTATGTTTCACAGCCATAAAGTAAGACGGAGCGAACTGCTGCACAGTACACTCGTCCTTTAGTCAGCAAACGGATATCTCGCCTACGCCATAAGTGACGCAGGTTGGCAAAAGCCAATCGAACCTTCTGTATCCGAGCTGAGATTTCATCAGTCACCGGGCCATCGGCACTGATGACACTCCCCAGACAAGTGAAGCGGTCAACACGCTCAACTGCTTCACGCCTTATCACTATTTCAAGTGCCGATGCAACCAGATGCTTACAAATAGAAACCGGTACGTACGAATTAACACAAAACTATTTTAAATATCCAAATAAAATGAAAATAAACTTTAGTTTTTTAAAAAAAAATGAAGATTACTTGGTTCCAGATTTTCAACATGAATTTTCGACATATCTATATTTGGTTTCACAGGTACTTTAAATGGACTACGTGGTACTTCTTGATTATTGAAAAATACTTGTACAGTATAATACGGGCCAGGTGTATTAGCTGTATAAGCAACTTTAAATGTTCCATCACGCATATCTTGTGTATCCATTGCTACATCACGTCCAGCTTCATCTGTTACACTAATGCCAACATTGCCTTCAGATAGAAAAAACAAACACAAAGTAAGAGTAGAAAGTCATTAGAAGTACATTAAAAGACGATAGTATTTCATGGTTTGATGAGACAATATAGAAGTTAAAGTAACTGAACGTTAACCAATGAGCTTTTGGGTTGAAATGTGATCACATCTACGCTTTGTTTTAGGCAGTTTAATTATTATCACATATCTTTTTTAAATAAAAGTGTGACTGAGAAACACACAAACGTGTATAGTAAACGATTATAATTAATATGCACGATGGAAAGAATGTCTCTGATCTTTATGTAGTGAACGAGAACACAAGTGGGGCAACCGAATCGTATTTAACGAAAATTACACAGTTACTCAGTAAAATTGGAAAACCATATCGTGAATCGCTAATTTGCAAAATATCAGTTCATCATATCGAACTGGACTGTTCCTGTTGCAAAACATCAATCCATTGTCACTATTCATGCGTTTCATACAAATTCCATTGTGTTCTAACTCTTCCTTTCTTGATCTTCCCCCATCTTCTGCTGCCAGTCATTACGTTGACACTCACGTCATATACTACTTATAAGTAGCTCGCACCACATTTATAGTAGTAAATCAAGTTATTTTCTTCAATAATAAAGAATTATCTAACAGAAACATCAATTTTAAATGGCGTTATTACGATATTTTGAAAGAACTTTATTTTCTCCTGTTGACTTCCTTAAAGTGGACTTGTTATTTTGGTGAAAATTATGCACTGTTTTACGGCGCTTATCCCTTTTTATAAATCAAAGATTATCTATGATGGACAGATTTCTGATGTTTATACATACAAGGTAGGAAGTAACTTCATATCTGAAGTCTGTGCTGATGATGTTGTTCAGCAGAAGAACAATGAAAGCTCTCCGACCAAAACAACATCCAACTCAGAGAACGAAACACCAACCTACAATCATCCACCTGAACTATAAATTTTCTCCATCATCTCAGTAACTTCATAGATTGCATACAATGAAATAGATTACACACTAATTGAAGGTCAAAAACTGAGTCATATGTCAGTCCAGATATTGTAGGTAAACGGATAATTTATCGAGCTAAGGTTACCGCCTACACATTTTGGTTAATCTGTCAACCAGTAAAAATGCATGAACCGGTAAACACTATGAAATCGGATTTCAGTTAAAGAAAACTTCTCACACTGTTTAGTCACTTTGCTAATCCAATATGACTTAATCAGCCTTCATGATTATATAAATACATACTTTGTAGTTATGCCTAAGTGATAAGGAAAGATTGCACTTTTCACTAACATAAAACTAGTCTATACAAGCTTTTCTTTTCGTTATAGTAGACTGACTTTAAAGTACATAAGTATCTACTAATAGTCATTCATATAAGAGTTGGTGTTTGACAGTCATATTTAAATCTACCTAACAGAAAAATAACGCATCATCAGGTTTATGCATTCATTGTTCATTTGTTCTCGCGAAATTCATTCTTATGAAACATTTCATATTTATACATGTATCAATAGGGTTTTCAATTAGAGTTATGGGGGATAGTGTTTTTACACATTAGAAATCATCAATCAATCACTGTTAAACCACCATTAGAAATCTGGAAGCACTGGCAGACGGCCGTTTCGTCCTGGTATGGGACTCGTCAGTGGCAGTGCGCACCCACGACTCCTCCACCTCGCAGGATTCGTACCCGGGACCTTCAGTATTGTGCGCGAACACCTAACCATTGGACCACTGGGCCGGCATCCAACGGTGTTAATATGCTTCCAGGTTTCTAATGGTGGTTTAACAATGATTGATTGATGATTTCAAACGTATAAATCTGATTTCTTTGAATTTTCTCTGAAAGACAATTCCCTTAACAAGTGATTCTTCATATTATTTCCTCCATTACTTTTGAACAAATCTGATGGTGACATATTGTCATTGATACTTTTTCCAACTAGTATTTAGATGTTTAAATAAATTAGTATAAGGAGATCAGTCCAAGTTAATTTGTTCATTGGACGTAAATGAGAATATAGGATAAAATATCAACGTAATTTTGATAAACACTTCTGGTTAAGTTATTTCATGTCTTCGTAATTTATGTTGAATAGAGTTTTTTCTGGTAAGTTAATTTTCTACGGGATGGGTTCGTTGACCACCCCCATGCCCAACCCTTCTCCTTTATCCTGGGCTTTGGATATACATTTGATTGGAACAATATCGAAACGCTGGATATAGAGGGAGTGCAAAGAACACTGGAGAATCTGTGGAAGCTTGGAACTCAAGTCAGTCAGCATTCAACAAACACAAAGACACTGAATAACTAATTTATCAACCAACCAGAAAATTCATAGACAAACCTACGATGAAGTAAATGATCAAAGGGTGAGATAATCAAAAGAAAGGTGTAGACAACGACAAGTTTAAGGTGACAATAACAACCAATCAAGATTGAGGTTAGCAGAACAAGCTAAGACTTAGACATGGAGAAATTCGGACACTTCATTTGTATCTGAAGTTTGTGCTGATAATGTTTTGTTCAGAAGAAGAACAATGAAAGCCGCACCACTAAAACATCCAGCTCAAAGAAACGAAACTCCATCACAACATAATCTATCATCTGATGAAATATTTATTCATTAGCTTTGTTTAAAAATGAACGTTTAAAAAGAAAGAAAGTCTAGTCAAAAAGTCAAAAGTTATATAGTAGGGGAAATCTTACCATGTCCAGCTTGTTTACAGTCAACTGTGAAATAAGTTGGTTGACCTCTTGTAACATTTTCTACACCTGGACCAAAAACGCGTACTTTTCCTGGATTACTAGGTTCAGCTACTTCAACCTAATTAAAAAAATAATAATAAGCACTTTTATAATTAGTTAACAGATATGATGTGAAATTATTCCCAAAGAAAATTTAATGTTTTAATAAAATGAAATTCATTCAATATTTTCATAAACTCATGATACTGTAATCTGAAGTGAATTCGACAAGTATTATATATGTATATATAACATCGGTTAGCTTAAATTGGTTAGTGGTAAAGTCACTGAATAACTTATCAATTCACAAAAATAATTCATCAGTCAGTTACAACATAGGACGTCGAACGTACGTACATCACTTCAAGTTGCCAGAGCATATAGGCAACTTCCATATTAGCAGAGGTCGTTGAAGTATTAGCAGTAATCAAAACGATTAGGGATCAATTATACAATTCAAAAAGTACTTCACAGTGAAATAAATTCCAGAAGAGAAAAAACAGTCATGAGGAATTCTGAAGATCAGAGTTTGAGAGAACACAAAGAGTGGATGCACCTGCGCCATTTCAAACGATTTTGAGCCATGTCATTCAAAGTCTCTAACCATCGATTGCTATCATCTCGCATACCACAACCCGGTAGTCTACACCTACTAACACGGCTCAGTTCAGTTGTCAGTGACTGTAGGATTCGATTTGTCCTACAGATGTACTTCTAGAACTATAAACGCAATATTGACGAGCACAGGGTCCGTGGGAAAGCTATAGTCAAACACAAGACCAATTCGGTTTTAAACTTTATCTGTTTCTAAACATAAAGACAATTGGATTAGTACAATAAATAAGGAAATTACGGTTACCAATTGAAACCAGTAAACATACCAACCAATATAGCGTGTCTTATGGAAATGAATAATATTATGAGTCACATCAATAATAAGAAGATAATAATGTTCTTCAATTAGTAGGTCATTTACAACAAAGATAGTTTACGGGCACACCAGACCAGATCACGTGATGAACGCTTAAACTACAATTTGATTGGTTAGTTATAGCATAACTACAATTAGTTTTGGAAATAACTAACAGTGACCTCATGGATTAGCGCCATGTTTAGGTTTGACCGCCTCTAGCTTTCTTCCAAACTACTCCTACACCACGAAACATCGTTCGTCCAGGCAGTTGATAGTTAGGCATACGTAACATCTGTCCTAAATGATGAAGACTCAATACTTCATCCATGAATCTGCCATCCTTACCAAGTAACTGCTTCCTAACAACAGCATTGCTTACACGTACGTCCCAGGATGTACGAGCAATGCTTCGAATACATCTATGATCTAATACTTGTAACCTACGAATATCTTCTACTTTTACTGGGCAAGTCTCATATCCGTATTGTAGGACAGAGTAAACTGCTGCGCGGAAGACTCGTCCTTTGATTAGTAGTAGACGGATATCTCACAAACATAATTAAAAACTAAACTAATTTGGTTGAAAAGGATTCAAAATCAAAATTTATTTTTTTAATAATACCTCTAAATGTTGAAGTATTAGCTTTCAAAAGCAGAGAACAATTAGGTTGATATATATATATATATATATATAAAATAAAACTTACTCTGAAAGGACTTCTAGGTATATTGACAGCACCGTAAGAAACAAGTACTGTGTGTTTTTTAGGAACTTTCGGCGTATAACTACACGTGTAAGTACCATCACCATTATCACGAACTTTCAGCGCTACTGGTTCACCTTCATTATCTCTACATTCCACCGTGAGTGGTGCTGGACCACCAGCATCTCTAATATCCACAGTAAATTCAGTTGGTTGACCTGCAACATTTCCAGTCGGCATTATACCTGGTCCATGTGCTTTAACCTGTGAGAACAATGAAATGAAAACAGTTGATTGTATAATCCGATAATTAACTAAGTAATGGTCACTCAAAGTAGCATGTAGTCGTCATTAGGTGACTTACTCTTTCTGGATCACATTTACCCATATCTGGTTCAATTGGGACCATAAACGGTGATTTCGGTATATTTTCATCATTGCATAAAATATGAACTGCATACTCGCCAGGTGCTGTTGGCCAATAAGCTACTGTAGCTGATCCATCTCCATTATCAGTACAATCGATTCTTGCTTCACTTGGACCTTCAATGGAAAAGCCTGGGAAAGGAAGCCAACAAGAAAAAAATGTTGTAAATTCATTTCACTAGGATTATGTAATAAAACTTAGGGGTATACAACATACACAAAGGGAAAAGTAAGATACTCTGATCCAACACAAAATGTACCAATCAAATCACATCTGATGCAGATGTGAAGGCAGACAGTTCTACCGCATGGTGAGGAAACTTGGGAAACCCCGAAAGTCACCAAGATACTAGCGTTTTTGAACAGTGTTTGACGCAAAATAATGAGGATCCGTTGGTCAGACACCATTAGTAGCGACCTACTGTGGGAGAGAACAAACCACATTCCAGCTGAGGAAGAAGCACTGGAAATGGGTTGGATACATATTGGCAAAGTCACCCAACTGTGTCACAAGACAAGCCCTCACATGGAACCCTCAAGGTCATCGGAAAAGAGGCAGACCGAAAACCATATTATGCCGAGAAACTGAGAGGGACATGAGAAGAATGAGCGGCAATTGGGCAGAAGTGGAAAGGAAGGCCCAGGACAGAGTAGGTAAGAGACTGCTGGTCGAATAAATCTTCATTTTTCCTATTGTATTCTTGTTCAAAACTACATTGATTTTTAAACTAGATTTATTATTGTTGTCCAAAAACTATACTACTCAACATTGTAATTTACATTTCAATGTTACATATATAAAATTACTCAAAATTGTACAATTCCATATCAATTTTCAACATTTTCGCATCATTCAAAAATTGATGTTTCTTGTAACTACTACTACTACTACTACACATAACATATAATGTAATTTCCGGTAGAAGACAATTCTAGAGATGATGAATTGACAGTTTAACATGAATTAGTAAACAGTAATAAAACTTTTAGTGATGGACAAAATTTCTGTTCGTGTGTGTGTGCGTGTGTGTGTATGTGAATAAAATGCCAACTGGGGCAAATACTACAATTGATAAAAGTTTTGTGCATTTCCATTGACTTAGTTTGATTATCAATCAGGAAACATGTGTACTACTTGATCTACGTTGCATTTCTAGTAGAAATAATGATACATATACTCGACCAATGGGTAGTCTAGCAGTTGCAGTGAGATATGATTATTTATTAAAAAATTTTTCCAAGTATGTTCACTTGTGATAGACAGTGAAGATTTTTTTGAAAAAACGTTTCATTTTGAAGCTGTTTGTGTATTATATATGTAAATTAATGTACCAATACACAGGTTGACTAAAAAATTATCATTCAACTAATTTATCAGTTGATTTTTTTAAGTGAAGCATAAAATTAACAGTTGGGGTGTATTGAATATATTTTAAATGCATATTAGGTAGTAGAAGTAGTCTCAGTGTAGTTTCTGTTAACCTTAATTGAGTGTAAGTGATATCTCACTACGTAGGATTACACAAGATACTCCCGATTTGTTGACCAAACAGCATCAGCAACGACCTACTGTGGGAGAGAACAAACAAGATTCCAGCAGAGGATCAAAAAAAAATCAGGATAACTTGCTGAGGGTGAACAGGACACAGATTAAGGAAAGCACCTAACTGCATTACAAGGCAAGCCCTCACTTGAAATCCTCAATACGAAAGGAAATAAGGAAAGCCAAGGAACGTATTACGCCGAGAAATAGAGACAGACATGAAAAAAAATGAACAAGAACCGGACAGAACTAGAAAGGAAGACTCGAGCTTAAGTAGATTGGAGAATGCTGGTGGGCGACCTATTCTCCATTAAGGGTAACAGGCGTAAGTAGGCATGTAATTGGCGACATATAACTGCTCACTACTACAATTGGATGGTTCCTAGAAGGACTATGACAAGGAATAATCTATAGTAAATAAAATATACACATAGAGAGAATGTTCACATTTTGGAAATAAGTTGATATGATTAATGGTTGCATTTTACAAAATGATACCGATCGACAAGTGCACTCGTAAACTATTACATTCATTTAAATAGCAAAGTCAGTCTAATGTCCACAAGTTGTTACTTATTTGTGATATCTACTTAGGAACAAGCCAGTTACTTCAATATTTTTGCATGAATTTTAGAAGACGAGCTGTCCTTCATCTAGTAAACACCATAAAATATATACCCTAACTGATCAATGAGTAGCGACCAGTGTCATGTTTTTAAAGACTATGCTGCTAATCGGAGTGCTTGTATATGACTGGATGGAAATGAACGAACTGCAGGGAATTCAAAGTCTTCTGAAATCAATGTTGTTACTGCTTTATTTGTGAAAGAATTTTTTAATCGGATTCTATCACTGAAATTCAAATGCGATTATTAGTCTACGTCAATAGATATTAGATGGATTGTTTAAATGTTAGCTGGTTGGACAACATACGGAGGAATCCTTTTTCCCTAATATCGTGCTAGTTGGTAGTAATCAACATCATATCTCTACCATCTAGACGAAACTGATGTTCATAAAAGGTTCATTGTCTTATGAAATAGGCAGTGTGATAGAGTGTGAAAACAGAATTACTTGAAGCGTCAATTTCTCGAAATAGATATTACACGCACAACGCTAGTCTGAAAAATATCCAGTTCTATTTCTTCTATCATGCATAAATTGCCAAAGAGTCCAGTATTGGCGAACTTTTACAGTTTACATTACAAACTGACTGTGCTGAAACGAAAAACAACCAGGAAGTACTGACAACTACTTCTTCGTAATATCTACCCCCCTAGCATTGAGGATAACTGATTTCATCAGGGTTCGAACTCATGACCTCTGATCTTTCATTCATAATTTATCTCTAGACCACTGAGTTAGTATTCTAAGGTGGATATATCTGACATCTTGAGTTTCAAAACTTGCCTAGAAAAAACCAGTCCGTAATGTAAGTCAATTCATTGTCATTCTCTACATGATCAGGAGCTACTTTAAGTAGATAACAATATCGATTTCTTGACTAAACCATTCAGAACTTATTATCACCAATAGTCCACATATCAATTGAGAAGACGTGACCGATGGAGTTCAACCCTGTCGGGTGTAGGCAGTAACTACCAAAGACAAATGGGTGAGGTCGCGCAAAGATCCCTAGATCAATCAGAGTTAGACATTAACACCATTGGATCTTGGCCCAGTGGTCCTAAGGTTAGGCGTTCGCGCACAATACCGAAGGTTCTGGGTTCGAATACTGCGCGGTGCAGGAGTCGTGGATGCGCACTGCTGATGAGTCCCATACCAGGACGAAACATCCGTCCAGTGCTTCCAGGTTTCTAATGGTGGTCTAACAATGATTGATTCATGGTTTCGAATGTGTGAAACACTAATCTCCATAACTCTTCCCGAAAATATCGATTGCAATAATTTAGCTATCACTTTATTGATTATTTGTTTAGGTTTCTCAATCATGAGTTGCAGAGTAGTAAAGGGACCACGGACATTCATTTCACACGTACATTATTGTCATTATTATTTACAAGAGAAATAAGGAATCGATAAGAAATAAATTTATAACTTACCTAGAGCACCCGTTTCACCGTTTGTTTCCACGACAAAAACAGCTGGTTTATTGACAACACCACCGACAAGACCTGGACCAAATGCTCTTATACGTGATTCTTTGTAAGGAGCAACTTCCACCTAGTATTTTCATTGTGAATTAAATAATATTACTGTCAATGAGAAGTCTTATGCAACATATCTTCATCAAATAAATGAACCAGTTGATTTTCATTAACTAAGAGTATAGTACACATATATGTTAACCCGAGTTACCATAGCACATTCAATCATTGTTAGACCATTATTAGAAGCCTGGAAGCACTGGAAGGCCGTTTTGTCCTAATATGGGACTCATCAGCTGCATTCAGCCATGCCCCCACTCACGGAAATCGAGTTCAGGACCTTTAGTCGTGACCAGGGGAGTTTAACCCTGTCGATTGTGATGCATTTACTCACCGGAGACATTGGGTGAGTTCGAGCAATACCTTGAATTGAATGAAGTTAGACATTAATGCTGGATGCCGGTTCAGTGGTCTACATGTTAGGCGTCGGCGTGCAAGCTCGAGAGTCCTAGGTTCGATTCTCGGGAGAGAGGTTTGTGGATGTGAGCCGCTGAACAGTCCCATACTAAGCTGCAACGGCCGTCCATCGCTTCCAGGTTTCTAATTGTGGTGTAACAATGGTAGATTCATGATTTCGACGAAAAACACCAATCTCCACAACTCTCCAATGTAAAATCAACTTTTTGTTAACAACTATGCATAATATACTGAACACAATGTGTACATATTGATTGAAATGATAATATTCAATGTAAAGCATGTTTCCAAAAAATTACTTACTGTGAATGGACTAAGCATAATATGATCTCCACCATATCGTACATTTACTTGATGTGTACCTGGTCTTTGTGGTGTATAACTACAATCGAATAGATAGGCACCAGTTTTTCGGCTGGTACATGGAATTCCTCTACCATCTACAACATATCAATGAAACAAATTAAGCACATTAATTAAAATTATTTATTCATTCAATAATAATTTTTTTTGTTATTGAAATTATTAGTTATCGTTAATTGGTACTTCATTAAATTATACTTTTTAAGTAACAATATTTGAAACATTCTTCAAATTAATAAGACGTTAAAATGATTGATTCGGAAGTATTTCTGTTGTCAGGTATTACTCAGTGGTCTAACGGTTAGGACGGTTCGCGCACAATACCGAAGGTTCTGGGTTCGAATCCAGCGTGGTGCAGGAGTCGTGGATGCGCACTGCTGATGAGTCTCATATCAGGACGGAACGGCCGTCCAGTGCTTCCAGGTTTCTAATGGTGGTCTAACATTGATCGAGTCATGGTTACAAATAAAACTCAACAATCTTCACAACAACCCCGCAATACACATTAGGTCAGTCAATTACATACGTACATAAGTACATATGTTCAGGTTGCCGTACCACATTAGCACAGAGATGGAACTGTCAGTTCAGATCCAATAGTGGTAGAGATAGTAGAAGTATTAGCGGTAATGGAGAAGAGTAGGGTTGGAAGAAATTATTCAAGAAGTAGAATTCAGTTAAATCAATTGAGAAAAGGAAAGATAGAAATGATGAGGAATTCCGAAGAGTAGAATTGCAGAGAACACAAAGAGTGAATGCACCTGTGTCATTGCAAACGATTTTCAGCCATGTCGTCCCAGGTCTCTAACCATTGGTTAGTATTGTCTCGTCTGATATTAAGTTTAAACATGAATTAATCAGGAAATCAATAATTTTATAAACTGAATAACAGAACAGTTATTTTAGGTTAATTTTTTTTTTAGAGTTCTATGTTCTGTTAGTTTAATTGTAAGCCTTTCATTATCGTTCTGATGCATTAAGTCCAGAAAATCCAATATTACCAGAAGAAATAATATCATGGTTAGGAATAGTAAATGTATGTATCATTGAACTCTTCAAAGTGACTCTTTTTAAAGGTATCTTTTTAAATAATATAGGTCAGTCATCAATGTAACATTATTTTTATTCCGTATAGTTGATATGTGACAGTTTCAATTTGAATTTAAATGACTTTGTAACAACGCCTACCGATTCAAACTTACACAGACATTTAACAGTTCAAGTTACTACACCACACAGAGCGTGATGAAACTATTAGAATGAATGCTAGCTAGGGTAGCAATAATAGTGAAATTATCAGTGATAGTAGAAAAAATTAGCTACAGACAACATGAATCATGAAGAAAGAGTAAATGTGTAGGAAATAAAGTGTAGGAAACTTCTAAGTCGCAAAATCTAGGAACATAAAGTGAGCGAGTCTATGAATTCACAATCAAATGTGAGAAATATTGACTAATATAACTCAAAATCATGGTGTTTTGCAGTTAGCACGTTCAGAGTTAAATAGCTAGATAGATATTCATGAATAAATTCATAGCAGTTATACATCAAGATACATACAAACATGAACCTTTCATAGTTGGAAGTTGTTATTTCAGGATTGGATTGTATTGGAACTTGAATTAGTCATAGAGAGTGATCTAACTGAGTGTGTCAGCCGCTTCAGTTATCTCAGGGGTCTCATCAGTGCTAATAGCCTGGTGTGTAATGAAATCTCAGAACGGACACAAAAGGCTCGACTTGTTTTTGCCTAATTGTGTCACTTATGGCGTAGGCGAGATATCCGTGCGCTAAACAAAGGAAGAGTCTACTGCGGAGCAGTTCGCTCCATCCTACTATACAGGTACGAAACATGACCACTAAGAGTAGAGGATATTCGTAAGTTACTAGTATTCGACACAGGTGTCTACGATGCACTGCTCGTATAACCTGAGACGATCGAGTAAGCAATGTTTTTGTTAGGAAATGAGTACTAGGTAAGGATGGCAGATTCATTGATTAAGTGATGAATCTTCATCAGTTGAAGTGGTTGGGATAAGTATTATACGTGCTCAACCACCATCTGTCTCGACGAACAACGTTTCGTGGTGTAGGGGTAGGACGGAAGGAAGTTAGGGGGCATCCTAACCTAAACATGGCAATAACCCATAACATCATTGACAAGTGGACTGATCCATGTTAGTAGGTATAGACGATAGTAACCGATGGTTAGAGACCTTAAACGACATGTCTCAAAATCGTTTGGAACGATGCACATGCATCCACTCTTTGTGTTCTCTCAAATTGTAATCTTTTTAATTCCTTATGATAGTTTGAACTGATTTACGTACGTACAAAGTTCTACGTTGTAGCTGACTTTTTTCATAGACTATGTTTAATATAGACATATAAAAAACTAAATCATTCACAAATTAATCAGTAAATCAACAATATTCTGTTAAAATCCCTAAGTAAAATTCCTTATTCCCATTTGTTTTTTAAAAAAATAACCAAATGAAAGTTAAAATATATAATTTCTACAGATCATATCATACAAGACTAATAACTACAATATCCGGCTCTATAGTGTATCTCAATGATGTCATCATCAAGTTATCTTCATATACTTAGCAGAGTGAAGAAAGTCTTTATCCATAGATCAGCCTTTTTATCATCGATAACTTTCCCGCAGCAAAAAAAAAATGATTGTTAGCCATAAAAGTAGAAATATGAGATTGGTATATGTAACAGTAGAATAAATTGTTATCTAGTCTTTTCCCCAATAATAATAACAAGAATGTTTGTGTACTAGATAATTCCATTCTATGGAGTATCCTGTTCATTATTATTATTATAGATTTATATTGATAACAACAACAACAAAAAATACTTTCTAATAACGCATTTACTCTATTCGCTTAGCTTTTTTCTCTTGTGTAATAAGTAAGTAAGTAAGTAGTACACTATCAGATAGATAATGTTGAGTTTAATAAGTAAGAAAAAACAAACAGACAAAAAAGTAAGTAAGTGATGCAAAATGCAACACCGTCTCGTCGTCGTTATCTCATCAAAGAAGGCGTCAGCGATGGACGATAAGATGGAAATAAGTATACCGATTGAAAAAGAAAGAATATAAATTACACCAAGTTTACTGTTGCATAAATGAATCTTGTCTAATCAAAAGAAAACAGTTAGGCTGAATATTAAAAAAATACTTGAAATGTATAGAGATGGTGTATTGAGGTGGAGTGATTCATAGGTTTATTTGGTAAGGGTTATTATTTGATAGTAATTATTACTGAAAGTATGTATCAGCTTACAAGCGGTTACTTGGTGTTTTGTTGAAGATAGATTTTTAGTTTTATATGTTAAACCATCTTTTGACACCAAGTAGTATTTTGGATTATGGAGTTGTGGAGATTGTTGAGTTCCTTTTTTTTAAAATCATGAAGCGATCAATGTTAGACTAGCATTAGATACCGGCTCAGTGGTCCAGTGGTTCGCGTGCAAGACAGACGGTCTTGGGTTCCAATCTGGTGAGTTGCAGGATGCGCACCGCTGATGAGTCGCATACCAGGACGAAACAGCCGTTCAACGCTTCCAAGTTTCTAATAGTGGTCTAACAATGATCGATTCATGATTCTTAAAAAACCCTATTAGTATTGTTTGAGGAATGCTTAAAGATCACAAAGAAATGGGATAGCTGTTTCATCTTCATTTTTAATTACTAAGAAATATATAACTTCACAATGCTGTAGCATTAGGTTTCTTATGAGGCAGCGTAATACTAATCTAACAGTATGTATTTTTAACCAGAGTTATTATCTAATTTAATGGAATTCTTCTTAAATCTCACTGATGAGATTGTATCATAGGCCCGAATTGGCAAAATGAGGTTATGGTGTTTGGATATATCACATTAGGTTTGAATTACTACGTAAATACTGATTTCCTATTAGCATTATGAACCAAATCAAAAACACTAGACCTTTGAGGGAGATACAAAGATCTTTGGAAATAATATGTAGTTTATCGATGTAACCATCATAAACGATGAATACTACTCCACATACATTTGAGTTTGTTCATATTTAATTTGGTTAAGTCCTATTGATTAACTTACTCAACAAACAGTCATTTGTACAGCAACAACTTATAATTTATATCATAGGTTTTTATTATTATGGGGTTTGTATGAACATTTAGGCTTGAACATTGCATACCGGCTACGTGCAGTCAGTCAGTCAGTCAGATGCAACGTAGAACTTCGTACGTAAGTACATCAGTTCATGTTGCCATACCACATCAGCACACAGATATAATTGTCAATTCAAATCTAATAGTAGAAAAGGTAGTGAAAGTATTACAAGTAATCGGAGAGGTTAGGATTAGAAGATATTATTCAAGAAGTATGATACAGTGAGAAAAGTTTAGAGAGTCGAAACTAGAGGTTTTGAAGAACCCAGAAGATTAGGATTTGAGAGAACACAAAGAATAAATGCACCAGCGCCATCGCGAACGATTTTGAGCCATGTCATTCAAGGTCTCTAACCATCGATTATTATCATCTCTTGACCCCAACCAGGTAGTCAACAATCACCGACATGGCTAAGTCCACTCGTCAATGACTTCATGGATTTGTGCCATGTTTTAGTTTGGCCACCCCTAACTTTCTTCCAACCTATTCCTACACTACAAAACAAAGCTCGTCGAGACAGTCAGTGGTTAGGCATACTCAACAAATGTCCACCGGCTACGTGCATATTCATTCTATTCGCTTTAATGTCAACCCTCTTAAATATTTCGATGACTCACTGATTTTCCTATGTGCATCTATGTACATTTAGATGATATTCATTCATTCGCTTGTCTGCCAATCGGCACTCGCATATTATTAATATTTTGGGTGCCTGTGGTTTGGTGGTCTATTTGTGGTGCGCCAAATAAATGCATTCAAGACGTTGTATTCCTCTGCTGACTTATAAAATCGTGAGGCGTTATTTTAGTAACGGCTGTCTGGATGAGCAGCATACGAAGTCTAAGAACAAATTGAACACCGACCTCCACGAAACTACTAAGGCATCGGTCATCACAAGTTCACTGAGATAACTGAACAGAAAAGAATCTGGATGCACACTATCAATATAAGCGGATGATTATTGATCGAAAGCAGTATAAACAATTAATAATGAGTGAACTCATGAAGTGTGTGTGTGTGTGTGATATTTTCTTACCTGGAGCAATAACAGACACTTCCAATGGACCTTCACCGGCATCTTCTGTATGTACTTTAAAGTCAGCCAAATCTTTGACTCGTATACCTTGTGGTTGAATTCCACGACCTGTAGCATAAGCTTGTTTTGGATCACAGGCTAAAATATTAGAATAAAACATATTTAAATAAATAAATGAATTATTATTATTATTGAAATTCAAAATAAACAATCAATTCTCCCAACGGATACTTATAAAACAGTTCAAAATCCGTTGTTACGCCAAATTGAACATTGATCATCATTTGGGATATTGAACATAGAATCGATTTGTTAGTATCAACATATGAAGTAACAATTTTGAAAAAAATGATAGATAAATATATATAGATTAATAGATTAATAAGATGTCAATGTACAATTCTGACCTGGTCGTTGTGGTTGAGACATTTTTCTAGGTGCTTGTGTTGCTTGTAACGGCGCTGTAATATTAAAGTACGGTAATGTATGTATAATATATACACAAGTGCTCTTATGGTAAATTTCATCATTCATAATCATGCTTTCGAGATACTGTTTGATATGAAGGCGATGTGTCAGGTTGATAAAATAAAAATACAAGCATTTCAATCATGCTTTTATTATTGGCGTCGTCATTGTTTGATTGACATCAAATGTGTGTATAGAAATAAATCATGCAGAGAAGTTTAAAATTTTAAAAAAAGTTACGGTCATTTTAGATTACAGTAGCTAGGATGAATTAATGGTTTAGTCTCTAAAAATTCTACAGTCTTTACCAACTCCTGATACTAAGACTAGTCATGTGCATACAAGTGGGTCGCTTGGAGATGTAACTCTTGGGGTTCTAGCAAGAAGCCATGGCCAGTAGGGTCAGATTATATCGAGTGTGAGACAGTTAGCCACCGCAGAAAATACGTGGGGTTCGCCCAATATCATAGAACATTAACGCTGTAAGATGTATAGGCTAAGCGTTTCCATGATGAAACGGAGATCTTCAGCTCGATTTCGGGTTGCAGTGTTGTCACTGGGCATTACGGAGGCTTCCCAGCATATGGTGAAATGGTTTACCGGTGTTTCTAGGTTCTCACTGATATTCTAGCTAAAATCAGTTCAGTTCTGGAACTTTGAGAATTCTACAATCTCCACAAATCGTCTATGCAAATTAAAACATTCAACTTTTCCTATAGAGCTTTATTTAAATTATTTTTAAATTCAGGTAGTGTAGAACATTCAACATGACCTCAATATTCTACAAAGTCAATGGGATTCATTTCCCCAGAATGTCGTGGAAGTAAACGAAAGAAAGTTTCATCGATATTACGGCTTTTATCAGGAGCTGGTCAAACATTTATTGTCACTGAAAGATATGTGTAATTTATAATGTTTTGGTAGCATTGTTTTATTGTAGACGTTGTTTAACTGCGGAGCTTTTACAGTCATTTTGCTAGAAACACCTAATCGTGAGGAAAAAAGAGCTACATTGGATAAGTGCTGAACAAAAGTTACATTTGTTCATTATGATGAAACTTTACCATGGTTGATTTTCCCTATGGTCTCTATTAGTAAGTTTTGCATTCATGTGTTAAACGCTTGAATTCACTGTCTTCTGGTCATTTGATAACTTCCTACAGTGATTTCTTTAATTAGAGCTTTACAGAACTCTAATCATGACATGACACTGAATAGCCAACTGTATGCATAATTTTACTGATGTATATTTTGTTTGTCTTTCTAATTGTTTTCTATGCAAGTGTTAAAACCTTGATTTATGCATAACCGATTTGTGGTAGACAGACACACAAATCCAATGCAGAACTTCGTTTTTAAGTACATCAGTTCAGGTTGCCATACAATATCAGCACAGAGACACAACTGTCAGTTCAAATCCGAGAGTGATAACGATAGTAGAAGTATTAGCAGTAATGGAGAAGATTAAGGAGCGAAGATATGATTCGAGAAGTATAATTCAGTAAGATAAATTTAGAAGGAGAAAGATAGAGATTTTGAGGAATTCAGAAGGTTAGAATTAGAGAGAACACAAAGAGTGGATGCACCTGCGCCATTGCAAACGATTCTGAGCCATATCGTTCAAGATCTCTAACCATTGGTGACTTTCGTCTCGCGGACCTCAACCAGGTAGTTTACATCTACCAACATGACCAATTGGTGATAAATGATTATTCCTAGCGAAAATGACCGTAATTAAAGGTCAAATTGTGAAATAATATGATATGCGTAAGAATCAAATTGAATGATAGAAGCTCATTTGGAAAAATAATTCCAAACATATGCAAATATAACTTGATACAAATGAATCTGTTCAATGTTTACTGGAAAAAACATAACTGACGCCTTCTTAATCACATTCAAAATAGGCAGTAAGCAACATTGACTTTATATACCTCAGCCAACACATTCATATGCAAAATGAATCATTTAAGAATCAAACCAAAATAAAGAGAAAAGCGTAGATTATTTTGCGATTAGTTTTGAAGAAATAACGATTTTTTTAACAGCCAAATATCAAGTCATGAAGCGTATTTTTATGAGGAGCATGCATCTTTAATATGTTTTTACCATATTTCTGATCATGAATAACAATGATGATTATTTTTTTGAAAAATTCATCAGATAGTACATTTAAAAAAAAATTTTTATTGCTGTCATGCTGATTTGTGTTGTAACTTAATAACAAAAATGAACATGAAAGTGAAGCTCAGTCACACCATTCATTCACTCATTCACTCATTCAGACATTGCGAATTGATACACACCTTCTTGATTAACTATCGGTGCAGGAGATTGTACTACCGGTGGTGGTCCTACACGAAAGAATAAAGTTGTAAATTGACACATACAATAAAATAAGTGTTTTACAATCGAGAGAGGGATTAAGGTGTGTATACGCGACTGCATAATTCTCACCTAACACTATTATTGTTTTACTAATTATATATATATATATATATTCATCTAGTTCCCCATATATCACTATGTTGTAACAACAACCGAAAAACACTCTTCAGTTACTATACGTAGGAGTCTAAGACTTTAGTGAGTACAGTAAATGAAGACTCAAACTTATTTATACAATGATAAATACGTCCTTAGGGAGAGCCACAAAGTAGTGCACTAAAATAATCCATCAACCAATGACAATCAGGGATTTTCCGAGTGCCATCAATAAGCTGAAGGTCAACTAAGCGTCTTTAGCGCGAAAACATAGAAATTCAAAAATTTCGAAAATAAATAACAAAATTAGGATCTTTTCTAAGTGAGTTTCTGAAGATCTAACGTCTTCAACATTAACATGACTATTGCTTTTATCTTTGACAAATGTTTACCTTGAACCACGAAATCACTATTAAACTTGGCAAAAATATTCATTGGATTCTCCGCATATCACTATGATGTAACGACAACCAAAAAACACTTCAACTAACTATACAAATAAACTTCATGTATTATATTACGTAGAGTAGTCTAAGACTTTTGTGGCTGGAATGAATGAAGACGTGAAAAACATGATAAACTGTTTTTTTTAAATACTGTACACTATGAATGTTTATCTTCTTTTCATAATTATTTGGTATAAGCCCACAAACACACAAAAAAAAAACATTTTATCAACATGAATCAGTTGATTTAAAATGTGAACACATAGAAAGCCATAATCATTGATAACAAAACACATGATTGAAACGGGGCATACGATTGATATCAAAACAGCCTTTTAAATATTGTATAGAAATTTTCAAGGACAAATTCTGTTGTTTATACAAGTCTTGGCTATTCGTAAATTTAAATTTAAACACCCTCCCTTTTTATGTGTACAAAAATACAAATTTTTATAACTTTGAATTAAGCCATTTTTTGTGGCCTACGAGTAATGTGACAATTTCCAATTCCTTCGATAACATGTGAATTTTCTCTCTGATTTATTTCCAATGATCACATTGTGTTTTATTTCAACGTGTATTTACTTGATCTTTATTTAATTTTCATACAAAAATTACATCGTCAAGTATGTGTTTGATCAGATTGTTCGACAATGTATTGTGCAAAAATACATCATCTATTTTCAAATCAACTGGTCTCTTCTGGTTGTTCTACACAAAATTTTATTAAAAGGGACTAATTGTTTTCAGAATAAGAAACCTATTCACCATTAACAGTTATCTGTCCAACTAAGAGAATCACATCCAAGATGTGACGTTTTCGTTTACCAAACATTGTATACATAACATGGCTATTGATTTTATCTTTCACAAATGTTGACCTTGAACCATACAATCGATTTTTCATCCTAAAGCTGTTTTTTGATCTCTTTGCGTACCTCCACTTTTTTCAGAATGATTTTCAAACTGATCTAATCATGGTTATGCAACTCATTTTTCACAATTGCTCATTTTTGCACACACATTGATTTTAGTAAAGTTCAACTACATAAGAAAATGTTTGACGCAATTTGAGAGTAATTCACAATTCTACTACATTCAATAAATCGTTTGTAGTTTGTTGTAAACGTTTACATTTTTCTATGGTCAGTATGAAATTAATACATCTGATCAGTCTTTAATTATGACGAATGCACGTAAACACGTTATTTGATATGCTTGAACTGTTTACTGTTTACTTTAGTCGGTAAACGAGAACTAGGATCGATAATCCAGCAACACGACTGTCTGAACCCCCATTGAGTAAGGGAACAAGACTTGATGTGAACTAGGACGTGTATTCTACAAGCATCCAGAAAGGACGAGGTTCGAGTCTAGGGTAGGATAATAACCCCGGACTAGGCATCCGGGTGATAAAACGTTACAGATAACGCGCGTATTTATACAGTTAGGTCGAATAAGAAACAACGTTTGAAGTGACACTGATAGTTAGGATGACCAATAGGAACTAACCAATAGAACTAGACTTAGGATATTGGATGAATATCCTAACAGTAATGAACCCAAAACAGACTGAACTTTGTTAAACGACTATAACTCAATTTCCTGTCAACGTTATTCAATCACAGTGTACATATGTTATTAGAAGTTGGCAAGAGGCAATCCATAGTATGAACGAGTGAAAAACTCTAACCGATATCTGATACAAGTACATGCAGTTGAAAAATCCTACATATGACACAATACACGTCCTCATATCAAGTTTCTTCCATTCTTATTTCATAGTAATCGTTTTTTTCAATTAATTATTGTTACTTTTCAATGGTATAATAAAAATGGACATATAGATTGATAAAATCACTGAAAAATACTCCGATTTTTATTGGAACCAATCTCTTCATTTTGTTTCGAACGGTTTGTTCCGTTAATAATATCATTCCAAAGTTTATCAGTTTTATTATGAATAAAATAACCACTGTGTAATGGTATACAGATAATCTGTTCTTTGTAAATTTCAGTATGGTACATTTTTCATTCGCAGTATGATAGATACTACTTGCAACATGGCTTAAAAGTAGTATACACTGGAGTATAACCCAGAAGTAACAGATACAATGTAGGATTTCGTACGTAAGTACATCAGTTCATGTTGTCATACCACATTAGCACAGAGATGCGATTGTCAATTCAAATCATATAGTAGCAGAGACAGTAGAATTACTGCCAATAGAGAAGATTAGGATTTGAAGATAATATTCAAGAAGTATAATTCAGTGAGATAAGTTTAGAAAGACCAAGGCAGAGGTGTTGACGAATCCAGAATATTAGGATTTCACAGAACACAAAAAATGGATGCACCTGAGCTATTGTAAACGATTTTGTTCCATGTCATTTAAGATCTTTGACCATCGGCGACTTTCGTCTCGCGGACTCCAACCAGGTAGCCTACATTTGCCAACATCACTCAGTCCACTTGTCAGTGACTTCATGGATGTGTGCAATTTTTTGGTTTGGCCGCCCCTATCTTTCTTCCAACCTACTCCCACACCACAAAACATAGCTCGACGAGGCAACCGGTGGTTAGGCCTTCGTAACACATGTCCTAACCACCTCAACTGATGAAGTTTCAATACTTCGTCTATTTTATTTGCCATCCCTACCTAGAACTCATTTCCTGATGACAGCATTGCTCATTCGGTTGCCCCACGATACATGAGCAATGCTTCTAAGATATCTGTGATCGATTACTAGTAACCTACGATTATTTTCTTCTCTTACTGGCCCTGTTTCGCAACTATATAGGAGAACGGAGCGAACTGCTGAACAGTACACTCGATCTTTAGTCAGCAAATCGGTATCTCGCCTACGCCATAAATGACGCAAGTTGGCAAAAGCCAATCGAGCTTTCTGTATAAGTGCTGAGATTTCGTCAGTCACCAGGCCACCAGTGTTGATGAAACTCCCAAGATAAGTTGCGCGGTCGACACGCTCGACTACTTCACTCTCTATGACTAGTTTAGGTGCCAATGCAACCCAATCTTGAAGCAACATTTTGCATTTTGACAGTGAGAACCGCATACTGAACATGCTTTCATTATCGCTTAGGGTAGTCAAAAGACTCTGCATTTTGTCAGCACCTAGAAGTGAATACTGCAAAGTAGACTGTCGTATCAGAATATATTGTGTGATCAAAGCGGTTTAAAGATCAAAAGACGATACAAGACAAGAAGGAAGTCAATAAACTGGTTGTTTTGTAAATAGAATTTTAAAGACTCAATGTGTGTCTCCTCTACTCTAAACAACATAATACCACTCACTATCCCATCTGTTTCCGACATATTCACGTATGATCTTAAATAAACTAGTTTAATATTTTTCTTTAATTATCCAATACTGGTTCACAGTTGATTTCAAAACTAATTTGCATGTTATATGTGTGTACCGTAGAGAAAAACATTTTTTAACAAGTGTAATCTATGGAGGAGGAGGAATAAACTGTACAATTCAACTATTATTAATTATGATATTGAAAAAAATAATAAAGAAATTGGAACAGAGCGAAAAACTATCACAAATAATAAAAATCATAGTAAAAATCTTAGATAAAATAAAAATTATTTTCTAATCCTACTGTAAACAGTCTACACATAATTTCATGTAGGCAACTTTCTTGCATCTGGCGAATACTTTCAAACAATTTAATTAACTATATTCACTGAGTGATTTTATGAAATTTAACAAGAAAGCTTAGAAGAAATAAGATGCTTGTTTTTAAACAGCTGCTTATAATGTGTTCAAACTTAGGTAGATATGCTTGCTTGTTATCAGTAGTTAAACAGTATTTCACTTGTACTAAATATTGAGGTATGAAAATGTGAATTTCCTTTCTATGTGTTAAATTCATTTTAAATTTTTATGTGTCTTGTACTGAATTTGATTTTAATACAAGAATAACTAATACTCGATATATGTAAGTTACAACTCCACCTCGAGCCCCACTGGGGCTAGTGACGGTCTCAAGCCCAGAATAAAGGAAGAGAGTTTGGCATATGGTTAGCTACCTCATCCTGTAGAAAAGAAACTCGCTAACCAGAAAAATATGTGAATTACATGATATACCTGGTGTGGTGCGCGCTACTTGTAAGTAGTAAATGAAGCGAGTGTTAACGTAATGTTTGATGGCAGCAGAAGATGGGGGAAGATCAAGAAAGGGAGAGTTAGAGCTCAATGGAATTTGTCTGAAACCCATGAATAGTGAAATGTCAGACAATGGATTGATGATGGATTGAAGATTTGCAAATTCACCGTTCACGATATGGTTTTCCTATTTTACTGAGTAAATGTAATTTTCTATAAATACAATCTGGTTGCCCTCGCCTATGTTCTCCTTCACTACACCGGTAGAACCACACAAAAGTTTCGCAAAGTCGGTTTGTTAGTATATCTTTCTTCCTTATCTAAAGAGTGATATATTAAGATGAGCAGATGGAATCACGAATCAACACCGAGAGTTCTTGATCTTAAAAAACTGAAATAAAACTCTCAGAAGGAGTTTTTACTTGTTAAACGATTAAAATGAAAGAGTTCTTTGAATGTGGACAAGATATTCAAGATTTCAAGTATAATCTAAGGCTAGGATGATTATCGGTCTCAGGTGTTGCATGGGATAGATAACATTGAAATACAATACATTTTGCAAAAAGTAAAGTGCTTTTTTGCACGAACCGATATTTAATATTCAGCATTTTGTTTATACACATTGTTGAATTTGGTTTATTGAAATGAATAACCCTAGATATCTCTCACAGTCATATAATTCTAAATTTTATTGACAGTAAATACATGGGATAGTTCATGGTGTGCTCACTCATTCACAAAGAGAAAAACCGTCGATTTCTTATAGATATGTCTTGAAAATTGTTGGTAGTTAGGGAAATAACACTGAAGTAACAATATGCATATTGGCAGTAATAATGCTAGATAAATGGTCTTATCAAAATCAAGCTTCAACCCACTTTCGTTCCTCATAAAAGCTCTTGTTCTACAAAATAGCTGAAAGAGCTTTTGGCTAAGTTTAAGTCTCGTCGCTTATCTAATTCGAATTTCAGTATCATCGAGACAAACAATAAATGAAACACTAAACTATTCTAAAAACTAGCAGAAAGATGAATATTTTATTGGAAACAAAACCATCTTACGCAGCGATGAGATTGATTTGTTTCGTTTCTTTTAATGTCTGTTTAATTAGTGTTACTGAACGTTTAGACTATGCATATTATATGATAATGAGAAAATGGGCCTGTCTCTTTAGGGTTAACATTTTTAGGGTAGATATTTGTTCATTTGAAAAAAAGATATGGAAAATTTGAAACGAGTGAAACAGTGATTATTTACAATTTGAAAATTCATCAGATGGACTGTGTAATACTGATGAGAATATTTGAAGAGCTTACAGAATCGTTAAAAGATTGAGTAAGTGAATGTCGAACTCCACGTGGAGCATTTCGAGGGTTACTGCCGGTCCCAAGCCCGTATAAAGGAGGAGGAAGCTTGAGCATGGTGTTAGCGACCCTATGTCGTAGAAATCTAACTCGCCTAAGCAAAACGCCAACCAGAAAAATAATTAACTGGTCGGTGGGCTATGCATCATTAGGTTGTAACAGGAGTAAGTAGGTACGTATGTGAATGTCAAGATTGAGTAAAACTTCTATTTCAGATTGTATGACGAAATGATTATCATTTATGCAAAGATTGTTTACAGTAACACGAACAACAAATGACAACAACTGGTGTAATTTCAAACACAACTATCCATATACCTCGGTAATCATAAATTATCAACTATTTCCTTCAAAAGGCATACACTTAGTTTGAATTTTCTTTGATTGGTTATCGCTTCAGAGAAATGTGATGAAGTAAAATCATTTTGAACGATCAACAATATGGCCACTATTTCAAACTTTTGTTGAATATGGCTGAAAGCCCAAACACCGTACTGTTCTCTTAGTTAATAATAAGGCGTTTTAATGTATACACTTTGATCAACTAATCTTATTTTAAAGTAAGCTATTGTATAAACTGTACAAATTTATACTATCGAACTAAAATTTATCAGAAATATGATGAGAATGAAGAAGTATTCTGAAGTATTTTAGTCATCAGCAATATGACTGAATTATTTAGAATTGACAGTCTTAGAAGCGATAATATTTTACACTATTGCAGTGTAGTATGAATCGATTTACACCAAAAATGTAAGGCATTTAGTGTTTAAAACAGGCTTCATAGTTTACGTTTGCTTACAGGATTTTCATGCGTAAGTAGTAATAATAAATTTAGAAGCTTCCTCATGAATACAATTAACAAATGTAAAATTGAATGATATATATATATATATATATACACGAATATTTGAAATAAAACTTACGTGGACCAACCATTACACCGAATGGTGAATTCAATATTTGTTGACCAGCATAAAATACATTGACTGAATGAAGACCTTCATCTTTTGGTGTATATTCTACAAGATAATTATCTTCACCTTGACGAGTTATCAATGGTTTGATGGTATCACGTCGACCATGCGGATCTAGAATGACACAATCGGCATTTCCAGGTCCAGCAGCTAAGAACAATTTAAGGACAAATTATTTTGTTAGGAACTTCAAATTGACAGTTAATGAATATACCTAGCAAACTTATGTTGAGTAGACAAGCAATCAAATTTCTAGTTTCATCTCTTAACTGGTTATTGTCAGCAGATCAAGTCATAAAATAATATTTAACATTTTGAGTAGGAATTTGAATGAGTAATGCTTTTTTCATTAAAGTTACCTGTCACAAGTCTAGATCAAACACTGTTGTAAATGATATGGTGATCTTTGATACCATTGATCGGATTTTGAATGACACATCGGGGAAAGGAGTAGTTATATGAATTCTTCATCTGTTCGTTACAGATGCTCAGTTGTGTGGTGTGATAAATATGTAGTTGTTGATTGATTGGTCTTATGAATACACAACTGGCTGTTAATCTGACTGCAAACCAGTCATACAAATTGTAGTGTATTCTGTGTACTCTAATGTCAAGTCTGCAGGGCTTGTCTCCCCAGTCTTTGGACAATTTGATTAGTCTATTCTTCTGGAGTTATTTGAGTTTGTGTATTCACGCTTACCACGTTTATAACAATGTCTAGCTTATTTTGTCTGACTACGAATATTTATTCATGCCTCATCTCATTGAGTTGGCTTGCTCTTCTTTCCCATTTCTCTTCCCTCTGATTGTATGCTTTTCATTTTCATGCCTGCTTGCTTTAATGATTGCTTGACATGAATTTATCCACAAAACCGTATTCTGTCACACAAACGGGGTTCGCCCAAGTATGATATACAGAAATCAAAGGGGAGATTCATTTCATCACATAGCTGTTCATCCAAAGAGTCAGATCGCTGGTCACTAAATTGGTGAGTTAAACAGAGCCACTAGTGTATTTTGAAGGTCAAATAATTCCTTATTAATCATCATGGTGGCCATTGAGTGAGTCATCCTGCTTACACTTTACCAACTACCAAGTCAGCAATTATTGCCGCAAATACAACAGTAGTCTTGAAACAAAACACAATACAAATGTACAGTACATTTTGGTCATTGAAATGCGAAGATTACTTTTAAAATATGCACATTATTTACAAGAACAACAACAAAACAATTTTGTATTAATAATAATTATTTGTACAATTATTTAATATTTTGAATATAATATATAAGATTATGAATTCAGACAACATAAGTGAAATTTTTCTTCAGCAAAAAAAAACAATTCATGTGTAAACACAACATGAAAACAATTCATATGTGCTTCATTTAGAATTGAGGATGAAGGAAAGTTAACTGAGACAAACATTGTAGTAGTAGTAGTATATGATATATTATTCCAGGGACAGCCGAGTAAGCAATGCTGCAATTAGGAAGTGAGTACTAGATAATGATGGCAGATCAATATATGAAGTATTGAAACTCCATCTGTTGAGGTGGTTGGGACATGTGTTACGTATGCCTAACCACCGACTGCCTCGTCGAGCTATGTATTGCGGTTTAGGAGTAGGTTAGAAGAAAGCTAGGGGCGGCCAAACTGAAACATGGCACAAATCCATGAAGTCACTGACAACTAAACTGAGTCTTGTTGGTAGGTGTAGACTACCTGGTTGGGGTCGACAGGACAATGGTAACCGATGGTTAGAGACCTTGAACGACATGACTGAAAATCATTTGCAATGGCGCATATGCATCCACTCTTTCTGTTCCCTCAAATTCTAACCTTCTGAATTCCTCATTAACCCCATTTTTACACGTTAGAACTAAATGTCTAAAGAAAACTTACACATAGATCGCCTTATAAATCAAAGATTATTTCAACAATAAGATGTATAATGTTTAGTATTTTTATAAAAATCATTGGAACAAACTACAATGAAAAAATTGTTTTGATAAGATATTTTCGTTGTTTATTCAAAGTGAAGAGTTGAAAATTTGTTTCAATATATTCGAAGCCAAGTTGCATATGAAACGATTATAAATGAATGTTTTGTCTGAATTTTTTGTAAATAAAAGGTTGGATAGATTATGTAGTATACATCTCGAATTTTTACATGACTTTTCAGCTAATAAGTTATTCTAACTAAGGAGCACTAAGCAGCTGTTTCTTCTTGGGATATGACTTTCTAGTGGTTCATATTCACGATCCTATATTAAAGATCATATTTAATGTTTCAGGATCTAGTAAAACGTGTGTTATCAGTGATTTGGAATACAACTGTCCACAGTTTGAACTTTAACTAATCCATGATTTGGTATTAATGGTACCAGATTTACTTCCAATCCCATGAATCAGAACTAACGACGATGGTGTTTTAAAACCAAATTAATTTCCACAATCTATCAAATACTACCAACAAAATTTTAATGCGTTTTTATTCTATATGCTTGACTGTGATAAATTTTTAAGTGTTAAAGCATTGAGTTACTTTGAATTTGATATTTATAAGTAGTCATGAATTTATACTTTATCTGACTGAATACTTAGAAACATTGTTCATATTTATATAGTCAGTCTAGTCACCTACAATGTAGAACTTTGTATGCACATACATCAGTTCAATTTGCTAAACCAAATAAGCACAGATGCAATTGTCAATTCAAATCCCAGAGTAGTAGAGGTAGTAGAAGTATTAGCAGAAATGGAGGAGATTAGGATTCGAAGATATCCTTCAACAAGTACAATCCAGTGAAATAAATTTAGAAAGAGAAAGATAAAGGTGATGAGTAATTCAGAAGAGTAGAATTAGAGAGAACACAAAAAATCGATGCATCTAGGCTATTGCAAACGATTTTCAGTCATGTCGTCGCAAAGTTTCTAACCATGAGTTACGATTGTCTCGCAGAGCCCAACCAGGTAGTCTACATCTACCAACATGACTCAGTTCACTTGTCAGTGACTCCATGGATTCAAACCATGTTTTGGTCTGGCCGCCCCTAGATTTCTTACGACCTATCCCTACACCACAAAGCATGGCTCGTCCAGGCAGTCAGTATTTTTACAGGTAAAGTGATAAATATATTTTTTGTTCATTAGCTAGTTTTAAATATGCCGAGCTGGTGTTTGATGTTCGGGACATGTTTAATTATGAAAATTTTATTACTCAACTAAGTAAACGTTTTTTTCTATCTTTGGTATTTCCGAACAGATCTAATGTGTGTGTTTTTGACTTAAAATATATGATTATATCTTAGTAGATCAAACTGTCTAGTCAATGTTCACAGTAATCACATAATATTGGTAATATCTGCAGAAAGGACTGTATTTCTACAATTGAAGAACATCTTGGAACTCAACACAATTGTCAACAAACACCATAGTCAGAATTTCTAATATCAATGTTAAGACAGTTCTACTGTATAAGGCGGAAACTTGAAGAACTATGAAAGCGATCACCCGGAAGATACAAGTGTTCATTAACAGTTACATACACGAAATACTCTATCGGAAACAACCTACTGTGGGAGAGAACAAACTAACTTCCCAAAGAGATAGAATACAGGAAGAAGCACTGGAAAGGGATAGGACACATGTTGCGAAAATGACCCAAATGCGTCAAAAGACAAGCCCTCATTTGGGATTCTCAAGGCAAACAGAAAAGAGGTAGACCAAAAAACACACTACGCCGAGTACTGGAGACAGAGACATGAAAAGAATGAACAACAATTGAACAGAAACAGAACAGAAAACTCAGGACAGAGTAGGTTAGACAATGCTGGAGGGAAACAGGGGTAAGTAATACAGTAAGTAATATTAGCAGTCATTGTTCAATTATTTTGATCCAGTAAATCCTAGTGTGCATTAAATTACCATATAGAATAAAAATTTATATCTGTTTTTCGATGTTCAATATGTATGCAGTATCAAGCATTTTCCAACACTTTATCATTGATTTGATGGATGGATAGATGCGTGCTGAATATGAGAGCATAATTTTTATTGAGTATTCCATTTAAAGTTCTAATTTTCTGGTTTATTTACTTATTCATTACGGGGTTGTGAAGATTGTTAAGTTATACAATTTTGAAACCATGAATCGATCAATGTTAGACAACCATTAGAAACCTGGAAGCACTGGACGGCCGTTTCGTCGTGGTACAGAAACCCATCAGCAGTGCGCATCCACGACTCCTGCACCCCGCAGGATTCGAACCTGGGACCTTCGGTATTGTGCGCGAACGCCCTATCCGTTAAGAAAGTTGAGATATAAATAGAGATAGTTTAAAATGACTGAAAATGAAATCCTCATTGAAAAGTATGATCTTATTATTATACACAGTACTCATTCAATAAAATAAATGACAAATGCTCCAACATTGTACTTTTATTGACATTTAAAAAAAACAGGATGATTAGTTTCAGATGATAATTATTGTCATCATAAACATAAAGTGCAATTTCGATTGGTTGTGTCAATCATGCAGTGTGAGTGTGTGTTTGTATGTGTGTAACTATTCTACAGTTTGTTACAATACCAGATTAAAAGGAAAACCAAAGGAATATGATTTGTGTGTACAACAACATTGAGATATTGAACTTACAATCAAGATTAGGACCAGCTTTTTTAGAGATAAGATTATTGAGTAAATAAGAAGTAAATGACATATTTTTTTTTGCTGACATGATATTCCAATAAAAAGGAATGTAAAGTGAGTGCTAATCATATTAATTGCTTTCAATTGACAATAATCAGTAAAACTTATGGTACAGGTTTGGAGAAAAAGACACACATTCGCAAGTCGTTAAGATAAAGTCAGTTTCTGGCAGACGTAACCTGCGTCACCTATGGCGCAGGTGAGATATCTGTTTGCTGAATAAAGGGCGAGTGTACTGCGCAGTAGTTCACTCCGTCTTACTTTATGGCTGTCAAATATGGCCAGTGAGAGCAGATATTCGTAGGTTACTGGTTTTCGATCATAGGTGTAGCCGAAGCATTGTTCGTATATCGTGGGACACCCAAGTGAGCAACGCTGTTATTAGGAATCGGGTGCTAGGTAAGAATGGCAGATCAATAGATGAAGTAATGAAACTTCATCAGTTAAGGTGGTTGGGACATGTGTTACGAATGCCTAACCACCGACTGCCTGGACGAGCTTTGTTTTGTAGTGTAGGAGTAGGTTGGAAAAAAGTTAGGGGCGGCCAGACCAAAACATGGCACAAGTCCATGAAGTCATTGACGAATGGACTTAGCTATGTCGGTAATTGTCGATTACCTGGTTGGGGTCTGCGAGATGATAATAATCGATGGTTAGATACCCTGAATGACATGGCTCAGAATCGTTTGCAATGTCGTCGGTGCATTTATTCTTTGTGTTCTCTCAAATCCTATTCTTCCGGATTCTTCAACACCTCTAGTTTTGACTTTCTAAACCTTTCTCATTTAATCATAATTCTTGAAAAATATCTTCCAATCCTAACCTCTCCGATTACTTCTAATACCTCTTCTATTATTGGATTTGAATTGACAATTATATCTCTGCTGTCGCTAGGTATGGCGTTAGTCGGCACTGCTATGGAAAACTACACTGATAATTGAATACATCTGTACTTACGTAGAATGTTATCTACGTTTGCATAGACTGACTGACGGACTGGACCTTCTGGCTAGACGTTAATAACCCATTGCTTTCGCATTTGTGCGCGAACGCGCTACTGTTTTATTTTGTCAGCCTATTACGTCAAGACACGAGCTGCTATATATCAGTTTCCGGTCGTGCTTTGAGGGGAATGAGTTTTTCTCAAGTCATGTACGTGTTAAAGTTAGTGGCCCAGTTCCGGAAATAAAATGATTGACCGGTCGTCATAGATGTCAATTGCACGATCCAAACGTTTGGGGCTAGTACCACTATGACAAACCCTTTAGGGGGAACACTGTCGGCGAAATGCGCAGCCATGTACAGCCCAACCCTGTATACTCATACCACCCACTAAAGAGTTATGCGATATTTAACCATCGCTGGAATTGACTAACATAGAAGCTTAAGCACCACTGGACCATGTAAAAAGTGGAATTCAAAGTCGCGATAGACTAGTAGAAATCTATGAGATTGGCAGATGTGACTGTCGAACTACGAAACTGAATAAAACATCTACATGTTGTTACGAACACATAAAATTATGGTAACTTAAAGACTCATCTAAACATTTATACTTTGGTTTAAACAATTTTGAAACAGCAGCGATGCACCTATGTGTACTAGTAATATTTTCCTAGATTTTGAATAAATTTATCTTGCAACATGTCATTCAATGTCCTCTGACTATTCGTTGAAATGTAAAACATAATCAACTTAGGAGTGTCTTACGGGTGTACATTTTCTCTAATGACTCAGTAACATATAGGATGTGAGATTGATATGTGGACTTCAAACAATGATATTTAGCTAAACAAAATTATCTGGTGTGAAGCAATTAATTCGAAGGTCCTGGGCTCTATTTCCCGCTCCATTGGGATTTGTGGAGACGCACTGCTTGACAAGTCCCCATACTGGGACCGGAATACGGTTCGTTTCAGTGCTTTCCAGTATTTCTAATAGTGGTCTAACATTGATCGATTCATGATCCCAATGATACTCAACAATTATGAAATTACTCCAGTGTAATCGACTTAGCATTGAACATTTTAGAAATGACTTTCATTTTTGAAATAATTAATCCTTCTACTTTTTCTAGGTGTCTTTGTTTTTCACCAAAGATTAATGACGTCCTGAATGAAAAAAGTTGATTGATGAATCTAACGAAATCGGAAATTATCTGAAGTTCTCGAGCGTTTTTCATAAAAGTTATCCAAAGCTTTCAAAACAGAGAGTGAACGCTAATGTCTGGATGACTGGATCGTCACCAACGGTGTTAATGTATATCTTTGATCATTTGGGGATTTAGCGCTACCTCATTCCTTTGTCTTCCGTAGTTTACTGCTCTAAACCCAACAGGTTGAACTCCACGACTCACATCTGCTCAGTGTGTAAAGACACTTGATCTCCATAACTCGAACTGAAGAAACCATACATGGGCTCACTAGCGACTCGCTTCGTGAAGAAATTCTCAGAATTCTAGTGGGGAAGACGTGACAGTGGACTTCAACCCTGTTGGTGTAGGTTTTTATTGCCGAAGACAATGGGTGAGGTTGCTCAAGATCTTTAGATTGATCACAGTCCAGACAGTAACGCCATTGGGTGCCGGCCCACCATGTTCAAAGGTTAAGTGTTCGCTCTCAAGACCGAAGGTCCTGTACACCACTGATGAGTCCCATACCAGCAAGAGTTCTGCCAATAAATTGATTGGTGATTTCAATTTGTAAAAACACTGAGGTCCATAAATGTAATTGAAAAAAAGACTGAATAATCAGAAAACCACTCATCATTAAAACCATGAAATAAAATCATCTCAAACTATATGTATTCAGAAATAAGATAAAAAAAAATATATTACCAGCAGTGAATATAATTGAAGAATGTACGTCGACCAACTGATTCCCGGTCGGTTCAATCCCCAGGACAGATGCAGTTGCTTTACTAGCATCACCTTGTGCACCTTCATCATAACGTTTGAATGGTGAATATTTAAATTTCTTTTGGTAGACTAAATTTAATAATACTCTGTATTCACCTTCTCTTGATGTTGGAACATAGCGGGCATGAATAAGTTTAGCTGTGTATCATTATTACTGAGTATCATCTACACTCAATAGCAGAAAAAAAGAAAGCCTTTTAGATGAAATCATGTTAGGGATTTATTAAAGTTGAACACTGTCTACGCAATAGTGACTTTTTTCAAAACTTTATAACTAAACACAGTTAGGTGAGTCAGTTACACCTCAGACTTTGTACATACGGTAAATCATGTTCACAGTTGTCGTACCACATTATATCACAGAGATGTAATTGTCTACATTCAAATCCAATAGTAGTAGCGATAGTAAGGTATTAGCAGCAATCGGAGGGAATTATGGGTTCGAGGATATTATTCAAGAAATGGAATCTAGTGAAATAAACGTAAAAAGATAAGGTGATGAGAAATTCAGAAGGTTAGAATTTGAAGGACCAGAAAACAGTTGCTGCATATGCGCCATTTGCAAACGGTTTGAGCCATGTCATTCACGGTCTCTAAACCATCGATTTGCCATCATCTCGCGAACACCAATCCAGGTAGTCTGCACTTAACTAACATGACTCAATCCAGTTGTCAGCGACTTCATGAATTTTTGTCATGTTTTTGGTTTGGCCGCCCCTACTTTTCTTCCAACTTATTCACTGTTTGGTAAAACAAAGCACAACGAGGCAGTCCGGTGGTTAGGAATACACATGTCCTAGCCACCTCGACTGAGCCGTTTCAATACTTCATCTATCGATCTGCCATCCTTACCTAATACTCGTTTCCTAACCTTAGGATTGCTTACTCGGTTGTCCCACGATATACAGGCAATTCCTCGAAGGCGTAACTAAACATGTGAATACGAAAACAAATGAAGTGGAATATGGTACGATTACGGTAAACTTGTATCGTTAAAATTTACTGATCATTGAGTAGTGGTTTAAATCCCGTATATTAGGTCATTCTTAGTGCTGACCGAAGTCTACGAAATGAGTTGTAATATAGTTACTAGATATACTGACTCAATATCGTGTTGAGATATAAGGTGGTGTTTGAGGTAGTTGACAGGAAACTCTCTACCAGAGTTTTATTCATGTAGCCCTCTTCAGTAAGGTTTATCTGTCGTGCTGAAGGGAGGTGATCTTATCTGATGGATTTAAATTAAACTAATTGACTGTAGATCCTATAGTCCTACAAAAATGTAAATAGCAACTGAATAGCTAAATTGGGTAATGTTTGTATCGATCAAACAGGGAGCACGTTTTGATAGTAAAATGTGAAAAAAATGTTTTCCTGATGTTACCTATAACAATGTCTACTAGTTTACTATGTGTTACTCTATAACAAACATTGTAATAGCAAAATTGTATAAATTTTTAATACTTGGAGGTCTTCCAATCACATAAGTTTTCACGATTAACGAGCAATTCCTCGAAGGCGTAACTAAAGCATGTTAATACTGAAAACAAATGAAGTGGATATGGTAAGCGATTTACGGGTACACTTTGTATCGTTAACATTTACTGATCATTGAGTAGTCGGTTTAAATCCCGTATATTAGGTCCTTTCTTAGTGCTGACCGAAGTCCTACGAAATAGTTAGTTGTAATTAGTTCTTAGTATATCCTGTACTCAATATCGTGTTGTGAGATATAAGGTGGTGTTTTGAGGTAGTTGCAGGACACTCTTCTACCAGGATTTTTATTTCATGTAGCCCTCTTCATATGTTTATTTCTGTCGTGCTGAGCGAGGTGATCTTATCTGTAGGGATTTTAATTAAAACTATTTGACTGTAGATCCGATAGTCCTACAAATGTAAATAGCAAA
>OX103973.1:39445578-39531082 GCA_944470395.2 Schistosoma turkestanicum | reverse complement strand
TATTAGATTTGAATTGACAATTATATCTCTGTGCTGATGTGGTATGGCGACATGAACTGATGTACTCACGAACGAAGTTCTACGTTGCATCTGACTGACTGACTTCTGGCAGAAGTAATAAATGCTTTTGCATTTGTGCGAACGCTACTTTTATTGTGCCTTTCAAAAAGCTATATCATTCTGTGTGTTTGGGGGGAATGTTTTTCTCATTCATTGTGTTGAGTTGTGCAGTTCCGGAAATAAATGATTGAGTTCTTAAATGTAGCAGATCCGACTTTAGGGTATCCTATGATAAACTTTTAGGGGAACTCCGGCGAAATGCAGCTAGACAAGCCCAGAATCGTCACTTATAGTTTATGGTTTATTTACGTCGCTGAATGGCTAAATGAATTCATAGACCATGTAAAGAATCATAGTTGTAAATAAAGAAATCTATTATATTACAGATGTGCTGTTGAAACGACTGGAACTGATAAAAGTAATATGTTTTGAATAGATTTAAGACTATCTCAACTATTTTATCGGTTAAACAGTTTGAAGAGAATGAAGATTTCAATATTTTCCTGATTTTGACGCACTACATCACATTTGGAATTTTATTTTCAGGTTATTCAATACTTGATATTTGTTGAATGTAAACATAATCCTAGATTGTCTTTCTGTTTATACTGAGTGGTATATATAGGACGTGATTGATATGTGACAGAACATGATATGAGCTAAACAAAATTATTTGACTGGACAATTACTTCAAGGTCCTGGGTTCGACTCCCGCCCATGGGGATTGTGGATATGCACTGCTGACGAGTCCCACATCAGGACGAAACAGCCGTTCAGTGCTTCCAGGTTTCTAATAGTGGTCTAGCATTGATCGATTCATTAATTCAGTGACACTCAACAATCTCTACAACCGTATCATGAAAATTACTCCATTGAAAATTAATGACGTCTTAAATCAAATAGTTTATTAATGAATCCAACGAAATCGGAAAATTATCTGAAGCTCTCAAAAGTTTTTCGTAAAAGCATTCCAAATCTATCTAAACACATGTTCTGAAGAGCTAGATAGATTATACATCATACCTTAATTAGATAGATATCAACCTAATGACTATAGGAGATTGATAAGCGGTTATAAAGTCACTTTCAAATATTCAAACAATGGACATATCGAATAAGTATTATCCAAATTTATTCATTCAATCAGTAAGGGTGAAAACCTAGTTTGCATTGTGAATTAATGTTCAACATACAATAAAATTTTCCCAACCTATTACCACAGTTGACAGACTGGTTAATCATCAATCATTCCTTGTTAGACCACGATTAGAAACTTAGAAGCACTGGACTGGTATGGGAATCTTCGGAAGTGTGCATTCACGACTTCTGTTACTCGCAGGATCCGAATCCAGGACCTTCAGACTTGCGCACGAACGCCTAACGTATGAACAGCTGTGCAGGCATCCAACGGTGTTAATTTCTAACTCTGATCAATCTAGAGCGTTTGCGCTACCTGACTCATTTTTCTTCGGTAGTTACTCCCTACACCCGACAGGTTTGAACTCCACTAGTCACGTCTTCTCAGTGTGTAAAAACACTGGTCACCATAACTCAAATTAAAGAAACCGTACAATGTGCTCACTAGAGACTACTTTCGTTCAACCCTGTTGGATGTAGGTTGTAATTGCCGAAGACAATGGGTGAGGTTGCACGAGATCTTTAGATTGATCATAGTCAGACAGTAACACCATTGGATGCCGGCCCACAGGTTCAAAGGTTAAGTGTTCGCGCTAAAGACCGAAGGTCCTGGGTTCGAATCGTGTGAGTAGCAGGAGTCTTGGGTGTACACCGCTGATGAGTCCCATACCAGGACGAGTCTGTCAATGATTGATTGATGATTTCAATCTGTAAAAACACTGATCTCCATAACTCTAACTGGAAAAAAGACTGAATAATCAGAAAACCACTCATCATTAAAACCATGAAATAAAATACTCAAACTATATTTTATTCAGAAATAAAGATAAAAAAAATATAATTACCAGCAGTGAATATATTAAAGAATGTACGTCGACCAACTTGATTCCCAGTCGGTTCAATCCCAGGACCAGATGCAGTTGCTTTACTTGCATCACCTTGTGCACCTTCGATCATAACTTTGAATGGTGAATTTAAAATTTCTTTTGTAGCAAATTTAATAATAACTCTGTATTCACCTTCTTGTGTTGGAACATAAGCGCATGAATAAGTCTGTTGTTTATCATTATTACTAAGTACATCACACTAAATAGCACAAAGAAAAGAAAACGCTTTTAGATGAAATCAAGTAGGAATTTATTAAAGTTGAACACTGTCTACATAATAGTAACTTTTCGCAAAACTTTATAACTAAACAGTCAGTAAGTTACAACTTGTCGTACCACATTATCACAGAGATGTAATTGTCAATTCAAATCCCATATTAGTAGGGTTAGTAAGGTATTAGCAATAATCTGAGGGATTATGGTTTGAGGATATTATTCAAGAAATAGAATCTAGTGAAATAAACTTAAAAAGATAAAGGTGATGAGAAATTGAGAGAACACAATGAATGGATGCATCTGCGCCATTGCAAAAAATTTCGAGGCATGTCGTCCAAGTTCTCTAACCATCGGTTACTTTCATCTCGCTGACCCTAACCTGGTAGTCTACACTTACCAGCATGGCTGAGTCCAGTTGTCAGTGACTTCATGGATTTTTGCCATGTTTTGGTTTGGCCGCCCCTTTTTTTCTTCTAACTTATTCCTGTATGGTAAAACAAAGCTCTACGTGGCAGTCGGTGGTTAGGCATACACATGTGCTAGCCACCACAACTAATGCAGTTTCAATACTTCATCTATTGATCTGCCATCCTTACCTGAGGCCCGTTTCCTAACTATGGCATTTCTCACTCGGCTGTCCCAGGATATAGGAGCAATGCCTGGAAGACATAATTAAACATGTGAATACAAAAACTAATGAAGTGGAATATGATACGATTACGGGAAACTTGTATCGTTAAAATTTACTGATCATTCAGTAGTGGTTAAATCCCGTATCTTACGTCATTCTTAGTGTTAATCGAAGTCTACTAAATCAGTTGTAATGTAGTTACTACTATAACTGACTCAAAATCGTGTTCAGTATGCTGAAATATAAGGTGGTGTTTAGAGTTAGTTGACAGGAAACTCTCTACCAGAGCTTTATGTCATTTAACCCTCTTTAGTAAGGTTTATCTGTAGTACTGAGGGAGGTGATCTTATCTGATGGATTTAAATTCAACTAATTGACTGTAGATCCTTTAGTCCTACAAAAGACTTGACTTCAAAGGTAATGAAATAGCTGAAGGAAAGAAAGTTAGGTCAAATACTATTCTAAAAAATGTATTCGGAAATCAAATAATCTGTTTGTAGCAAACGAACTGCTCTTTTTGATAGTAAAATGTGAGAAAAACGTTTTACTGATGTGGGTACCCTATAACATACATTGTAAAAGCAAAACTGTATAAATGTTTAATACTTGAGGTCTTCCAAGCACATAATTTTCGATAACTTGCATTTTACTTTATTCCTAAAATGGTATTTAAGAATCGAGTGCTTTTGTAGTGAACTGATAAATTGTAGACAATACTAAATGCGACAGAATTTATAATTCTATTTAAATTATTTATCATTATCTTCCACTTCTACAGGAATTACTGAGACTTTCAGAATAAAATTTATCGTTTGTCTATTCAATAGGTTTCTCATTGTGAAAATTAGGACAACTCATCCAATTAAACAGTACTGTTGTTTTCAATTAGATAGTCATCAGGCTTTACTCTCTAATATACATGAATATTCGTATGAAAATGTTAAACCAATCAAGGCAATTTGAGTCAATAATCACAATGAAATGAAATAGATTACTCACTACACATAATAGGTAAAAGTACAATAGTTGATAGTAGGAAGACAGGTGTACTGTGATAGTAGTAAGAATAATAAAATACGATAACAAAAGTGATGTAATCTAGTTCATTGTAATTATTGACTCAAATTGCCTTGATTGGTTTAATATTTTCATATGAATATTCATGTATATATTAGAGAGTGAAGCCTGATGACGATCTAATTAAAAACAACAGCAATATTTTTATTTGGATGTGTGTTTCTTTTATTCAAATAAGTGTTAACAACTCAAATGATTATATCTCTTCATATGTAAATGCAAGATCAGTGTAATTCAACAGTGTCGACTGTGAATCATTTACCCATCGATGACAATGGATAATGGTCGCACAATAACGTGGATTGATTCAAGTTAGACATTAGCACCGTTGAATGCTAGCATAGTAGTCAAGAAGTTAAGCATTCACGTGGAAAATAGAGAGTCCTGGCTCTCATTCCAGATTGCGTAGTCGTGAAATGGCACTGCCGATGAGCCGCAATTATCAGTTCAAATCCCATAGTGGTAGAGATTGCAGAAGCATTAGCGGTTATGGAGAAGATTAAGGTTCAAAGGAGCTATTCAAGAAGTATAATTCAGTGACAAAACTTTAGAATGAGAAACATAGAGGTGATGAGCAATTCAGAAGATAAGAATTTGAGAGAACACAAAGAGTGGATGCATCTATGCCATTGCAAACGATTTCGAGCCATATCGTTCAAGTTCTCTAATTATCGGTTACTATCATCTCGCGGACCCTAACCAGGTAGTCTACACTTACCAGCATCACTGAGTCCAGTTGTCAATGACTTCATGGGTTTGTACCATGTTTTAGTTTGGCTGCTCCTAGCTTTCTTACAACTTATAGCCTAATGACTATCAGTTCGCTGTTTTTTTATATAACTGATTATTGAAAAATAAGTTAACTATTGTTATTTTGTGGAATGCTTCTATGAATTAGGCTCCAACTTAACCCATTTAGCAATAGGCTTTGAATTTCTTTCATTAGGAACCGTACATTTATGTTAGAATCTAAGTCTTAAGGTGTACATCACATAAGGGAGATATGTCTTGAAAATGGTCAAAACAATAGAAGGTAACAGAGGATAACTGAAAGTAATCAAAATTTAGTAAACTTTATTCATATTCATGTACTAGAATATCTTCTAACGTAAATTGCACTCCACGTTTCAGTGAGTAAGGCTTAGTAGATAGCAGAACAAAAAAAATTGAGATTTTGATTATAATTAAAACAACTAATTATTGACTTACTGGTTCTCTTTGTCCTTTAGGATTCAATACAATCACTTCAACAGCACCTCGACCAGCACTGAATGTATCAATAGTGAATCGTGCAGGATTCCCGACAGTATTTCCATGTGGTTCAAGACCTTAAATTTTAATTACCAATATAAAAAGTAAACAGGATAAAGTTATTTTGTAAAATGAGGTTTTTCTTAAAACCACCGTCTTAAACTTATTTGTTCTCATTTTAACACAATTTAACTTGAGACATTAAAAAATAGACTTTCAAATTTATAATGAAACGTTGGATATGTACTTTTGAAGAGTCCTTGGCTAGGACGAAACAGATATTCAGTAGTTCATGATCACGATAACACTTAACAGTTACTACAACCTCATTCTGTGAGTTGTTTTCAGTTAGAACCATTTAATCTTCCTGTTAATGATAACACAATCCTGACCAGATAAAAACATCTCTCTCTTAGCGTAGTTGTAATCTGTTCAAAGTTCAATTCAGTTTCAATGTTTCTACATCAACTAGACACAATGTAATTTCAATATGAATGTTGGCATTTTCATCACACTGAAATTAAAGCTTCCATAGACTCGGCAAAAATTCATCTCATCAAGAAGCCAACCTGTAAATTTGCTTGTAATTGCTTACGATTTAAACAAGTCAAGTGATTGTTTCACTTCATCCCTAGTTTCATATCTTACAGTATAAATAAATTTATCAATCTATGAAGAAAAATTCATACACATTTTGAACACTTGAAAACCAAATACAAAATATTGTCTAGTCATATGTACAAGAAGAATAAATGAATTTGTGAAATTGTGTACATTACGGAAAACTATTCAATTAAAAATATTCATTCAATGAATACGTTATTTAATGCGTTGAAAGAAAAGAAAGAGGCGAAAATAAAACAACAGATTATTTGAATATTCATCACCAACTTCATCATCATCATCATGATAAATTAATTAATTAGAAAAAAAGTGTCTATCAAATAAATACCCTAGTGTATAAATATATATATATATATATATATATATATATATATATATATATAGAGAGAGAGAGAGAGAGAGAGAGAGAGAGAGAGAGAAGAGAATGAAATTGTTAAAGAAAGTTTTTCTTATGAAATATTTAAACAACACATTGCTTATCTTGATTTTCTCACTCTCTCTCTCTCTAGCTCGCTATAAACTACATTGTTAGTGATATTGATTTATGCAAAATCTATTTACTAGTGGAAAGGAATTAGAAGAAAATTTTCAGAAACTACTATTATATATATATATATATATAATGAATTAACCAGTTACAGCGTGGTGCGCGCTACTTATAAGTAGTATATGACGCGAGTGAAAACGTAATGTCTGGCAGCAGAAGATGGGGGAAGATCAAGGGAAAGGAAGAGTGGGAACACAATGGAATTTGTGTATGAAACGCATGAATAGTGGTGAAATGTCAGACAATGGATTGATGATGGATTGAAGATTTGCAAATTAACCGTTTACGATATGGTTTTCCTATTTTACTGAGTAACTCTGTAATTTTTGCTGAATACAATTAGGTTGCCCTCACCTGTGTTCTCCTTCACTACAACAGCATTGAAGTTAATTTCTAAGATTGGAAAACATTCTCAAGTAGAGGGTCGTGGATAAGCAACAAAGCGATGGGTATCTGTTTCGTTTGGAGTTTAAGATCAAATATAGAAGATTAATATTAGAAAAATTGAATTTAAAGCAAGTTTTATAATTTACATTTTTAACATTGGTCACTTATTAGTAATGTGTGATCGATTTTCGGAAAACATCAATAGTGTTTCAATCTGTTGGGGACGTAGCTAGGGGCTGCCAAACCAAAACATTGAACGAATCCATGAGGTCACTTACAAGTGGACTGAGTCATGTTGACAGATGTAGGCTATCTGGTTGGGGTCCACGAGACGATAGTCACCAATGGTTAGAGACCTTGAACGACATGGCTCAGAATCGTTTGCAATGGCGCAGGTGCATCCACTGTTTGTGTTCTCGCTAATTCCATTCTTCTGAATTCCTCATAATCTCTATCTCCCTCCTTCTAAATTTATCTCACTGAATTATACTTCTCGAATCATATCTTTGCTCCCTAATCTTCTCCATTACTGCTAATACTTCTATTATTGCTATCACTGTTGGATTTGAACAGACAGTTGCGTCTCTGTGCTAAAGGGGTTTGGCAACCTGACTGATGTACTTACGTACAACGTTCTGCGTTGTATCTGTCTGTCTATCTGTTGGGGATGTGAGATCCCCAGAACTCACTTGCAAAAGATGTTAATTCTATAATTTATTTCTGAAATTTTGAACTTCCGTGTTTTCGCGCCAAAGGCGCTTCATTTCCCACTTAGGAAAATCCATGACTGTCATTAATTGATGGATTAGTTCAGTATGCTATTTTCAGGCTCTCTCAATGGTATTTCTATCATTTTATAAATAAGCAACATTGAATTTTCTGGGTGCCTGTAGAATACATTCTGTATGCTTTATCAAGACTTCTTTCTATAGTTAGCAGGGTCGGGGATAAACGGATTCGAATAGCTTATCGTGTCACTGTATCGTGGATCTTCTTTCCGTTTACCGAGTAAGGTGAACTTGTAATAGTTTCAAGCATATCAGTTGGTGAGCATATCATAATCCTAATTTAGCTTACCTCAACTAGCAATAGGTTTTTTCAAACTATCTCGAAGGAAGCTTTGTAATCATTTACGGATTAGCACATGGTTTAATAATCATGAAAAGTTATTTGTTGTGTAAGCTACGTGTTTCCGAATATTTCAGATCATATTACTAATGTACAATAGTTGAATCATAGTGTTCAGCTTTACAAATCAGTCGAAATTGTTTGCATTTAGTGATGGCTTTATAATATAAAAAAAGGTATGAAGCCTGATGATCTGAATTGTCCAACTAATTAAAGCTTTATTGAAAAATCGTACAATGGGTGAGGTCGCGCAAAATCCCTAGACATTGGAAGTTAACACCTTTGGATGCCGGTCCAGTGGTTCATAGGTTAAGTGTTCGTATGCAACACTGGAGGTCCTAGGGTTGGATACTGTGAGTCGTGGATGCGCACTGCTGATGAGTTCCATACCAGGACTAAACGGTCATCCTAAGTTTCCGGGTTTCTAGTGGTGGTCTAACAATTACTGATTCATGATTTTAAGGTATTGAAATTCTCAAAAAATGAGTTAAAGTATGCATATATTTATCTATTTCACAAGACAGCGTTTTTATCATTATTTTAGCTAGATAATTATTTATATTTCATTGTTGAACCAAAGAATACCAATAGAGTTCAACCATATTGAGCGTAGAGAAGTTATTGACTGAACAGATTACAAGATGGTTACTTGATTTTATGAATTGTTTGAAGTTATACACGTAAACCATTTTATGTCAACTTAGTGGTCTATAGGTTTGGCTTTCATACATGAGACAGAAAGTCATGATAGCGAAGTGAGACATGCTCACTGTATAGTTGTCCCATGCTATGACAAAACAGTTTTCCAGTGCTCAATGACTTTCAGTGGTTGTTCAATCAAGGATCATTCTATGATGTTAACAAAGAAAAGTGTTCTTTTTGTTTTGGAGAACCGATGTTTTATTTTCACACTCATTTTGGAGTAATACAAACTATGCAGATGTTCAAATTTACAGAGATACCTAGAATAACTTAAAACTTCGAGACGGCTGCGTTCAGTCATAATGTGTCTCTTCTAGGAATGTTTACAACTCGCCGTAAATATGTTCATTTTTTAACAGTTTTCGAAGATAATTCTTTGCTTTGAAAATATTACAAAGACCGAAAAACTACATCTGTCAGATATCAAAAAAATCATCCTACTGTGATAATGTAGTATTGTAATTTCCAAGCATAGATTGTATCTACTATCCCTATTGAAACAAAAGATAGACAAATTAACATAAAAAGAATTAGTCATCTTCTAATTGTAAACTAGACAGTTTTTTTTTAAAGATATAACAACTACAATGTACATACAATTAATTGTTAATTAACATCTCTCTACACATTGTTTGCTAGTAATAAAAAAATATTTTAATGTTTCAGTTATATTTTTATGAAAGAAATGGTCATGTTTACGTTATTTGTACTGTTGAGATTATTCAGTTTGTAAAATAATTAACACTATATGTTGTCGATAAGTATATGTATTTTTGATGAACTGTTAACTGCGTTGTATGTAAAAACTTATCTTACAGTATCTAAAACGTTTTATTCTAATTTAACATGAGAATTAACAACTAAATGTTAGAATTCTTTTAAGGAAAGATGTAAAGATTCTTGAATTGTAAAGTTTATCGTTTGATGAGTTCAACACTACTTACTTAGTTACTTACGCCTGTTACGTTCAATGGAGCATGGACCGCTAACCGGTATTTTCTAGCCTACTCTGTCCTAGACCTCCCTTTCCAGTTCTGTTCAATTTTTGTTCATTATTCTCATGTCTATCTCCATTACTCGGCGTATTGTGTTCCTTGGTCTTCCTCTTTTCCTCTTGAGGGCTCCTTGAAAGTTCCAAGTGAGGCCTAGTCTCGTGGGGCATTTCGGTGCTTTTCTCAGTGTGTGTGCTATCCACTTCAAGCGCCTCTACCTGATTTCTTCCTCCATTGGAAACTGGCGAGTTCTTTGACACAGTAGGTCGTCACTTATGGTATTTGGTCAACCGATTCGAATTATTGTGCGTAGACAACTGTTCATGAATACTTGTGTCTTCTGGACGATGGCCTCAGTAACTTTTTTCGAGTTTCCGCCACATGCAGTAGAACAGTCTTGATATTTGTATTGAAAGCTGTGACTTCGGTGTTGGTTGACAGCTGTTTCGAGTTCCAGATATTGTTCAATCTGGAAATCTGCACGGAACCCCTCTGGAGTTGCTGGCAGTCCCAAGCCCGGATAAAGGTGGTTTGCCAGTGGGGATAGCGACCCTATCCCGTAAAAAACTAACTTGCTAAAAACCGCTAACCAAAAATATCAATTCAAACCATTTTAGCTCTGCCCTGGGAGTTAGAAGGCATTCATTCAAAAAATTCATAACGATTTCAACACTAACTAACCTTTAAATAAACTGAAAAAGTATTGAATCCATTTGTTTTCAATATACATTGAAGTTTACGGTAATTTGATATAAAATACTAGTGAATACTTGGATATGGTTTTATAAATGATAATCTATTATAGAGACAAGCTTAAAACAACCGGGACAAAATGCCAACTACAATCAAACCAATCAGAAAACAGCTTTTAATAATTGAAAATTTGTAAATAGTAAAGCAATAATATTGTAGATTTTGTACGATTATTAGTATTTATTCAAACGAAACCTAGAATCTTATTATTGAATATGAATCGCCTATTTTTTTCCAATATTAAAAAGAAGGCAAACAGATTTTCAGGAGTTCCTGCATTACGTTTAGTTTAGGTTAGGAATAGGGGCATTATTTGACTATTTTGTTCATAAAATGTATTGCCATTAGGCTAAGATTCGTTTAAGATTAAAGGTTAACAGTTTGTAATTAAGGATAATGCCAATTTGTTTTGTTATATACAATCTTAATAAACAGTTTAACATTAGATGCATTCTACACTAATAATTTTATCTTAAAACTGACAAAAAAATAACTTTCCTCTATTAAACATTTCAAGCAGTATATAAAGATATTTCTCCTGATCATCACCACGCATGATATTTGAATTTTGCGCTTCCAGCAAAAAAAAATATCATGTTACCGATTGTGATTGGCTTGTTCTTACACTATGTTTATATTTAGGAATGTTTATATCAGTATACTATGTTTATATAGAATACCTTGAAATATAAAAGTACGCAGTTCTGTGTTGTGCAATCAACTGACAGTTATAGTATATGGAGGATTTTAATTGGGGAAAAGGTCACCGAGTTAGAAAATTATAGGATAACAATTATTACAGTTTAAGGTTAATCAATTAGATGAGATCCGTTTTCTTAAATTAAATCTATGAGTATAAGTAGTTTTAGAATTAAATGTACATTGTAAAAATGTTATTGCAGTAGAAAAAAAAAATTCACTTTACGATTTTATCGTTTAATCAAGTTCGATAGCGGCTAGGATTGGAATTTGAGAGATGAGTAACATTCGATATAGGACTCATCAGTTTGATGTACGTAAATCCTTGATTCAATGACTACACTGAAACTTGAATCGGGTAGAGTTTATTTCAAGTTGTTCAACGTGATATTTATCAAGCTACAAGGTTCAAACAGCTAATTTTTGATTCGTTATCTGAAAGGGTTTTGGCAAAACCAAATATCCGTCCTAAATAGGATGAGACGTAGGTCTTAGACGCCATTGCTAGTTGGTATTCAGCCTTAATAAAATCTCACAACTTTATACCAGAGTTGAATTAATACGCTTAAGAAACACATCACAATGGGGACCGGTCATTTTTCTGTCCTTAACAGTAACAGTGACCATTAAAAAAACTGTCAAGATGAAATTATTTTTTTAGACGTAATAAATGTGATAGTAAACAAGGCGAAACATTGTTGAACACTTAATTTAGAGAATTACTAACTGATTAAATATATACCTATGGTTAACTGAATTCTTAGCCACAGATATAAAAGCTAGGGATATACTGCAATCCCTATGTGTCATGTATTCAGTCGTGGACAGGATAATGGGCGCATTATTCAAAATGTCAAGAATACAATCTAAAAGAATATACAATAATCAGATTTTGGTTTTGAACGAACCAGCTTTAAAATGTTATTCGTTGAGAATCTATAACTTTAAGAAATCTAGTGTAGTGAACAAATAGTCAGCCATATTTTAAACAGTGAGACAAGTACCACTCTAAAGTTTACGGATATATCTTGTTAATGAGTGTCAACTAGTCCAGAATCTACCTTCATAACGCAAAGTACACGAAAATGTTAAGTTATTTAGTCAAAATTTAACATTATGAACGTGATCGATGGAATGAAGTAAACAAGAGAATCAAAACAGCCATCATTTGTTGACTGGCTAATTAGAATAGTACATGTCTAACTGCAGAATATACCCCCAGATAATTTTATATAAGTTTTGGGAATGAAACTCAGATTTCAGAGTTTTTGGTTAAAATGATAATTTATAAGACAAGTTATTAATAAATGAAATAGGTATTATTCATTAAGATGTTGGATAAAGTATTGATTAAACTAGAAAAAAACCATAAGTCAATAGCTTTCCAGTTTTTCACAAAATATTTTATTCACTTCAATTGAATGAAAGGATTTTACAACTCTACTATTGGGATGAATAAACAACATTTCTGTATGTTTGTAAACATTAACTAAAACTCATGTGATTAAAGTTTAAAATAGCCGGAAGAATTAATTGGTCATTGAACATTTCCGTTTATTTAAAGACAATTATCACAGTGGTAAGTAATTACTTACGCAGATTGAACTAAACACTTCGGTAACTTACTGGACTAATATTATTTCCTTAGTTTGTTACACACCTATAATCAATTTTAAAAGCTTTTGTAAATTTGATTAGTTATCTTAAGTGCTGATGAGCAAACTGAGCTATAGTATACGTCTCTAATTTACCGATAAATGCCTATGTTTATTTGCTATCCTCTCTCTTCAGAGTTCAACGGAGGTAAATAACACTGTGTAAACGGATAGATTTCTCTGTTAAAAAGTGGTTAGATTCCTCAATGATATCATAAACTCTCTAGGGTTAACACTCATGAAATAAACATATTATTATTCTTGAAGATATTTTCATGGTTAACTGAATGAAGATATTTCTAGTCTGAAACTTTTAATTTGTCTAACTTTTGCAAATTCTTTTGTTTTCAAAAACTCTTTAATTATTTAAAGACTGATATATTAAGAATTTTTATAATCTGTGTTAGCCAAGCTGATTCTTTTTGAGTTTATTTATTGACTACAAATTATTATTGATTAAATTGATAAAAAACTACTTTTGACTATTCTACCCCTCAAGTAAGTAGTAGCTCAGTTAATCTTAATGTTGAGATTAAAGTCACTTTCATACTCTGAGTGCAAGCAACAACAACCTATTATGAGAGAGAACAAACCAAATTTCATCAGAGAAAGAAATCAGGTAGAAGCACTGGAAGTGGATATGACACTCATTGACAAAAGCATCGAACTGCTTCACAAGACAAATCCTCATTTGTAATCCTCAAGGCCAAAAGAAAAGAGGAAGGTCAAGGAACACATTACGCCGAGTAATGAAGACAGATATGAGAAGAATGATCTACTGTTGGACAGAACTAGTGTAGTGAACGAGAACACAGGTGGGGCAACCGAATTGTATTTAACGAAAATTACAGAGTTACTCAGTAAAATAGGAAAACCATATCGTTAATTGTTAATTTGCAAAATATTAGTTCATCATATCGAACTGGACTGTTCCTGTTGCAAAACATCAATCCATTGTCTGACATTTCACTGTTCATGCGTTTCATACAAATCCCATTGTGTTCTAACTCTTCCTTTCTTGATCTTCCCCCATCTTCTGCTGCCAGACATTACGTTGACACTCACGTCATATACTACTTATAAGTAGCTCTCACCACACTAGAAAGGAAGGCGTAGGACAGAGTAAGTTGGAGAATTGTAGTTGGCTACCTATACTCTTTTGGAGGTAACACGCGTAAGTAAACAAAACTACAACAGAACCTTCTTCAGTGGAGTATGACATTTAAACAACAAAAAAAAACTCGTTCGAAGCTTAAACTTACAACATTTAAAAACACAGTAAAAATACTCAATTAGCGAGCCAACAAAAACCAAACAAACAAAAAATCAACCTTACTACTTTTAACATTCGAATTAACTTTTCCATCACGTGGTGGTTTTAAATTTTGTCTTGATAATGGTGTAAGCTGTTTTTTCATTTTTGTACCGAAAAAAAATAAATAACATGAAAACGACTGACGATTTAATGCATAAATTACACCTAATCCATGACGATTTGTATTATTGGAATGTTGTAATTCAGTAGTCAATTGTTGTTTTTGTTGAATATGATCAAAATTTTTATCTAATGATGTAGAGGTAATCAATTCCCCTGAAGGTAGAATAGTTGTAGTGGCTAGTAGATTATGATCAACGTCTACTTCAATTAAATATTGAAATCCTATCGCCATTAGATATGATGATTCATTATGATATCATGATAATGATGATGTAATGATGATGACGTAATAACATGTGTGTTTTCTTTCATTCATTCATTCATTCAATGATGAGTGTTTTTTTGCTAGTTTTCATATTGGTGAAATATTTGAATATTGATCATTTCAAGTGTTCAATAGGTTATGTGGCGGCGGTTTGTTAATAAATAATACAGTTTAATAGTATTTCTGTAAGTGAATAAATGATTTCATACCTTGTAAATGATAAATATCCTATTATTATAGTAAACAGATTATCCATATTTAATTTTTGTAAAACAAAATTACTAACTCAAACCTTAAATATGCAATACATAAAAGAAGAATGTACTGTATATACTATTTCTAAGCTTTGTAATCCTGTCTTTTTTAATTGGCTAATTAAAATTTGTACTCAAGTTTTGATTGGTTAATTTCTATCATAACTTGAATGAAAAAATGCCAGATTTTTATTTCAGGATAGATATTATTATATATATTGTACAACTAACTAGAACAGACTAATCTCAAGGTCATTCATTAAGTGATTTAGTATTGTTTTAGAGTGAGCAGGCATATTTCGAGCAAATTCTGTGTACGTTAGTTTTTTTTTTTAAATTTTAACAGGTTGTACTAGTCGGAATCTAGTACTAACTTAAAAATGCAATCATCAAATATGGTACGTAATAAGGGAGGAAGTAAATACGCGATATCAAGTAATGAGAAAGTTAGAAAAGTCAAAACTTCAAAATGCTGAAATTAGGGTTGCTTAATTATAGGCAATCAATGAATCTTTTATTGTTTCTATTTGTAATAAGTTTTGCTAAATAAATCAACGATTTGGTTTCTTATCCGTTTCTAATAACCACACACAAAATCTAAACTGTGACTTGAACATTGGAGAAAAAGCGCTGAGTGTGAGAAAAACTCTTTACTCCGAGCTTCTAGGAGTTTCGATAACTAAACTAAATACGGTAAGGGCATGCCTAAATATCCATTCAGAATCGTGGTAGGTGATTTGGAATTTTATAGATGTTACTGCGGAGGTCTAATCCTATTGCGAATAGATAAAACACTTTCTGACGTTTCCGCGCCTCTGTAAGTCTTTCCAAGAGATATTTTGGGGTTCCCTGATGAAAATTTTATTCAGTAGTAACATCAGGAGACATTCATATTTTGTAAAAATCTTGTAAACTATTAGTCTTTGTGCAGATCGGCTTACTGTGTAAGTGGGTTACATCACAGGTAGATATCGGTTGGTGTCCTAGTGAAGATCAAGAAGTACTGAACTATGGTTTTTCTGATAGTATTAAGGAATCGTAAAACTGGGAAGTTTAGGAATTCTGGATATCTGTCCCTCATGGTGAGCATTCAGTCTTTAAACTGATGGGTTAGGGATATTAATCACCTTGTGATCTAATGGGACAATTGGACAGGAAATTATCTAATCAATAACGAGTACATGATTTTAATATTGTTGTCTAATGGATTTTGGGCCTCGATGAGGTTTTAGATGCACGAGGGTGAAGACTTTTACATGATAATGAAACATTTACTCCAGGAAACCCTAACTTTTAATGGTACGTTTACTTACGTCAGTCCATCACAAATACCACCAAAGAACTTCATTATAATGTAAAGACATTATACCCTATAAGGAAATGTTGACAGAAAGGGAAATCATTCTAATCAATGAAATCTTTCAGTCTTGGTTGGCATTGTCTACAAACTGGTAGGAAATAATTTTTTTTCATATATATTATATTGATATATATATTTAACAACATATGTCGTTAGGATATAAATTAATGACATGATAATTTCTTTTCAATTAGAAAAAAGCTTATATATATTGTCGTATATTTTTGTGAATTGTGCACTGATGAGAATGTACATAATTACATTTAATGGAGGGGATTAGTTAAAGTGGTTAAGAAGTCTTGAAATTATATGTAATGTTTATTGAGACAAGTAATTAAAAAGGCCATCTCAATATAGAAAATGGCTATTATTTATTAGTTACGACCCATGTCATTTAATATCACTCATATCTTAACATCATTTAACTATGTATTTTGAGATGGTGGAGAAAATTTGTAGCTCAGATGGATGATTGTGGTGGTGTTTCGTTCTCTGAGCTGGATGTTTTGGTTGTGAAGCTTTCATAGTTCTTCTTCTGAATGCAACATCATCAGCATAAAGTTCAGATAGAAGTGAAGTATTCAAATTTTTCCGCATTCGACCCTTAGCTTGTACTGTTAACCTCGGTCTTGATTCGTTGTTGTTGAACTTAAGTCTGTCGTTGTTTTCACCTTTGTTTTGATTTTATCCCCTTTTTGATCTGTTTCTAGAACCTATGTCAACTATGATTTTTTCTGATTGATTGATAAACTGGGTCCATGTCGAAATGTTTGTTGATTGCTGATTGACCTAACATATGTCTATAGTTGTCCGATTGTATTTGACTACTGATTGATTGTTGTTCACACAAACGAAGCTGAAGAAGGAGTCCACTTTGTCCTATGTAGTGTTTTTCATAATCTCAACAATTTATTTTATAGATGATATTTAGTTTTTCTTCCTTTGTCATTTTGTCCAATGGTCTGCATGGGATTGACTGAAGTGATTCTTTTGAGGTAGTGTTTTGGAGGTTTGTATTTTTACACATTTGAAATCATCAATCAATCATTGTTAGATAAACCATTATAAACCTGGAAGCACTGGACGGCCATCCAAAACTCTGCCCCAAAATATCGTAACAGTGCTCACTAGTGACTAACTTCGTAAGGAAATTCTCGGAGTTCTAGTTGAGAAGACGTGACCAATGGAGTTCAACCCTGTCGGGTGTAGGCAGTAACTACCAAAGGTGAGGTCACGCAAAATACCTATATCAATCAGAGTTAGACATTTAGACTGTTGGATGCCGGCCCAGTGGTCTGATGGTTAGACGTTCACGCACAGTAACGAAGGTCCCGGGTCCGAATCATGTGCGCAGCAGGAGTTGTGGATGCGCACTGCTGATGAGCCCCATACCAGGACGAAACGGCCATCTTCCAGTGCTTCCAGGTTTCTAATGGTGGTCTAACAATGATTGATTGTTGAAGTGATTCTGTTGATTTGTGTGCTATAAGTTATGCATGGTAGAATGATCCGTAGGATTTTGATCCATTTCATCCAAGGTCACTAATTTCTTTACATTATTTAAGTATGAAATATTGTGTAGAACATCGGGACAGTAAATTACTCAATGACTCTGCCTCAAAACTGATAGATAGACTTTAGTGAGGATGAAATAAAGTAAAATTGACTACCATTTAGTTTGTGAGCTTTTTAATAAATAACCAAACAAGTGTATTTTTATCTCCTTTCATTCTAAATTTATTATTATCTAAGTATAAAGAAATTAGTTAAATAAATATTCTGAAGCTGTAGATAAAATGAATTTACTGATAGTTTTTGCTAAGATTTATGATTTATAAACTCCGATGGAGTAATTTTAATATAATTTTGTTGTTTGTTATGACAAAACCATTTCAACAATGCCAGAACAACGTTGAACAACTACGATCATCTGTTTATAGATAGCAAAGTATTTATTCTAACCTAAGCAAAATAAAACCCAGTACTAGTAAACGGTTTCCATCATTAAGCTGGTTCGAAGCTGGAAGTTCTCTGTCAAATGTACTATTTGAGTGAAGGCATTTTTAGAAACACATTTTCATCGAAATCAGTAAAAATATGTTAATATACATTTGATAGACTTCTAGAAGTCTCACGTCTTTCAAATTACATACAACAAGACCCGTAAATAAATTATTTTTTATCTGAACATGTGGTTTGTCATGGCTGTTGATATATGCAAAATACGATTCTACTTATTCTCTAGGTATACACCGGTAATGTTTAGGCTTAGAAAAACGTTAAAAAAACTATCAACCAAATGATGCTAGAAGACAAACGTCTTGGAAATTGGGAATACAATTTCATCAGTTGTTATCTCTACGAAGGTTTGTGGTGGTGTTTCGTTCTCTGAGCTGGATGCTGCTTTAGTTGTGGAGCTTTCATTGTTCTTCTGAACAACATCATCAGCACAAACTGCAGATATAAGTGAAGCATTGACCTGTAGCTTGATTGGTTGTTGTTGACCTTCAACCTGTCATTGTTTGCACATTTGTTTTGATTGCACCCCCTTTTTGATCTGTTTCTTGATCCTATGATATAGGACATAGAACAAGCTACAGGTCAAACGTGGAGAAATTCGAATGATTCACTTCTATCTGAAGTTTGTGCTGATGATGTTGTACTGTTCAGAAGAACACAGAAAGCTCCACAACCAAAACAACATCCAGCTCAGAGAACGAAACACCACCACCACAATCATCCACCTGAACTACAAGTTTTCTCCACGAAGGTTTGATTTGTTAATTTTAAATAGATTAAGCGTGATGTGAATTTGTTCACATTAATTAAGGTAGTAATAATCTATATTTGTGGTATCTCAAAAAGTTGAATTTCTGTCGTTTAGTGACTCACCGTTGGTGTCTTTTTCAGGGAATAAATAACCAAATAAAAATGACAGAAATTTTAACTTAATGCAAATCAGATATTTAGTAGAAGTAATAAGAAACTTGATCATTCTCATATCACATAAATCGGAGTAAAGGTGAGTTTTAAGTGAAATTTATTTCAGTGAAATTATAAATCAGTCATTGTTAGACTACCGTTAGAAACCTGGACGAACTGAACGGTCGCTTCGTTCTAGTATGGGTTTGATTTTAGCGAGCGAAGGTCTGGGATGCGCACTGCCGCTGAGTTCCATACTATGACGAAATGGCTATCCGCTGCTTTCAGGTTTCTAATGGTGGTCTAACAATGACCGATTTTATAATTTCAATAAACCCAATCATCTCCATAACTCTATAATGAAATATCTTAAAACATATTTTTAGTGCATTCATATGTGTCTGAGTGTGTATGAAATATATTGACAGAAATAAAATTTTATTTGATAAATTAGATAGGTAAACAAGTGATTGATTATCAGTACTCAGAACTGAGTAACTAATCACCTCATTATCAAGGTTGTCTATTTGTCTTATGAACTGTCATGTAATCTTAATTCTAGAAACAATCGTTCAATAATTAACTCTGATGACTGTGCATTTAAAATACTGTCCTTAAAAATACGATCACTCTGAAAAAAGCTGTCTTTATAAACTACATGGTACTGTTTCTTGTTGAGACTTAACTAGTTTACAAATGCTTTAACTCATTTACTGACATTCCCAGATGGTTTATAGAAAACTTAGGTGGGGATCCTCAAGGTCAAAAAGAAAGAAAATGTTCAAAGAAGTACATTACTCCGAGAAACAGCGACAGACATGAGAAGAATGAACAACATTTAGACAAAACTAGAAAGGAAGGCTCAGGCAAGAGTAAGTTGAAGAATGCTAGTCAGCAACCTATACACCGCTAGTGGTAACAGGTGAAAGTAAGTGAGGGAGTGTTAAAATGTTGTTTTATTTGAATATGATAACCTCCAGCAGTATGTAGCCAAAACCTCCGTGTGAGTGTAATTAATATAGCAGTTATCCTAGGTCTCACATTAGGCTCGTTACATTTATTATAATTAACTATGATGATATGATCGACAATTCTTGACTGCATTTAGTTTACAAAATATCTTGACTGTTATTTAAATGTGTTAATGAAAAGAGTATTTTTATCAGAAAGCATTTCTCTGAACCTTAACAGGATAATTAAATTTCTATCAACTTAGTTATTAGAATATCTAGCCTAAAATCTAAATTTAGTCAGTTTATTTTATTTGAACATAAAAGGAAGACCGGAATGCAGACACAGGATAAAAAAAACTGATAAAATGTAACCTTTATAGTCAAAAGAATTGTTTATGATTTATTATGAACAAAGTAATATTCACTTACCAGGACCATAAGCTCGAACAAGACCAGGATTAGATTTTGGTCGTAAAGGTGCACCATCTTTAAGTTTAGCACTAGGAAATTGACTTAAATAAGTCATCATAGCTTTTTCATCCACTCTAGGATTAGTCATCTCTTCTGGACGTATCAATTGTGGAACATCTAACCATTGTTCAGCTGCACCCATTGCTTCGCGAGCATTGCGAAGATTTTGTTTCGGTTCCCATTCACGCCAATCCGGGCATAGACCTGGTGCACATGCATCAACCAATGCACCGATGGCGATACCATCATTCCAATCTGTTGTGAAATTTTTCACTGGTCTATCAGCTAATTTATTATTTAACCATGCTAAAAGACGTTGTTTCGGTGTTGGACCTTGAGCCTATTTAAATGTAAATATGAAAAAAATCAGTAATTAGACCAGTGACAAAGGTAAAGCTTATCAGAAATAACCACCAACTTAAACAACCTTACCAAAAACACCACAAAATAATGTGTCGAAAAAGTAACAAAATGTCAATCACACTCTAAATTCGGTGCAGTAAATAATAGTGATTCACAGCAAAATAACACATCGTGAGTGAGTGCTTGTGTGTGTGGGTATTTGCATGTGCATAAGCTAACCATAAATTGATCATCAGTGTAATTGTAAAACAGCTTCGGTCCTAATGGTTGAACTGTTGTTGGGTTCATAACTCGTTTATATCTGTGTCGATAAAACTTCTGAAGATAAACAAATCACAGAAATATTTTTGAATTGACATTGATTGATTTGCCAGTAAATATTACTGTGTTATTAATAATTTCTTTGGTTCTTGTCAAACTAGTGACTGATACTATGTAATGTGTAGAGTAATGATAAACACGATAATTGATCAGAATATGAAAGAGTTTGTGGAATATTTAGCTAAAGTGATTTTAAAAAAACATGGTAAGGCCTTCGCCTACAATGCCAAAGGTCCCGGGTTCGAATCCTGCGAGGAGCAGGAGTCGTGGATGCGCACTGCTGAGGAGTCCCATACTAGGACGAAACGGCCGTCCAGTGCTTCCAGGTTTCTAATGGTGTTCTAACAATGATTGATTGATGATTTCAAATGTGTAAAAAACATCTGAAAACCATGAGTTTAGATTACTAGATAACCATCGGAGTACATTGTCGTAAAGTTCCATTGAAACGCCATAACTCAATAGAGTTCAACCATGTTCAACCAAGTGCCGAAATAGCATTGAATTAACTAGGTCACTAGGTAAGCTTGAAGCTATTACGAGTTCACCTTAGTCGATAAACGCGAACGAAACAATTAACAGCGTCCATGTAGGCTACCTTGAATCCCAAACTGTAAAATAGAAGTCTTGGTAAGCGTAGGAAGCATATTCTACAAACACCCAGAAATCACAATACAATCAAGCACACAACTCTCGTTTATTTATTATGCATCATAGAAACGTCCTTGGGACAGTTACGAAAATAGCACACTAAAATACACAGAAGCCAATCGCAGCCTGGTAGGAAATGAAATCTCAAGGTCAACTGATCAGCCTATGCTCGCAAACGTGAAATCCAACATTAAGGCATTTATCAAGTGAGTTCTGGGGATCTAACATCCCCAACAGAAGTTCAGATATTAAAGCAATCCATTGTCTACATGACCAGTTAAATATGTTTCAGAGGTAACTAACTTTGAAGATGTTTGTTTCATTCCTAACAGATACTTCGAACTCTTAGCTACGTCAAAAACTTTTCTTTAACTAATTATTGGGCGATTAGGTCATGATTCTTATCTGATTTCGCCTAACCAGTATGTAACAGTGTTGAAATCACTGTGTATGACGTTATTAATCTGATTTCGTTCTCTTTCTATTGCAAGGCGATCAAGGATAAACGTTTAAGAAGCTGAAGAGTTAGCCCTACGCACGCTGAACTTGCAAGATGACTCATAAGACTATTTTGTAAATAAGGCATTTCCTTCTGTACAAAACCTGTAAATTTTAATTTTCAAATAAAACACCTATGGCTACAATGACAAGTTCTCTCTCTTCGTGTGGAAGTTCTTAGTTAACATTGTGTTTTGTGGTTTCAGGTCTTCTGTGCCCTTCAGTGACTACTGATTACACGTGTGTCACAAAAACACACCGATTAGACAGATAATACTAACCCACTACTCACTTTATCTTATTCGCTTATCTACAATCGGTACTTCAATGAAAAAGTTTCGTTTAACAATGAATCATTATCTCATATCAGTTAAATACTATTTGAATCATGATGTGACTGACGAGAAAGCACGAAATGGTACTATCTCACAAAATATGTCTTCTCATTGCTCTGTTCAAATTTATCAAAGGGAACCACTGTTTTGAATGATGTGAAATGTTGAAAAACTGTCATCACACTTCCAACTGAGCCATGATAGTATGAAGTTTTCCCATTATTTCCCCATACTATTTTGATAAGTTAATATCCAAATAAATCAATCTCCGTTCGTAATGATACTTCATTTCATTTGAATTCATTTATGACTGTATCATTCATTATCCGGAAGGAAACGCCTGACTACGGTCACAAATTATATTATATAAATTCATCATTCTCTAATAGTAAGTGTTTTGGATTTGTTTAAAACAAGAAAAATCAATAGTCAATTTTTTTTGTCTCCCATTAAACTCCAACCATTGGAGACATTGATCAAACGGAATTATTACTGCTGACAAAAAACAACAGAGTTTTTTTGAACAAGTCTACGCAATCAATGTACGTGGGGTTAGGCAGGCGTGAATAAGAGAGAGTAGTTATTGCATGAGACGGCAATGATTAAGAACAGAAAAAAAATAATAGTAATGAGAACTAGACATGCCTACATTGATTCACGTAATTGGAGATGTACGCACACAGAGAGACAGGACAGGAAAACAAAACAAACAACTGAGTTTATGTGAGTGAATAAACAAATAAAATGCAATGAGATTGATTTGAGAGAAAAAAAAACAACCGTTTATAGGGGCTGGCTGGCTGGTTGTTTATTTATCCTCCACAATAATATATTGTGGGCGTAAACAGTGTGTGCCTCGTTTCAATATTAAAAAAAATAATATAAAATCTCTGTTAATTAGTAGGGTAATAAATTACTGGGAAACATTAAATTCATAAATCAGAAATTTAGTTCCATCTTTAGGAAATGTAATAATAAAACAGAAATTTAAGATTAAAAGGGGAAATTTTTGTTTTTGCAGAAATTAGATTGATTAATTTTGGTAAAAATATAGAATTAAACAGTGAAGTAATGAAATACTTCTAGTATTTCTGTGTGTATTATTGTTGGGGACGTGATGTTTTCGCGCATAAGTTGCTTAGTTGACCTTCGGCTTACATTTCCCACATGGAAAATCCTTGACTGTCATTCGTGGCTCTCCCAAAGACGTTTCTATCATGTATAAATAAGCTTGGTTTGTGTGCTTGTCGACCTAGTATGTTCTGGGTTCTTGTAGAATACACTTTCTACACCTTATCAAGACTTCTTGATATAGTTAGCCGGGCTTGAAACAACGGATTCGAATAGCCTACCATGTCACGGCATCAACTGTCTTCGCTCCGTTTACCAAGTAGGTGAACTCGTAATAGTTTAAGCTAATCAATTGACGAGCATATTAATTATTCAGTCGGAGTTTACAATCAGGTTATAAAGTTCAGTAGTAGGGTATTTATCCAATAAACGTAGTGCTTGCTGTGTAACAGATTGATAGAAATGAAAGCCGATGAAGAATAGGTTTTAACTTCGTAAACTTAAGGTGCTACAATGACTGTGGGAAGTAAGGGAATGCAGTTCCAATCTGTCTAATATACTGCGTTCGGATTCTAGAAGAAGAATACATCAAACAGTTCTGCATTTTCAATAAACATTCAGTCAGCTTCCATTTATTGGCCTCAGTAATACTCTGAAGCTTAACGAAAGCTCGTGAAGAGCAGACTAGAGAAAACCAGGCTGGTTTTCGACTTGGACGTAGATGTATAGACCGACTATTCACACTACGACAGGTCCTGGAACACTGACACATTTAGACGTCCAACAATAGTTGCCTTCTAGGACTTTGAGGTGGCATTTGACTCAGGTGATAATGAGGTTCTTTGACAGTGTCATTAAAAGATGTACCAAAGAAGTACATGATTAACCTCATACAAGCTCTCTACTCGAAAACTTATGGTGGACTATCTTCGGAATTCATTACTTCATATGGTGTCCGTCAGGGCTGTCAAATCTCACCATTCTTGTTTGGCTTTGTCGTAGAAATGCTTTTAGAGTTAACATTATCTTCGTTTGACTTTTCAGGGGCAGACCTTCTAGGAAGGAGATTCGCTTGTTGAAGATGACAAAGTTTTACTTGGTGAGGAGGCTTATAAAATGCAGAGCCTCTTGATTACCCTGAGCAACAATGTGGGGATATTTGGGATGCAGATTTCCCCCTCGAAATGCAAAATGTTGCTGCAAATTTGGCCTACATCGGCACCTTTTCAATTACCAGTAATACTTCAACTATCTCTACAACTATGGGATATGAACTGACAATTGCGTGTCTGTGTTAATATGGCACGGCAACCTGAACTGATGTACCTGCGTATGAAGTTCTATGTTTAACTGACTGACTGACAACTTCCATTTATGGTGAGAACCATTTTCAAATCTGATGTACTTTATCCAAAATGTTTGAACTAAATGTCTACGTTGTTGAAATTTCTCTCTTCTATTGTACCATTACATATGGCAGAACTATCTGAACAATATTTTTGAATACATATAAAAATGACTAGACATCCATAACTCCATAGTCAGGAAAAAACCATCCAATGCTTCTAGGTTTTTTGATAAAGGTCAAACTGAGTGTTAGGTCAGTGATGTGAAACTGTGGAAATTTGACAATCTCCCCGAATCCCCCAACAGTTATTCAAAAATGTAGTTTACTTTGGTCGACCTTAGATGGTTGGGTATAATCAGGATAGGGGAATTCTAGACCTAGATTTCTTACTGGTTGACACTCAGCAGAAATGTTGGCAATATACACTTTAAATGGAGAAGCATATTACTGTTACATAAACAAAACTAACTAACTAACTAACATATACATGTGTTTATTACATCATTTTCAATCATGTGTAGTGTGTTGAATAAATTATTTCGCGCCTCACTAGCTTACTCCTAACTGTTTAAAATATTAATATAAAACTGTAAAATAATTTAAACTTTATCACTGTTAATTATCGATCAATTTTCAATCGTATACAGTCATTTGGATTAGAAGTGTAATGTTCAATGGAACAATTACTAACATGATGAAAAATACAGAAACCATACATTTATTTGTTGAACTCACTCCAAAATCAGGTTCACCTTCCCAAAGTGGGATTGTTATTGAATAGTGTAAAATAAGAGTCCAGATCAAGCCAAGAATTAGTTTACTACGACAATCAACAATATCTGAACTGTCTATAACAAAAAACAAGAATATGAAATTATTTAGTATCTGTCAGAACAAAATAAGTATGATAATCAAAAGTCTATGACCACGCTATGAAGTTCTTCATGATGAAGCACTCTCAACCCGTTCCGGGGACCAAATCCAAAGTCTTAAGCTCTCAGGGTGGATTGCTAATCATCAAACCAGAATCACAGATGTACACCACTGAAATAACACATTTATTCATTGCTTCCTAGTTTGCAGTGGTTGTCTAAGTAAGATCAGTATACTATATAAACTGCTGATTCAGATTTGTTGTTGAATCGTAACACAACTGATTTTGGTCCTTACACACTTGAAATCATCAATCAGGCCAATCAGAGTTAGACAGTAACACCGTTGGATGCCGGCCCAGTGGTTCAATGGTTAGGTGCACGTGCACAATACCGAAGGTTCCGGGTTCGAGTCCTGCGAGTTGCAGGAGTCGTAGATGCGCACTGCTGATGAGTCCCATATCAGGACGAAACGGCCGTCCAGTGCTTCCATGTTTCTGCTGGTGGTCTAACAATGATTGATTGATGATTTCAAAAATGTGTAAATATATTAATCTCCATAACGCTAATTGATTTTGGTTCATTCACGGTTATGAGCGCGAATCGTTAAAACATACCTTTCTATCCTTATAAAACTTCAAATACGTGAAATACATCGGATTATGGAAACAGAACTGACACACTCAAGTTTTTGGATATGTAACCACTGAATTACTAGTTTCTCAAATCAACCGAAGTATACCTTCATTTGAAAGCTCGGAACCTCTTAAAATTCTCCAATTCTCACAATAATATTTATCTTTATTTTTACTGAATCCTTGCATTGCATCAAAAACTGGAATATATTTCAAGTTCAGTTTTTATCTATCCAATGTCCAGTCAGTGTTTTGATTTTTTAAACGCTACAACCTCGTTTTTTTGATGTTCAAATAAAAACTATAAATAAAATATGAGAGACGTCTACTAGCTCTACTGTAGTGAAGGAGAACATAGGTGAGGGCAACCAAATTGAATTTACCCCAAATTACAGAGTTACTCAGTAAAATTGGAAAACCCTATCGTAAATCTTTAATTTGCAAAATATCAATCCATCATATCGAACTGGACTGTTCCTGTTGCAAACAACAATCAATTGTCTGACATTTCACTGTTCATGCGTTTCATACAAATCCCATTGTGTTCCAGCTCTTCCTTGCTTGATCTTCCCCCATCTTCTGCTGCCAGACATTACGTTTTTATTCGCGTCATATACTACTACCACACTACTACTATGAGATTTGAATTGACAATTGCATCTCTGTGCTAATATGGTGGCACGGGAACTTGAACTGACGTACGTACATACGAAATTCTACGTTGTAAATGACTGACTGAGTGAGATAAATGGCTACAGTGTTTTGATTGGCGAACGAATGTATATGCTTCGGAGTTTTTATTATGCAATGATCAATAAGCTAGACCTAGATCTTATTAAAGAGTATGCGTAATTCATGTAAGCTGTATAATCAATAAATATCAGTCAGTATTAGTAAAACTTAACAAAAAGAATTAGAAGATAAATTTTCGTAATATTTTAAGAGTAAGTAAGTAATTACCTATATTGACTAGTCGAAGACCTTCATTCTCTTCTAGAAATCTTAAAACCATTGTAACATTTTCTAATTTCTGTGTACGAAAACTTGGTTTTCTATTGACATGTTTAAATTGTTGACCAGATAATGATTCAACTAATGCAATCAACCGAAGACCATCAGCTAAATCAAATTGTAAATCATCAACAGTAACATTTTTCGGTTTTAAATGTTCATTTGCCCATCGAGTGAATGTATTCTTTTGAATAAGTTTCCATTCAGCATCTTCGGCCAATTCTCGCTCAGCCATCGGGATCTCCTCTTCATCTTCATCCACATAACCGGCATCTGGATCGGGATAGTCCATCATTTTTTAGGAAACTGTACAATAAAATAGAAGGGCAAAAGTAATTTATAAAATGTAAAAATGCAAGCAATAATGTACGTTAATTCACATTTCTGGATTCTATTACAAATCATAGTTGAAATTTGCTCATACTTACACTTATTAACTTACTTACACCTGTTACCCCACAATGGAACGTAGGCCGCCGATCAGTATTCTCCAACCTACTCTGTCCTGCACCTCTTTTTCCAGTTCTGTCCAATTTTTGTTCATTCTTCTCTTGTCTATCTCCATTTCTCAGCGTAGTGTACACCTCGGCCTTCTTCTTCTCCTATGATCTTGTAGGTTCCAAATGAGGGCTTGAATCCTGACGCAGTTGAATGGTTTCCGCAATGTGTGTCCTATCCACTTCCAGCGCTTCTTTCTGATTTCTTCCTCCATTGAAATTTAGTTTTTTCTCTTCCATAGTAGGTTGTTGGTGATAGGGTCTGGCCAACCGATCCGAAGTATTTTGCGTAGACAGCTGTTAATGAATACTTGTGTCCTCTGGATGATGGCTTTGGTAGTTTACCAAGTTTATGCCCTATACAGTAGAACTATCTTGACATTTGTATTAAAAAATTCTAACCAGTTAGCTGATCGATACGTTTTCCTTCTTCAAAAGATATGACTTCAGCGTTGTTTTAATGTAAGTTCTTACATAGCATCATCTCATATCATCACGTTTATAAACTGATGATTATGTAAATTAGTGCACGTTTTTACGAGACCTTTCGGTAAAACCTTTTAGAAGTGTTTGTTTTGAACATAAATATTGATCATAAATAAAGTTTTTTATACAGTATACTTAGTAAAATCTCTACCGGCTTCAATTTTACTATTAGAGAAATATTGTGGCAAAACAGTCAGTCGAAGCCATATTGTAAGACGAATGTAGATTTTGAGATAATGATTAATGACAAAATGAAAGTGTTTGATAATGATTATCAATCAATTAGTATAAGGTTGTGTTGAAACGATAACACTGGTGATCCCGTGCTATCATAAAGATGATCAAAATGAAAGATACTACATCGTTGCGTCATTTTGTTTGGCCACTCTGACGGCATAATTTTCGTTATTTTATGACAGGAAACAGTAGACATAATTAGTCATATCACTTTCTCTTAGTTGGATGGTTGACTGTAAAGAGTTTAATCTAGTTCCAGACATCAGCATCGTTGTCTACTTTGAATAGAAGTTGAGGTAATTACTCAATTTCTCCAAATGCATTTACCTGAATTTCACACTACTTTTTGTCATTTCAAAGTGAATAGATAGAATTGTAAATAAAACCTGTTGAAATACATTTCCAACTAGAACGGTTATTTGATCTGAAAGATAAGTGATTTTGACTTAACACTGATTTTATAGTGGTTTGTCAAAGTTGTACAACTTACGCTAGACCAGCTTCATATAGTAATTAGATAGTCAAAGGCATAATATAATCCCTAATGAAAATGTTAACTTTTTATTGTGTCTATTTTCAATGGTATCAACTCATATTTTGGAATATTCGATAATATTATTGTTATAAAGCTCATCCAAACAGCTTACTCATTGTTAATGAATTGACCACAATCGGAGTGATTTGTAAGAGTAACGAGTTGACCAGTTTTATGACAATGTGTCAGGATATGAACAAAAGGGATAATAAAACTTGGTGGCTCTGGGCGGTTACCAGTCATGGGTTAGAATTGAAATCATTAGTAACACAGCTGCAAATTTATTTCACATTCTTGATAAAAGTGAGATAAACTCTATTAACTGAAAGAAGTTTCTCTTGATTGCGTTTTCAGCTGAGCTATTTCTTCTAATGTATCCTCTTTATTAAACTCATTCTTCTTTGACTTCAGTGAATTTTAGTGGCCAGCTTTTGCAAACAGATACTACTATCCGTTCTTTTTAACAGTTCACTCGTTAATATTAGTTTGTATGTCAAAACTAATTATCAATCCCCGTCTTCTTTAAATCGAACTTAGAGACAATATAACAAACTGAATTCATATTTCAATTATATCAGTGTATTTCAAACCAGTTTCAAATTACACGTCATAACCTTGTCAAAAAGTCATCAAAATAATGGTTGTACGCATACTGATCATTAGTTGGCGCTAATGGGTGATTCGTTTGTTGAGAGTGGATCACAAACTATCCGACGCAGAGGTTGGAAAAAAAAAAACCTTATAAATATCTTGTACTGGTTAGCGCTTTGGTCATTACATAACTCATTTATCGACTATAGTTTCACTCTGCTTAGTCTGAAGACCGGTGATATGAAACAAGTATCTAAAATGAATACGGGTTGAAATATGTTATTTAGAGGTTAATTGTTTACGCACCCTGGGTTCGATTCCCACGTAAAGGACCATGGTGACTCATCTCTGAAAAGAGTCCCATACCAGTCCGAAACGACCTATCATTGCTTCATAGTCTTTAGTAGCGGTGGTATGCTCATTAATTCGCAATTTCAATTAAACATAACTTAATGGTTGAGCTAAATAAACTACCTAATTAAGTATTTTAACTTAAACCATCATCAAAAACACCTTGTGTATTTTGAACTAGTATCTTAATGAAGTGTCAACAATTCACTCAACATACTGTCATTCGCTTATTCGCAAAAGATACTAGCCTGTGTAGGACAACGAAATGACTGTTTATCGAACACCTCATAAAAACAAAAATTCGGATTTGTATATTTAACTTCTGTTCCGAACGTTTGTAGAGGTAGCCTTTATGGTTGGTGCTCAAATGGGCAGTCCAAAAGAACAATCCGAAACAATAGGTATAAATTTCTGTTTCCAGAAAAGTTATTTGAAAAATCGATTTGTCAGAAAGTCGAACAAGTATAAGGTGTTAGTGGTTTGACATAACAGTTGAGGTTTGTTTTAAGTTTTACCTGTCAGTTTAAATAATTTCCACAAACTTGTTCAGTTATTTGTTAAGAATTTTCTGATACTCTGTACGATTAAAATGACTTGATAAATTGAGCGAAAACTAACTTTACAATAAAATTATAGAGTCTAATCTTAACTTTCTAGAAAAATAAATTGAAAAAAATCATTCGTATGACCTCGAACATTGAACATATCAGTACAAAACCTGGCCATATTAGTCGCCTCCTTTATAATTCTTAAATTGCATTGGTCCTACTACCAGCCACAGTCATCAGTTTTGTCATTCAGCTATTCAATAACACACTATTTAGATCGCTAGGAAGACTGCAAACATTTGGAAGCTTGAGTAGTAAATTGAGTAAGGCAAACTAAAATGGTTCACGATGATATATATATATATATATATATATATATATATATATATATATATGCGCAGTAGTTTGCTCCATCCTACTTTATGGCCAATCAGAGTAGGAGATATTCGTAGGTTGCTTGTCTTCGATCATAGGTATCTCCGAAGCATTGTTTGTGTACCATGGGACAACCGAGTCAGCAACGCTATTGTTAGAAAACGGGTGCTAGGTAAGGATTTCAAATCAATAGATGAAGTATGGAAACTCCATCAGCTGAGGTGGTTAGGACACGTGTTACGTATGCCCAACCATCGACTGCTTCGTCGAGCTATGTTTTACCATTCAGGAATAGGTTGGAAGAAAGCTAAGTGCTACCAAACCAAAACATGGCACAAATCCATAGTCACTGACAACTGAACTGAGTCATGTTGGTAGATGTAGGCTACGTGGTTGTGAATCACGAGACGAAAGTCACCGATGGTTAGAGACCTTGAATGTTATAGCTCAAAATCATTTACAATAGAGCAAGTGCATCCACTCATTGTGTTCTCTTAAATTCTAACCTTCGAAGTTCCTCATCGCCTCTCTATATCTTTTAAAGTTTATTTCACTACATTCTACTTCTTGAATAATATCTCCGAACCCTAATCTCTCCACTTACTGTTGATACCTTTAATACCTCTACTAGTATGGGATTCGAATTAACAATGACATCTCTGTGCTAATGTGGTATGGCAACATGAACTGATGTATGTACGTACGAAGTTCTACGTTGCTGTTGATATATATATATATATATATATATATATATACATATATATACTTTTCCATGAGTATGCACCTTATACAGTAAACAACTATGTTTTCCCTTCTTTTGGTTAGGAAAAATACACACGTTGTACTAGGTATGTAACAGTAATTATGGGAAAAATATGCGATATAAACGGATGCTTTTGGTGGTGATCCGGTTGAGCTTCAATGACTGCTAAACGCAGAATCGCAACAGAAGCTAATGCTATTATTTAGGATGATGCTAAAATGCTTTACAATCGAATCATCCAACTTGTTAGGACACAGAATTACTAAAATTAGGATTTTCTGTTAGTACTATAAGCTTATAGTGACCATTTTACATTCATATTCAGACACATTTATATAAAGCTTATCCACACACACACACACATACAATAAATCCTACTATCTGTTAAGCTCAGTTTATGCTAGTTATGCTAAGATATGAGAATAGGAAATGGTATTTAAACTCAGACTGGAACATTTTTATTTATAATCTAACTGAACAATTTAGCAGTATTTATAAAAATATCTAATATTCAGGAAACAAATTTTATTTTATGCTCTAAAATACTATCAACTTATAAAACTATACTCAATCAGAATGTCTGAGTGAATTAAAAGACATTTCATTAGTACAGGACCATTAGAATTTCTAATTGAGTGCGATCATGTCCAGGTTTGGGATACTGAGTACACTGGGTTAAGATTCCTCTGTGATACGTGCCATCTGAATTACTGATTGAAAGGAATGTATAATATTACAGAATCTTGGGTAGATTTCTAAACTACAGTTCACGAATGCATTTAAACTCATTCTAAAAATAGTCATCTATGAACAATAGTTTACGAAATACTGATCTTATACCGTAGTATAAACCATGCAAGAGATAATCCGAATTATAACTTATCAAAGTCAAGCAATTACACTGATAAGAACTGTTATAATAGTTTCACGACTTAGTAGAATGTTCCCACTAAGTACTTTAACAGATGTGGTCATTGAACAACTACTTAGTCTATCCATTGAACAGTTCAGCATTGATCAGCATTGATTTCCAAACTGTGTTTCAATTACATTTTTTTAAACGAGTGGATAAATCAAGTTCAAATTAAATCCAAACATTGTACTCACCTTTATTTTCCTATCAAATTGCAAAATATATATATATCACTAATCAAAATGTATTAAACTTTCCAATGGAATTGATTTTGTGTGGAAAAATGTTACACAGGATTATGTAATATTTGTGTGAAAAGTGTAAGTAAGTAATTCACTTGAAACTCTATAGCTAACGCACAACACAAATATGTATTGACTTGAACAGTGAAGAAAAATGGCGTTTATGTATTTTTTTTCAAGGAAAAAAAAAACAAAACAGTCCTTGAATGAAAATCTTTTTTTTTGCAAGAGAAAGATCGAAAATTGACTGTGTGTTGTTGTGTAACTAACTCTAGATTGAATGTCGTACGTAGTCTTGCCTACTATATAAATCGAAACGGGTTACACAGTGTGGGAGAGAGTGGGAGAGAGACAGAAGGAGAAACTTATTGATCTTCAGGGGAAGATCAATGCACGTGAACAGTCCGATTGGGATTTTTGTTACACATGCGTTAGGAAAAAGAACCAATCCAACGCTTGTATGGCTTGACCTCTTTTTGTTGTCTATATGAACAAATGTACACAATGTATATACAGTGTGTATTTGTGTATTCCACTCTACGTCTGTCTGCAAATTCACATGTGCATAGAATGTGCAACACCGATAAGATGATTGGTTGAATGAAAAAATGAAAAAATAATAAAATAGCCCATATTGATTTAAGAAATTTTTATTACCTTTTTTGGCAAATCTTAGCTAAAGTAACAACTGCTGTTGTTTTTTTCTTTTGAAAAAAAATCATTCTACTGTTTCGCATTATTAAGTGCCAATAATTATTTCCCATAAATGATCTTATTATCATTTCACAGAATTGTTTTTTCTGAAATTGTGAATCAATCGATGTTAGACTACCATTAGAAACCTAGAAGCACCCGATGACTGTTTTGTTCCGGTATGGGACACGTCAGCAGTGCACATCCACGACTCCTGCAACTTGTAGGATTCGAACATAGGACCTTTGGCCTTGCGCGAACTCCTAACCTCTGAACCACGAAGTCAGTATCTAACGATGTTAATGTCAAACTTCGATCGATCCACGGTCTTGCGCAACCTCATCCACTGTCTTCGGTGAACACTGTTTCACACTTGAACAGGAATGAACCTCAACTGGTCTCTGATGGTGATCTAACATTGATCGATTCATGATTTCAAAAAGTAACTCAACAATCTTCACAAGCCCATAACGCAAATTAAACAAAATGTTAGAGAATAATTTCAAATTTTACTGAATCGTCTGTAGACGATGATAAAACGTCACCAGTGGAGTTCAGCCCTGTTGGGTATAGGTAAGACAATGAGTAAGGTTACGTGAAAATCCTTAGATTGATCAGAGTTAGACATTAACACCATTGGACACTGGTGCATTGGTGCAGAAGTTGAACGTTCATGCACAAGACAAGAGGTCCTGGGTTTGAATCCTGCGAGTAGTAGGAGTTTTCGATGCTCACTGTTGATGAGTCCCCTACTAGGCTAAAACTACTGTCCAGTGCATCCAGGTTCCTAATGGTGATCTAAGAATGATCGATTCATGATTTCAACGTATTGATGAAACTCTAAAGAATTCCTATTGTGGTGCGAGCTACTTATAAGTAGTATATAACGTGAGTGTCCACGTAATGTCTGGCAGCAGAAGATGGGGGAAGATCAAGAAAGGAAGAGTGGGAACACAATGGCATTTGTATGAAACGCATGAATAGTGACAATGGATTGATGTTTTGCAGCAGGAACAGTCCAGTTAGATATGATGGACTGATATTTTGCAGATTAACGATTTACGATATGGTTTTCCAATTTTACTGAGTAACTCTGTAATTGTACAATCGAATGTACAATATTGTCCTAGGCAATTAGGCTAGTACTTAGTTCAGTGTGTATATTCCCGGGGAAATAAAAATCGATCATATATATGTGATTTTTATTTTAAAATTTATTGGTCATTGAAACACAAAATAAACTAAATTATTTTTCTTCATAGGTTTGTGTGTGTGTGTGTATGTGTCTCTATTATCTATCAACAGAAAGCTAAAACCATTGGAAAACAATTTAAATGAATCAGAGTATAAAGCTAAACAGATTATTAACTGAAGTGTAATTTAACCCAGTCAATCAAGTGTAATTAAGCAGTCTTTATTTATTAACAACAGACTTATAGGTCATGCATGGAATCGATTGAAAAAACCAATCAGCAAATGAAAAAGTTTGTGTGACTCAATGACTGTGATTCGTTTCATTATTTTTGGTGTTTGTTGACTATTCCTACTGATTGATTTGACTGTGTACATAATATGACTATTCGGTCAGTCAGCTACAACGTAGAACTTCATACGTACGTGCGTAGATACATCGTTTCAAGTTGCCATACCATATTCGCACAGAGAAATGGAAGTCTCGTTTCAAATTCCATAGTCGTAAAGGGAGTAGGAGATTCAAGAAGTATAATTCAGTGGAATAAATTTAAAAAGAGAAAGATAGAAGTGGTGAGAAATTCAAAAGATTAGAATTTGAGGGAAGATAATGAATGGATGCTTCTGCACCATTGAAAACGGTTTCGAGCCATGTCATTCCAGATCTCTGACCATCGATTACTATGATCTCGTGGACCCCAACCTGGTAGTCTCCATTTACCAACATGACTCAATCCAGTGATCAGTGATTTGATGGGTTTGTGCCATGTTTTACTCTGGCTGCCCCGAGCTATCTTCCAGCCAATTAAAAAGACACCATTCTCTTCAAATAAAATATTGTAAGTTATCACTCCATAAAAATAGATATGTAAGGTCTTTTGACGAAAGATGCACAAAGTATAGAAGTAATGTAACTGTTCTTAACTACATTTTGAAAATCGATAAAACCGATCATGCAATAATGATGGGATATTTCAAGAGCTTGCTTATATTTTAAGAATTAAGTGGTTGAAAATGATAGATAAATCAGTTGATCGTTTTAAGGAGTTGAAATAACAGTTATCTAAGAGAAAACTGCCTTGTTCTTTCGAGTTATATGCTTTGATACGTACATGTACTTTGCGAAATACACTTGGAGGTACTAATAAGAATGGACTTATTGACGTTGTTTGTTAATGTTCTTGGTTTATTTTAATTCGGAAAGCTAACTAGGTGTTTAAAGTATTATCGAATTGTCTAAACATCAATGATATGTGGTGTTTCAAAATTTTGACTCTTCATTGACATGGAATTTCATCTTTCGCTCATCTACATACTGATTCCTGTTACCCACATTGGAGCACAGGACGCCCACCAGAATTCTTCAACTAACTCTATACTGAGTCTTCTTTGTCATTTCTATCCAACTGCTGTTCATTCTCCTCATGTCTGTCTCCAGTACTCGGAGTAATATGTTATTTATTCTTACACTTTACCTTTTGCCTTGAAGAATGAAAGTAACGGCTTGCCATGTGATACAGTTGGGTGCTTTCCTCAATATGTGTCCTCTACACCTGTAGCACATTTTCCTAATTTCCTCCTCAACTGGAATCTGGTTTGTTCCCTCCCCAGTAGGTTGTTGCTGATAGTGTCTGGCCAAACGGATCCTCAGTATCTTTATCGACAGTATAAATTTACAAATATATAAACAAGAATTCTTAGACATCATGATTTAATTTCAGATTCCATGCAAAATATTTCAATAAAACAAGTTAATTCAAACTTACAGATAGTCAAAATGTTATGAAATAGATTAGCTACTCGTTATCTAGACGCACTGTCAACTTGTTTCTTCACTTGGTGCTGCTTTCTAGCTTTGTTATTTTGTATATATTCCCAATTAATGTACTAAAAAGCCTTTTGTTGTTATCATTTGTACGGTTTTGTATTTTCCTGTCGTTAAACCAATCGAATGATGAAGTAACTCAGTAGTTCATTGAATAACAACCAAGCAATTGAAACAATTTAGATTTATTTCATGTCTTAACGTGAATGCTAGTATCATGATTAGGGTACTTACAGAAGACATACAGAAACATACATCCTAGATTCTACAACTAACCACTATACAAAAACATAGTTAACTTGTGACTACAGTCACTATATCAAGCAATCAACTCAATAAATCCATACACCAACAGAGCATAATAAATTCTGATACTCTGTGTACCAACAAGGTTACAGTACAAATTCTTTCGAATGGTAACAGATGTAGGATCCAAAATGAGGTTTAGATTAAGGAATAACTGTCTAGGTAGGTTAGATACGCGTCTTGCCCAGTTGAAATCAAAACAAGTGATCTGGGTAAATAACAGTTCTAATAATCATCATAAATATGAATATACATCATTAACTAAACAAATATTACCTAGACAGTTATTCCACCAACAATTATTCAATTATTCAGGTAAATGATATTTTGTCACTCCTGGATAGATCAGACTTGTACGACAGATAATATTTGGTTGTTTTATAACACAGAGTGTATCATATTCTAGAATAGTACTCCAATCTACAAACAAAATGCACAATTCCAGTCCATGCAAGCAAGTCAATCGAAAGGGGGACAAATCAATATGGCTGTCACCATGACTAAGTATCAGCTTAAACAACATAAATTCAGTTCAGAAAGAAAGAATATAAACTCAGTGAAGGCAGAACAAATAGAAACGATAATAAAATACAAATATTTTCATTTTAAATGGAATCGAAGAGACTAACAAAATGTACAACCGAAGGAATCAATAAGGACAAATTACAAATGGAGGGAGTTTCACAAACAAAACCTTCAAAAATGGATCTTACAATTGAGAAAAGAATTCCCATGCTATAAACACTAATATTTTGTCTCTGTAGACTAACAGTAGCATAAATTGATATCGAACAGATGAAATGTAACCAGTAATGAAATCCACAATGTGTGTTTCTTTTTATTCAGCAGTCGACATCCAAGTGTAACTGCATCCTCAAATTGATGTCTATCTACTCCAAGATTTCAACTTAATACTGTTTGCCTTAGATATTGTTGCTTTATCCACTTAACCACTGATTTCAAACAGTCATTTACTTGTGCAACGGGAAAATCAGATCCATTCTAAATTGAATGAAAACTTTAACCGGTTACATTCCATAGTGGATAAAACGCACGTCATGCATTCAACTCTTAACCGCAACCCATCTATTCAATACTAACTTGTATCACAATATCAACAGTGAGGCATTCCGCACAAAATGCATACATTACTTACTTACTTACGCCTGTTACCCCCAATGGAGCATAGGCCGCCCACAAGTTTGCTCCAACCAACTCTGTCCTGGGCTTCCATTTCCAGTTCTGTCAAATTTTCGTTCATTCCTCTCATATCTTTCTCTATTTCTCGGCGTAATGTGTTCCTTGGCCTTACTCTTTTCCTTTTGCCTTGAGGGTTCCATGTGAGGGCTTGTCTCGTGACGCAGTTAGGTGCTTTTCGTAATGTTTGTCCTATCCACTTCCACCGCTTCTTCCTGATTTCCTCCTCCACTAGGATCTGGTTTGTTCTCTCCCACAGTGCGTTGTTGCTGATGGTGTCTGGCCAATGAATCCGAAGTATTTTGCGTAGACAAAATGCATACACATACCAACCAAAACTGATCATACTACAGTCCGACAAAAAAAAATATCAACGACCAGATAATTCAATCCATCTTAAATTGAACTTAGTTCTCATCACTGAAACTTAATGAAAAACAATTATTCATAGCGCATTAGACTTACAGAATCATGCAAAAAATACATAACTTTTGAACAGATCATAACGATAGTAATAATAATAATAATAATAATAATAATAATAATAATAATAAAAACGTTAAGCAACATGGTAGTCAATAGTAATAACAAGTAAATAAACTAATCTGTAAGTGATCATAAAAAAGATACAAAGAATTAAGGAGGAAAAAAGAGGAAAATACTCTGAAGGTCGTCTCTTCATCCTGTTCTAAACTTTTTTTATCAACTAATGCATCTATTCACTGATTTTATAGTTATAATTATAACAATGTATTATTTCACTTGTAATACGATTGTAATATGTGATTGTTTTGATGACGATCAATAATTTTTATTTCTAGCTTCACACAGTGGACAATTTGAATTTAGTTACAGCATGAAGTAAATGAAAATGGAAGTAAAGATGACCGTAGAAATGAACCTTTGATCGATTCATGGTTACAAATAAAACTTAACAATCTTCACAACAACCCCACAATGCAATTACATGTGTTCACTAGTGACTAGCTTGGTGAGGAATATTCTCCGAGTTCTAGTGGGCGAGTCGTGACCAGTGAATTTCAAACCTGTTCAGATGTATACAGTGTATGAGGTTGCGCAACTCCGTGAATTTGATCAAGTTAGACATTAACACCCCTTAGAAACTGGCTCAGTGGTCTAACAATTAGGGCGTTCGCGCACAATACCGAAGGTCCTGGGTTCGAATCCTAAGGAGTGCAGGAGTCGTGGGTGCACACTGGTGATGAGTCCCATGCCAGGACGAAACGGCCGTCTTTCAGTGCTTCCAGGTTTCTAATGGTGTTGGTCTAACACTGATCGATTCATGATTACAAATAAAAGTAAGAAAATATAATAATAAATATCATTGGCCAAGAAATCATTTTATTTTATTGAACCATACAATTAGATTGTCTGATCATAATCTGTGAAATAGCAGTATTATTCACAGAAATGTTATGTATGCCTAGTTCATGATGGATGTTAGAGGCGATAAAAGAAAATCTACCGGGAGACATGAGTCTAGATTTCAACCTGGTTTCGACTTATTGTAAATAAGTATTCTACTACAAGTCTAATGTTAATTGTATCTCATGTCAGAAATATCATAACTCAACTAAAAGTAAGTCAGTATGTAGCTCGTGGAGTTCATTATCAGATTTCTCGAAGAATTGTAGAAGTTTACTATCTTATTTTGTTAGAGATATCTACCAACATCTATGGAGATATTGGCTCCTAAGAATCAGAAAATTAGTTTATTGGCATATATATTTATATGACCCTGTAACATTTTTCATTGAAAAGGATTATTTCGTGGAATTAAAGTGCCCGAAATGTTTAACTTAAACACTTATTACCTATAACATGAAATAGATGTCAAAATATTTCAGATGTAAACCATGAGAAGTGATTGTTTAAGTCCTCGAGTAAAGCAAGTTAAGTTACAATTAGATGTGTGCAGCACTGAACACAGACATATTAACATAGACATATTGTTCACCTTATTATCTTGTGTGCGCTCATATAAGGAAAGTTCCAAATCCAGACAAAATTGCCCTAATGCTAAATAGTTCACGACCTGGTGTTTATTCTTGTTAAAGCTAGCTTGCTTACTTACTTACGCCTGTTACCCCACAATGGAGCATAGGCCAACGACCAGCATTCCTCGACCTACTCTGTCTTAGAACGTCGTTTCTAGTTCTGTCCAATTGTTGTTCATTCTTCTCATATCTGTCTCCATTTCTCGGTGTAGTGTGTCTTTTAGTCTGCCTCTTTTCGGTTGGCCTTGAGGATTCCAAGTTAGGGCTTGTCTTGAGACACAGTTGCATGCTTTCCGTAATGTGTGCCCTATCCACTTCCAGCGCTTCTTCCTGATTTCTTCCTCAACTAGAATCTAGTTTGTTCTTTCCCACAGTAGCTTGTTGCTGTTCAGTGGATGTCTGTTCAGTGGATCAGAAGTATTTTGCGTAGACAGCTGTTAATAACCACTTGTATCTTCTGGGAGTTTTCCAAGTTTCTACCTCATACAGTAGAACTGTCCTGACATTTGGAAATTGTGACTTCACTGTTTGCTGAAAGCTGTTTTAAGTTCCAAGTGTTCTTCACTTGTAGAAATGCTGTCCTTGAAAATTATCATACGGTCATTAGTGACTAGCGCCGTGAAAAGGTTTCAAAGAGTTCTATTGAGAAGCTGTGACCAGTAAAGTTCAACTCTGTCGAGTCTGAAGCACTGCCCGCCGAAGACAGTGGATGAGGTTGCGCAAGACCGTGAGTTGATCAAAGTTAGACATTAACACCACTGGATATCGGCTCAGTGGCCGAGAGGTTAAGTATTCACTCACAAAACTGAAGGTGTTAGGTTCGACTACTGTGAGTAGCAGGAGTCGTGGATGCGTACCGTCGATGAGTCCCAAACCAAGGTGAAACAGCCATCTAATGCATCCTGGTATGGGACTAATCAACAATGCGTGTCCACGAGTCCTGCAAGGCCGTAGGTCTTGGGTTCGAATACTGAGAGGTGCAGGAGTCATGGATACGCACTACTGATGAGTCACATACCAGGATGAAACGGCCGTCCAGTGCTTCTATGTTTTAATGATGGTCTAACACTGACCGACTCATGATTTCAAATATGTCATGCGTTATTATCATCTAACAGTAACAATAAATTCTGCCAACTTAATTTGTAAATAAACCCATCATACACATGACATGCTAAACTTATGATACCTTACATTGATATGCTTTTTAAACTAAAAAGAACAAAATACTATAATCAACAATTCACAGTCAGATTACCGTGTTATTAAATATTCTTTTCAAAAAACCCATCTGATTTATTATTTATATTTTTATGTATTCAGAATATTGACTTTTCTATTTTTCTATTTGTTACAGCTTCTTCTTCTACTTCTTCAACTTTATTTTACTTTGATTACACAAACACAGAAAAATCTTAAAAACACATTGTTATGATGAAATTTCAACTAGTTGACAAAGTACATTATTATTTCTCCTTCTTCTACTTCTTATTCTTTGAATCACATTTTTATTCCATCTTATCATGTGATGATTTCTATTGAATATTTTGTTTAATAATCCACCAATATATATATATATATAATTAATTATAATAGACATTTCCTTTTTGAAAATGTTTTTTTGGGGGAAATACTAAGTGTTACCTTTTTTTTAAATGTATGTATGATAATAATCGATACAATGAGCTTAGTTGAATAAATTATGGTCAGATCATGAATCTGTCATTGTTGTTTTGTTGTAGTATGAGATTCATTAGCAGTGGGCATACATGACTTCTGCTGGTGGGGATTGGACCTAGGACTTGCGGTATTGTGCGCGAACGCCTGACCTATGGACCAGTGAGCCGGTAACCAATATCAATATCGTGAAATATGCTCACTAGTGACTACTAGCTTCGTGAGGAAATTTTCGGAGTTCTAGTGAGAAAAGGTGACCAGTGGAGGAGTTCAATCGTGTCGGGTGTAGGCAGTAACTACTAAAGATAAATGGGTGAGGTCACGCTAAATCCCTTGATCAATCAGAGTTAGACATTAACACCACCGGATGCCGGCCAAGTTGTTCAGAGGTTAGGCGTTCGCGCACAATACTGAAGGTCCCGGGTTCGAATCCTGCGGGATCCAGGAGTCGTAGATTAGTCCCATACCAGGACGAGACGGCCGTCCAGTGTTTCTAGGTTTCTAATGATGATCTAACAATGATTGATTGATGATTTAAAAAATGTTTAAAAACACTAATCTCAATAACTCTAATTAAAAATTAATTAATCGTCATTCATTTGGAGTCGCAAACCAGTTTTATCTAGATTTAGCCAGAAACCAACCTGTTACAGTAAATATGAATCACACCAACGACTAACATTTAAAATTATAAATCGTTAGTTGTGTCAACTGTATATTTCACATACAAAACATCTGAGATCATTGCAATTTCATTGTGTAATAATGATAACAACCATTTTTATCAAACCCGTTATATCTGTGTACTTAAAATATTTTAAAATGAATAATCGATGTACGAAAAAAACCAAATGGGTTCTGTTACGCTCGTCTCTAGGTATGCTTAAACTATTACGAGTCCACCTTAGTCGACTAAAGAGAACAAAACAAAGAACCAGCGTTCAGTTAGGCTACTGTGATCTCTTGAGCAAATTGTACCAGCAAGAAGTCTTGATATAGTGTAGAAAGTGTATTCTACAAACACCCAGCCAGCAGACAACCAATCCAAGTATTCAAATTGCGTTTATTTATACTCTACGGAGACGTCCTTGGGACAGTCACAAAAATAGCACACTAAAATAACACAGTAACCAATCACAGCCAAGGATTCTCCTAGTGGGAAATATGGCCTCAAGGTCAACTGATCGGTCCATGAAATAAATCCAAAATAACGATATTTATCAAGCGAGTTCTGGGGATCTAACATCACATCTAAAAACCGTAGAATTGAAGCTATGCACCTTATTTAACAATGAAAATGAGCATGAATGAAAATTAAAAATAATTTATTATTGTCATCAAAGATTTATACTCATGCTAAACAGATCGCATCATTCAATTAGCTTACTTAAGCAAGTAGTTAGTTAGAAGTAAGAAGGCGTATATGTGTAGTGATTATAAGAGAAGAAAAGTAAGTTAAGTGCCATTTTTTTCAAAAATAGATAGGGAGTTGAGTAATGATTAACTTGTAATTTGATTTATTACAGCCTATGATGATAGTGTCAAGTGTCATATAAAGTGTTTGTTGAGACGCAGGTTAAAACTATCAATATAGAATTCACTAGCTTCAACCGTATTTCCTTGACATACAATAATCAAAGTGGAAACTGTTACATAATTGTATCAGTCTACGTTGGAGCATTACCCAGGAGGGAGTAGCAGTCATAGTGGTACCAGCAAGTACAGTTGAATAGTGACTAGCAGTGCAATCCAGGATGTCCTATGTATGACTCGTTCACTGGATGTATCTGCATTTCAGAGTTAATGTTCACTCCGTGAATCGAAACCCAGTACGGTTTTCGTCCATTTAACTACTAAGCCTAGGTAACCAGCGGCTTGTGCGATCAGGTCTTAAACATCAGCGGAAACATCTAACCAATTAAAACAATCGAAATAATCGTGACAACACTAACATGAAATAACAAACATAGAAACTATATTTCTTAATCACCCTTGATTTTACTATTCTTAACAAACCGAGAAGCTATTTGGAAACTTAGTAATGAACATATCTAAGCATCTATCTGTTGTAGCTTGCTTAACACAAACGATTGAAGGGATAAATCATAGTTGAACCAGAAGAATCTAAAGAATCTTTCCTCTATGTATTTATTTTTAAAATGATCTTGTATTAAAATACAAATTTAAACAAATCCATGTTGATTAACATCGTTGATATTAGTGAGCAATTAGTAAGTAAACTTGATAATGACACCTTGATTTTGCTACTTAGAAAGTTCTGTTGTTACAATCATTTACATCTTAAAGTAATATTTCGTATAAAATTATGACTACTTATACTGCTTCATACTCTTTTTTATATCAGTAAATCAGTTTTAAGGATAATCATTCATACACCATGTGAATTATACCTTTTTAGGTGGAACTGATGACATATTTATTCTATTCATACTATACTTGGCTCGTCACAACTTCTTTACTTATTTAAACCTGTTACCCCTAATGAGGCATAGGCTGCCTACCGTTATTCGTCAACAAACTCTGTCCTCCGCCTTCCTTTCCAATTCCACCCAGCTGTTATTCATTTATTTCATATCTGTCTCCGATTCGATCTTCTTCGGTCTTCTTCTTCTCGACTGACTCTGAGGATTCCAAGTGAGGGCTTGTCGTGTGAGGGTACTGTCAACAATGTGTTCTTAATTTCCTCCGCAACTGAAATCTGATTTGTTCTCTCCCACAGTACATTGTTACTGATGGTATCTGGCTAACAGGATCCGAACTATTTTACATAGACAGCTCTTAATAAACACTTGTATCTTGTGAATGAAGCTCATCAAAACAGTATGTGTTTATCCTACCACATAGTCAGGATAGCTAGACCTCTTAAATCTTGGTATAAATCGATACCGAAATGATGATAAACCAAACAATAAGTAAATAAAATTATGAAGATAAGGAGATAAGTGTATAAAAATACGCCTATAAGAGTAGCGTATATCAGAAGAAGTAGTTCAGGAAAGATTCTTCTAGTTAAAGAAGTTCTTTCAACTTCTATAGCTAATATAAAAGAAAATTACAGTTGGATCTTGTTACGTATTCACGTAAACATGCCATTCTGATATGCTTGAACTATTGCGAGTTTAACTAAGTCGGAAAACAAGAGCGAGGATTGAGGATCCGGTGACACGACATGCTACTCTATTCCGAGTGTCCCAACCCCAATTGAATAAAAAGAAGAAAACTTGATATGAAGTATTGATATGAAGTATTCTACAAGCATCCAGAAAGTACGAGGTCTAAGTCCAGAAGAAAATCAGGATCCCGGACTAGGGATCCGGGTCCTGGTCCTGGTCATAAAATGTCACATATAATGCGTATTTATACATTTAGGTCTAAGAGAAAACAGAATCAAAGTCCTTGACATTGACAGTTAATGCGACCAATCGGAAATAACATTTGAATTGACATTAACAGTCAGGACGACCAATAAGAAATAACATTGGAGTACGTGACATTAATATCAAGGACGACCATAAAATTGACCAGTAGGAATTAACCAATAGGAATTGACTAATAATTCTCTTAGGATATTGGATGAATATGCTAACAGATCTGTCCCGATTTCTATGAGATAACATCTCAGACCATTGAATAACACTATCTCTGCGACCCCAGCTAAGAAATCTTAATAGATAATCCCATACAATTTCTTTTCATAACTCCAGCACCGTATATTTAAATATGATGAACTATCCACTTTTTAGCAATCTTATCTAATCAGTTGACTAACCGATATTAACCATAAAAAACACATCCAAATAGTATATATTTGAATGTTTCCCGCTTTAAAATGGCAACAATTCTCTATCATTCTCTACAAAAATATACATCAACCTTTCTAAATAACAATTCACTATTTCCATCTATTTTCTTTTCCTTTCTTATTTTAAATACTGTGATTATATTGATGTGAAAATTGTAACTGGAGATCCGTTTCAAACTTGTTGCCTTTTTTTCCTTCTTCTTCTTCAGTAAAACAACGAGGTATATTCAATGTACAATATTGATATGATTTACAAGCGGAGTTTTTGAAATAGCCAGAAAAAAAGGTTAACAAGTTTGTTTTTCTTTTGCGAATGGAATTTACTCGAATCTGTAATGAATTCAACTAACAACTATTGAAAAAAAGATTTTTTTTAGTTGGCGTACACAACATTAAATCAATTTTTGGCTAGTAATCATTGTGTAAAATGTGTTGTTGATTTTCCCTATACATTTTTTTTTCGCTAACATACTGTATATTATAAATTATATTTGTTTTCAATGTGAAAGGGCAAAATATAAATAAAAAACTTATAGTCAATGATCGTTTCTTTTTTTACAGTAAGCGAAAAAAAAAATTACAACTGATTAAATAGGAGTATTTTCTTTCTCATAGATTAATTTTAAATTTTCTTGTTAACCAAACGTTCGTTCACATTGGTCGATGATGAAAATGTATCCAGGCTAATTAAGTAGTATATTTGTAGAAGTTGTAGTTGTGAATGACGATAGGTATCATCTGCCATTTTTCCAAGAACCAGTTCAACAATCGATTCAAAACTTATTTGCTTATTTGCGCGTCTGTTACCTACCAATGAAGCATAGGCCGCTGATAAGCGTTCTCTGATCTACTCACTTCTGGTTCTTCCTTTTCAGTTCCAACCAATGACTAATGATACTTGATCCACCTCTTTTCCTTTGGCATTTGGGGGTTATAAGTGAGGGCTTGTTTCGTGGTGTAGTTGGGTAGTTTCTTCAATGTATGTCCGTCCTATCCAACTCCTGCACTTTTTTTCTAATTTCCTCGTCATCTGGAATCTAGTTTGTTCTCTCTCACAGTAGGTTATAACTGGTAGTGTCTCGCCAACGGATCTTCAAGATCTTGTGTAAGCATCTGTTAGTAAACATCTGTATCTTTTTTAACACAGATTTCATGGTTCTCCACGTTTCCACTCCATACAATAGAACTGTCTTGACATTTGTATCTAAAATTGTGATTTTGGTGTTGGTTGATAGTTGTTTTCAGTTTCATATGTTCCTTAGATGTTGAAACCTCGCCCTTGCTTTGTTAATCCATGTCTTTACTTCTGCGTCAGATCCGCCTTGTTTATCAATGATGCTACTCAGGCATGTAAACGTTTTCACATCTTCTATGGCTTCTTCATTAAGTGTGATTCGGTTAATCCGTGTTATAAATTCCTAAGCCTCTAGATAAATGCTACGGATGCCGTTTTGATTATCAGGTTGGGGAGATTGTTGAGTTACTTTTCTTTGAACTCATGATGTAACTCCATAATGCAAATTACATGTGCTCACTACTGATTAGCTTCATGAGGAAGTTTCTCCAAGTCCTAGTGAGAAGCTGTGACCAGTAAAATTCAACTCTGTTCGGCTGTGAAGCAATGCTTAACGAAGACAGTGGATGAGGTTGCGCAAGACCGTGGATTGGACGGGATTAGATAATAAGACCGTTAGATACCGGATCATTGATTTAGAGTAAAACCGATTGAAGTTGTCAAGTATATCCAAAAGCTTGAAATAGTCATGACAGTATACTGTTAGTTTGATTAATGCAAGCTCGTCATATCCAATAGACCAGGACATTTCAGGTACTTTTGTGAGTAGCCTCCACTGAACACCAATCAACTCTTCACTAAATACAAATTTCCCAATTTGACATAATTAAATGTTGCACTAGAATTCCACTTAGCACTGTAGAATCCAAACTGAGGTTTGGACTGAGGAATAACTACTGTCTAGGTAGTTTAGATACACGTTATTGCCCAGTTTAAAACCAAAACAAGTGATTTGGGTAAATGACGGTTCTAATATTCATCATAAATATAAATGTACCTAAACAAATATTACCACTCAGTTATTTCACCAACAATTGTTCAATTAATCAAATGAACAGCAACAAATAAATGTTATTCTTTCCCTCCTGGATAGATCAGATTGCTTCGGAAGGTAATATTTGGTTGCTTTATAACACAGAGTGTTTCCTATTCTGGAAGAGTGCTTCAACTCACAATCAAAATGCACAATTCCAATCCGTACAAGCAATCCAATCAAAAGAGGAACAAATGAATATGGCTGCCGCCATGACTAATTATCAGCTTAAACAACACAAATGCAGTTCAGAAAGAAACATATAAACTCAGTGAAGGTAGAAGAAATAGAAACTATAATAAAATACAAATATTATCATCTCAAAAAGGAATCGAAGTGACTAACAAAATGTACAACTGAAGGAATCAATAAGGACAAATTACAAATGAAGGGATTTTCACAAACCAAGCCTTTAATAATGAATCTTACAAGCACCTGATCATTCATCAAAATTTAAAACACATTTATCCGAAAAGTAAAACATGAGAAGAAAAAAAACAAGTTTTTACACAATTCAACAACAACAACAACAACAACAAATTTTTAAATTTCCCTCTAACGGAAGTTAATTAAATCATTTCATTAAAACAACAATGTAATCTATAATGGAAAACAAGTACTTTCAGATAATAATAATAATAATTACTTTTTTCCCCTTTTTACAAAATTAACTTATTTATCCCTCTCTTTTTTTGTTTACCTTGTTATATAGGGTATTGAAAAATATAAAAGTTAAAAATGACTTGTAATATGATTCTTCCGGCAATATAGCAAGCAATAAGGATTGAAAGTACTTTTACGTTTGTTTGTTTGCGTGTTTTATTTCTTGCCCTTCCCTTTTAAATTCCATTTCAAAAAAATATGTATGATAAATAAATAATTAACTTTGTATTTCTTGAATCTAGAATAATCATAATCCGAGGAAGAAAACTTTGATATTGAACACTGGTAACCAAAAAAAACATTCAATGATCAATATTCATATATATTGGTAACTAAAAAAAAAGTGGGAAGGAATCAACGAACTAAGCAATTGTTTTACGCAGTGTTATAGGTTGATCGAGGTTGTTATGCCTTTTCCTTTCCTGAAGGAATTTTTCATGATTTCATTGATTTCCGGTTTGTTTAACATTTTTTTTTTGACATAACCTAAATAACAAGTAAAAAATGCTATGATAAGTGGTTATCTATCTTTTTATTAGTTTAAATTTTTCTGTCAATGTTGAAAGATTGTTGAACTTTACAGATAGATGTAGGTTAACAAAAGTTCATATTGTGCCGAAAACCTAGGGAGAAAGGAAACTACAACAGAAACCCGATGTTGTAGTTGTTATCAAGGAAATTAACTTATTCTATTCATGAGTACAGTTTACAAACTAAACTAATTTCTTGTCATCAGTATCAAGTATAAAAATGATAACTGTTTGTTTCTGTTTAAGAGTTAAAAAGATATTTTAGGTCAAACTTTAGGGTGTGATTGAGTAGAACTACATATATTTTCAAAAAGTTCCAGTCTGTCAGAATTAAGGAGAACCATGTATGTTCAAGCTTAAAATCTGTGTATTTTAAATTTAAAAGGAAGTTCAGTTTATACTTACTTTTACAAGTTTTGAAGAATGTAAGAACCTTTACATTATCTGAGCAGCCTCAATGATTTATCAAGGTGGATCTGATAGAGATGTGGAGCAGATGCGGATCGGCAAAGTAAAGGCTGCATTTTTACAATAGAACATCAACTGAAACTCAAAACAACTATCAGCAAACACTGAAGTCACAATTTTCAATATAAATGTCAAGACAGTTCTACTGTATGGAGTGGAAACTTGGAAAACTACCAAAGCCATCATCTAGAAGATACAAGTATTCATTAACAGTTGTCTACGCAAAATACTTCGGATCCGTAGGACAGGCACCATCAGTTATAAGCTTACTGTGAGAAAGAAGAAACCAGATTCTAGTGGAGGAACAAATCAGGAAGAATCTCTGGAAGTGGATAGGACATAAATTGAGCAATGCATCCAACTGCATCATGAGACCAGCTCTCACTTGGAATCCTCAAAGCCAGTGAGATGTGGAAGACCAGCGATCACATCACGCCGAGAATTGAAATCAGACATGAAAAGAATGAACGGGAGTTGAAAACAGCTGGCAAAGAAGACCCATTACAGAGTTGGTTGAAGAATGCTAGTGGGCAGCCTATGCTCCATGGGGGGTGACACACGTACGTAAGTAAACTAGCAATAATTTTCGTTTAAAACCATTTCTACAAAATTAAGTTACAATATAAATTTGTGTGACTATCAAATCGTTACATTCAATCCCTAACTATGAAAACGCCTTACAAAAATATACATACATACATTCATTTGACAGATATGAATCATACACTTTTATCGATTTTTTTAAGGTAATCTAACCGAGTTTGTTGTTTAAATTTCTTTCGAAGGCTAACAGATAATCAAATGTCACTGTATTAAACAATCCAATCATTGAAGTGATTCAATGTCATATTTAAATTATTTATTGGTTTATCATATATTGAACGACAGTAAAATAGTTCATATACACTATAGGTTACCACCTACTATCATATTTTGAAATAATATGAAAGAATTACAGTGATTATAATTCTGGTGATATTTAACCTCTTTTATGAGAGGATTACAAATTTAAGTGTTGTGCGGAAGAGATGTGACAACAGCAACTGTTAAAAATAATTAATGTTCATTCGAAACATAGATAGGAAATGCCTTTTTTTTTCTGGTTGGTTTTATTGAACTCGGATGACAATATTTTCATTTAAAAGTCAAATATATATTAGGTTATATGTTATGCCTGTCAATTGATATGCTTGAATGCTATTACGAGTTCACTTTAGTCAGTAGGCGAGGGCGAAGACAAATGATCCAGTGACATGATAGGCCCCACTCAGTAGAAGAAGAAGTCATGACAAGATATGGAAAGTGTGTTCGACAAGCACCCAGAAAATATGAGGTCAAAAAGCACGCAATCGTCCTTAGGGGAGCCACAAAAATAGCGTTCTAAAATCATACATCAACCAATAACAGTCAAGGATTTTTCCGAGTGGGAAATATGATCTCAAGGTCACTTGATCAGCACATGTGCGAAAGCGTAAAATACAAATTTAGGACCTTAATCAACTGAGTTCTGGGGATCTAACGTCCCTAACACTATAGTTGAAAGTATTTGTTGAAGATTGACTTGTTATTTTCTTAGTTTGTAATTTTAAATGTAATTTGATCCCTGACCAGTTAGCATGTAGAGAAGGATTCTATTTTGTCTTAAGTTCCCCGAATACTGCATATAAATTCAACATTCAATACAACGTTGTACTTGTAAATTCATTCCTGAACATTCTGTCCCATGTTCAGTCATAAATGGGTGCAAAACAGAAATGATCTTCGTTTTGTATGACAGGCTTTGTCGAATCAATGACTCCTGTATTTTCTATATCACTGCTCGCCACATCAGTACATGCAAACTTTAACTTATAAACTTTCTCATACTGTATTACATTTTTTAAATCTTTGCACAAATTGGTTGTGTAATATCTTCAAATGCATGAGTTATTTATGGAAGAAATAGCTAATTAAACTGATTTGTAATATTTGTCTGCGATTCTCGGAAGAATTTTAGCTAAAATTTCTATGAACTTCTCCACTAATGAAAATAGTTGTATTTGCTTAAATCAAATGACTGTTTTCTTTCTTGTGTTTTCCTCGAAAATCCATTACACTAAATGTTATGCGTCCTTCCTTTAGTTCACTTAATTTTTAAGATACTGGATGAGCATTGCTGAGGAGCTCAATATTTAGACAAAACTATCACTAGGTATCTTCTGGTTTTTTGTAATACGATCTAGTAAATAATAATATGTAAACTTAGGTGTTTCACATTTGTACACATTACTGAGGAAGTGCATAGTTTCTTCAGGATTTCATTAAACATTAATTATTGATATTTTCAGTTATAGCTTTGGAGATTTGTGTTTATACACATTTGAAATCATCAATCAATAATTGTTAGACCACCATTAGAAACCTGGAATCACTGGACGTCCGTTTCGTCCTGATATGGGACTCATCAGCAGTGCGCATCCACGCCTCCTGCACCTTGCAGGATTGGAACCCGGGACATCCGGTAATGTGCGCAAACGCCTAACCATTGGACCACTGGGCCGGTATCCAACGGTGTTAACGTCTAACTCTGATTGATCAAGGGATTTCGCGAGCTCACCCATTTGTCTTTTGTAGTTACTGCCTACACCCAACAGGGTTGAACTCCTCCATTGGTCACGTCTTCTTACTAGAAGTCCGAGAATTTCCTCACGAAGCAAGTCACTAGTGAGCACTGTTACGATATTTTCATTTAGAGCTTTGGAGATTTGTGTTTATACACATTTGAGTCCCATACCAGGACGAAACGGCTGTCCAGTGCTTCCAGGTTTCTAATGGTGGTCTAACAATGATTGATTGATGATTTCAAATTATTGATACAATGAATTCCATAGTTTATGTAAAGGTATTTTTTTCAAATGGTTTTGAATAACTGAAATTATGAACTGCAGAGAGTTTAGAGCCTATATCTATCGTACAAGTGGAGCCAGAATTGTGTATATGACATCTAAGTTTTTAGTATTAGAGAAAAGGATCTCTTCAAAGAGAACAACTCATTATTACGTGGAATTAATGTTCAAAAATAAGCTATGATTATGTTACGCTCGTCTCTAGGTATGCTTAAACTATTACTAGTTCACCTTAGAACGAAACAATGAACCAGCGTCTAGGTAGGCTACTGTGATCCGATTATCCCAATTGTATCAGCAAGGAGTCTTGATATAGTGTAGAAAGTGTATTCTACAAATACCTAGCAAGCACAAAATGAATTGAAGCACTCAAACTGTGTTTATTTGTACTCTATAGGGACGTCCTTGGGACAGTCACAAAAATAGCACACTGAAATAACGCAGTAACCGATCAGGGACAATGATTTTCCTGGTTGGAAATGTGATCTCAAGGTCAACTGATCGGTCCATGAAATAAATCCAAAATAGCGATATTTATCAACCTAGTTTTGGGGATCTAACATCCTCAACAGATTAACACTTTCTAACTATGTCTCCGTGAGATGACTATCTCTGAACTTAAAGGAGTTTCTCAGTCAAATTATCAGATGACAAAACGATGCTCACCTGATGAGACAGTATTTTTTGTTTGATAATTTAATAAGTGTTCAGTCATATTAAATTTACAATTTAAGCATAGGTTTTTGATTGATATCGATTTGTCATAACGGAAATCTAAAACTCTTAGATTTAGTTTAAAGTAGGGTTTGTTTCAATGTATATATCAGTTTATGAAATTAGTATTTTTGAGTTTATTCTTCAATTATTTACTCAAAATTTTTAGAATTAAGTTCAAATATGAAATACTGATTTATTGACTATGTTGAGATGGCTCTTAGAAGCCTTCAGAGACTCCTAAGAAACCGAGACGTTTCCATTCAGTCACAGCTTGGTAGAATTTCTAGAATAGAGGTTTGGCATAAAGTGGTGATCAGACGGTGATGTAATAGCGCTTACTAGTAGTTGAATGATTTTAACCGTGTTTTCACTCTGTTCGAAAAACTATCAATACTTAAGTTTTCTCTGTAAATTTTGACACTGGAGAAAAGATTTATTGCGTTTTTCTCACGACCTGAGTGTGGGATGCGATTGTTTACGTTCTAATTCCAAAGATTGTTCTCTCTGAAACACATGTGATATTTCCTGATGGCGTCATCAGTGCTAGTTCCTTTGTGTACAACAAAGCAGAATAATAAAACCTAGATTGAAATTTAACGAAAGCATAAATAATTTTTGAAACAGCCTATTAATTGACATATGATAATACGTACTTAAAATATATAACAAATTAATAGAGATTTACAAACTGTTTCTCATTTTGATGAGTATATTTCCATTTACATCATAAAATTGCATAGATTTCTGCCATAGCTAGTCTTGAGAGAGTGAGTCATTACTTTGCCAGTTCAATCAATTATTTTAGCTGATCAATGATGATTGACTTAACTCTCTATTGAATAATTGATAAATTACAAAATATAATTTGTGAAATTATACAAAATATTATGCATAATGAATCGTTTTATTTGTAAAATATCAGTAAAACGTTTTAAATGAAGTTGCAATAGTCTAATTTTATGTAGTATTGAATATTGAAACTAAATGTTGAATGACGTGAGTTTTATTTTTTGGCCTTGTTGATTAATTGATTGTAAGTAATTCTTCTGATTAGCAATTCTCTTCACATTTTTGTGATGATATGATACAACGCATGGTTTTACAGTGTTCAACAAACAACGGCTCAATAGTGTAGTCACTACACTGTACTATTGGTTGCTTTACTGAACTTCTTGTTTATTAGTACTTTTGGCCATCTTGATTTTGCCGCTCTGCTTATCTTCGACCATTTTCTCTGGCATTATTTCAGTATTCTGTCGATATCACGAAATCGCCAGCAAACATACTCCTTCATCTGGACTATCTCTTTTTCCTTGCAAATAATCCACGACAGGACAACGCATTAAGACTATAAAGTAATTGGTTTGTAGTGGTATTGATAGTCAACCTCGACTCGACCTACTACACTTGGTAACCTCGACACGAACTACAACAGTAGAGTATCAAGATTATTAACTATGTACGAAATAATATCGTACATAGTTATTACAAAGTATAATCAAAAACTGTAACTCATAACACAAACTGCAAAAAGTCATAAAACTAAATTGATTTTAGTAATTAGAATATGTACTAAATGAATACTTTCATATGGAACAGATTTTACTTTTTACACTCACTGTCTGGTGTTAATGTTTTTTCTTTCTTGGACAACATTTTGTTAGTCATAAATTATATGAATAAATAACTTAGATTCTATCTGATAAGAATTTCTCTTACTATCTAACTGTTAAATGATATTTTTTCATTCAGTCAGATTAAATTTCATTAGGATATATATAGAAGTTTGATTGATTTAAATTTGTAGTAATTAATTTTTTAGTGAGTTTGAATATTGAAAAATATATTTGTTTTACTGTAATCACTGTATTATTATATAATTCCGCTGTGGTTGATTTGTTTCAATGAACTGGTGTAAGATATAATGAGGAACGATGAAATATATGGATGTTCAGTGTGTTTTGTGCACAACTGTTTTCACTCTAATCTTATTCATATACTAAGCTTTTATCATACATCTATTACTAAAATTAAACATTTTAGGGATCAAATATTGATTAGACTGGAATAATCTAACACAAGCCTACACAGAGAAACACTTCCGTCAGTAATAACTGACGTTGTTGTGTGCAGCCGTTAGTGCTGTCCAAATTGTGATATGGTTATCTATCTTTGTAAATCGATATAGATGTGAACTTAGTCCGGTGGTTGGCTGGATTAGCAGCCACTTAAGTTTCCTGCTAGCGGCTACAGTCTTTATTTATGGCAATGGGTGAAATCGATTAGAACCGTTCAGGAAGTATTACTTTTCTTGAAGGTTACAGACACACTTCCATATCACATATGGATAGATTCATAATAAGATAAGTCAAGGTCAACCTGCAGGCGGAATCTAATCAAGAAATAAGAAGAAGAGGGATTACATAATGTAAATCTAATCCAAGCAGGCTGTATATATATATATATATATATATATATATATATATATATATATAAAATATGTATAAAATCAGCCGAAGTATTTTGAATTTGTCATACATTTAATTGAACTACTAACAAGTAGTATAATAATTAACTGGAAAAATATTAAGCTTCTAAGTGTATACAAATTAAAGTACTCGAAGAGTAAAATCTTTCGTTTTGTTTGCGTTTTCCAAAGCCTAAGTAAAAGTAGATGGAAATGAAATTATTGGCTTTGTATAACAGTTCACACCATATGAGTCTTGCTTGACAAATTTATAAACAATTAACAGATTATCAAATGATAGAAGACATAGTCATACCATATAACTGACAATGATGAGAATAAGACATACTTGGACAGGTATAATTTAACCACATAATTTAGTATAATAAAATTTTTGGATAGAATTTTTACTTGTGAACATTCTAAAACTAATCTGTAACGCACTATGGCAACTTATTACATTGCAATTCTGTTTCTGCTTAAAGTTTTAGTTCAGGTGAATTGTTCAGAAAATTTAATCGATGGGCACATGATATGACTTCACTGCTCACTAAATAGGATGAACGTCTATCATACTCTTATGAATTTCACTTCAATAAGTAGCAAGGGTATATGATATCCTGTGTACCTACGCTTTGAGCGGTAAATAAATCCACAAAACAAATAGTTTTATGATTCTTCAACATGACCTTATTAGTTTACTAAACAACACCCTAGATGAAGACATTCGGGTGGACATCAGCACCAAATAACCTCTTGGGTACGTCGTGATACGGATCTCTCGTAACAAATAAATAGCTGAGACTACTCACATGTCGACGTGCTGACTATTCATCAAATATGATTTCGACATTCATTCCTGACTTCTGGATTGAATGGTTTTTGATATTATCAATTGTACAGGTGTTACGGATAGAACACGCTTCAACAGCCCCTCTGGGGCTGCTGCTTGTCCCAAATCCGAATAAAGGAGGAGGTTTGTGCATGGGGTTAGCTACCGAATCCCACCAAAAAAACTAACTCGCTAAAAAACGCCGACCAGAAAACATAACTCAAACCATTTTAACTCTGCCTTGGGAGTTAGAAGGTCTTCTTTTGAAAGAGTGATGACGTTTCGTGATGAAAGCCGAATACCATCGGAAGTCACGAGGTCTACGCTCCTTTTGACAACCAGAGCAACCATTTTTTTAGGTACATGGAACGTTCGTACATTGTGGATGACTGGAAGACTATTTCAAGTTGCGGCAGAAATGAAAAGATACAACCTCGAGGTGCTCGGCTCAGTGAAACGCATTGGACACAGGTAGGACAACTGAGACTACCTTCAGGGGAACTTCTGTTACATTCTGGTCATGAAGGGGAGAACACTTCACATACACAAGGAGTTGGACTAATGCTGTCCAAAGAAGCAAGAAAGGCGCTTATAGGATGGGAATCTCATGGACCCAGGATCAATAAAGCATCCTCCATAACAAAGAAGGAAGGCATTACAATGAGCGTCATCCAATGCTATGCACCTACCAATGACTACAATGACGACGTTAAAGATCAATTCTACGACAGGCTGCAGTCAATCGTCGATAAATGTTCACCAAAGGATTTAACGATTCTTATGGGAGACCTGAATGCCAAGGTTGGAATGGACAACACTGGATATGAAGACATCATGGGACGACATGGACTGGGAGAAAGAAACGAAAACGGTGAGAGATTTGCAAACCTATGTGCCTTCAACAAACTGATCATCGGCGGCACAATATTCTCACACAAGCGCGTACACAAAGCTACATGGATTTCACCGGATCACACTACTCAGACCATATCTGTATCAATGAAAGGTTCATAAGGGCGATGGAGGACGTGAGAACTAAGTGAGAAGCTGATATTGCCTCAGATCACCCCTTTCTGGTCGCCGAAATAAAGCTGAAACTCAAGAAGCAAATGATAATGGGGCATATAACATGAAAAAATTTAATACGAACTTTCTCGAAAGCTCAAAAAATCCAAGACAGCCCTCAGCAATAGGTCCCATACATTTAACGATCTACTCAATGGAGAGGGGGACATCATGTAGAACAGTTGTAAAGGGATCAAGGAGGCAACAAGAAGTACCACTACAAAAATGGATCACTGTTGGAACTCTGATACGATTCAAAAAAGGAGTTAGAAGGCAGCAGTCAACATCAGCAGAACAAGATCAGAGAAAGCCAAGGAATAAGCTGAATACTCAGAAGGAACAAACAAGTGTAGAGCACTATCAGAGCCAACAAACAGAAATGGGTTTAAGATACAGTAATGACGTTTGAGAAGGCTGCAAGAGAAGGTAACGTGAGACACTTGTACGATACAACAAAGAATCTCAGTGAAAATTATCGTAAAGCAGAAAGACCAGTGAAAAGCAAGGAAGGCAAAGTAATCTGCAACAAAGCACTTAGGCGGTTCACTTTAATGAAATCTTAAATCCACCAGCCCCATTGAAGCAGCATTTTTGGACCTCCCAATTGATGTTGGCTCACCAACAACTGAAGAGATTTGCGTGGCCACCAGACCAATGGAGCTAGCATGACGATTTCATGTTTGAGTGCCTGTAGTCTGCTGATCCATTTTTGTGGTGTGCTAAAATAAACCTATTCAACACTTCGAGTTCACCTTCTGATTTATAAACCGTCAGACACCATTTAGTAACCATTGTCTGGACGAGCTAATTACGAAGCCTAAGAACACGTTGGATACTAACCATCACGGCGACAGACATGAGAAGACTGGTCAGTAATTGTGTAGTGCTGAAAACGAGAGCGGAGGAAAGAGTAGGTTGAAGAATACTCGACGGCGGTTTATGCTCTATTGTGGGTAACAGGTGTAAATAAGTAGGGGGAAAATGGTCATCAAACACTGAATATACGTAACGTAATATACGTAACATCTCTGGTGTCGTCTCCAGCAAAAAACCAAATGGTTATTACTCATGTAGAATGTTCAGAAGGTACCCATTCTGAGGATTTATTCCAGCTAAAACATTTTTTCTGCTTATTTCCCACTGACTATAATGGATTACGGTCTGTCTGTCTATCAACAAGGCCTGCATATGTTTCTATTACGCTTGCACTACTGATTTGTATGAACCAAGTATAACATTACTACGAACACCTTGTACGCTAATTTTAAGCAGGCCATTGTTTTCACGAAATAAGTTTTATGAATAAATCCTAAACCTATTTCAGTATATATATATTTCGTAATCGTTAGGATTCATGATTAAAGTAGTCTCTTCAGTATGAGTAGTGCATTTTAAGTTAATTTGATGAACGAAACAGGGATTCACCAGGTGTCTTGAGGATATCAGTTTGACAACTCTTTGGTTCATAAAAGCTTTCAGATGGAACATAACCGTAACCAAGTCAAACCAGAAGTCAGGAGTTAGTAGGATGGAAGGATGGTTAGGATGTTAGGGGGCGAGTGATCTAAGATGGTTATCTTTGACGATAAATGCCCAACACAACATGCTAAACGATGATCTAGTGAGAATTCTAGACCGAGAAATTTCTACCGGGTGTATCCGGTTTAACTAATGAGGTGAGCAACAATGTCAAAGGCTTACAGAACATATCATTCATTCACTGTATCGACGTGTATGCAAATCAGTTACTAACAAATATTTTAACTGAAATCATAATTGACACAATAGTTCACTTTTCCTAAGCTATCTGATACGTTTCTGTTTTCTAGAACAGTAATTCTAAGTTATCGACTACTTATAAGTATTGGGGCCAATTACCTTGATCTCTAATCTGATCTAGACAATAGATGGGATTAAGAAGTTTATCGCTGAAACAGCCTATTGGTGCAAATGGAAATCAGAGGTGGTTATCGATATATTTCCAACGATTCCGCGATTTCACGATTCCAGAAACTCCTAAAACTTTTCCCCTAACTTATCATAGAATACGAGATCGTCTTGTGTTAGCATTCGTTTTCATTAATAATGATTTAAATGTTTATCTCTCCACTACCTCCAAAACTAATCATCCCCAGGGCCACGGCAAGAAAGTTCATATATCACGATTGAATAAAATCAGTGGAATTCCGTTTCTCACACTGAGTAATCAATGGCTACAAAGCTTTTCCAAGTGGGTTCAGCTATATCAGTATAAGTCTTCAGGGGGGAACTAAATATTCACTGAAACAATCTTATAAGATTACCAATATGATACTACCTACTATCCTTAAGGCTGAAAATAGAAAAAAATCCGGCATGAATTCCATTTTGAGTATTGAAAAAGTTTCACAACTTTTTTTTTCATGTTGAAGATTTCATTCGAATCGGATAGGCCCATGTAAATTCCATGGAACATTACCGCCAAATATTTTTCTAATTGAAGCTTAATTCAACTCTGCGAACCAGAGGCGCGCTGCTTGTAACTGTGCGCTAGGTCAATTTGCTATTCCACCAAGATGGTGGATGAGTATGTTACACCTGAGGAGAAGGTACCATCCACGCATTTTTAACTCAATAATTTTATTTTGAAGGCAGCTATATGTTCTAGATTACTTTTGCTTGCACCACCATGTGAATTTAATGAAGTGTTAGATGGTAAGCGATACTTATTGCTCAGTCATTGTTTTAGATATCCGTACTATCTCTGGTGATGACCATCAAATCCAGAAGAAGCTAGCGGCGTAAGAGTTACAGTATGTTATTTACTTCTTCTAGATCGATAGCACAGTATAATAAAGATCAAATGATTCAAGTGAAGTTACCTAATTGCGAGTATCCATCGTTGATTACTACATATGGAGACTTGGGAAATGGATATTTTATGTGTCCCAGGTCGCAGTTGACATTTCATTTCGACCATCTTAAGCAGACAGTCAGTGATGTTAAAAGCTTTGACAAGAGTATCATTGATAATATAGACCATGATTTGGAAAGTTGGAGGCATGCCCTAGAAGCTAGCGCTACTCTCTATGTAACTGAACATTTCCCTGAAGGAGCTGTTGAAGTGTACGCTTTAAGATTGAATGATGGTGCACGAGGTCTTGTTATGTGCATTCAATCTGAATTCAGTAAGCACCAATCGTAAGTACTAAATTGTCTAATTCTGTTGCTTTCTTTCGGCCTTTCTTTAAATTTTTAGTTATGTAGTTAATGTTACCATTCCTTAAAAAGTATACTAGTTTTGTGTTCAAGACTTTAATATTGACTTTTCCTTAATAACGCTTGACAGGCGAGTACATTTATATTTGATATCTATGCAAAACCATAAGCAACGAAATGACGTAGAATTCATTTATATAGAAAGTCACATTTATAAGACCTAGTGCTTTGTGGAACTAACTAACGACAAATATTCTTGATAAACATTTGATTTACAAAAATTATGCAGTTGCTCATCGTAAGTCCATTTGCGATGGTTCTAAAGGATGTCTCCTTTTTCTGTGTTCATGAATCTAGGCTGATAAATGTTTAAATCGGTTAACTTCACATCACATTCTTTGTGAGAGAGTGTTATTATGTTCCTTCATACCTATCTTCAATGTCTTACGAATTTTTTTCGTATTTTATTTCCACTGAACGATTCTGGTTTGACAAATACAGCAGATAGTGTCCCATAACTAATGTAGTGTATGCATCAATATGTTAAACCTACAGAACTTATCCTATCTTTCGGACAAACTGACTAACGTTTTCCTACCGAGCTACTATTCATGTCTTTCGATCTTGTCTATTTTTCGCTTATATCTTCGTTGTACGCTTACTTCGCTTATTGCGTGTCTGGTTTATTTTTGTCTTATGTTTAGTCATGTCTCATTACTTGGGGTTGGCTGGTTTGCCTTCGCTTCGCTTTGCTTATTGTTTTTCATTCTCGTCTGCTTGCTTAAATGAATGCATGAACAATTTATTGGAATAAATCCATCCAATCAAATCCGTATTTGGCTTCCAATTACTGCCATCGCACAAACGGAGTTCACCTAAGTATGATGTACAAAGACTGAAGGGGAGATCTATTTCATAGCATATCCGACTGTTCATAAATATGGAGTCATATCACGGGCCACTAAAATGGTGAGCTCTACATCAAATCTAACGCAGCCACACTCTATAATCAGAAATTCAGAGTATAGCTCTCAATATTCGGAATTTAGGCCTAATTGTATAACATTATAACTGAAAAATATCGCGTCTAAAATCGTGATTCGCCCGCATTTCATAACTTATCTGACCCTTTCTATTAACTGTTGCGAATCATTACTATTTGCTTTTGAAGTATCCATTCAGTCTAAATGAAAAAAATTTGTTACTCCAGAGATGTTCAGATTAAATTTCCTTTCATGTGTCGAGTGTTTCATTTCACTCTGTTCAGATAAAGAGTTGTAAAAATTTAAAGATTAACATATTTTAAGAATACTTTTCGACCTTATATAAATAACAATATGAACTTTTACGCTGATATTTTTTGTAAGTGTAAATTTTAATGGTCCTAACTTATGGTATTGAAGAAATCATGAATCCTACGCATGCTGTATACGTAAATTTTGGTAGTAATGTGTCCTTATTCATCAGCTTTTGGCTGGTCGATTTGGGTCAGTCAGGAACAACGTAGAGCTTTCTACGTTATTTGTAAAGGTAGTAGAAGTATAAATAGTAACCAGAAAGATTAGGTTTCGGAGATATTGTTTAAGGAGTATAATTCAGTGAAATAGATTTGAGAAGAGTAAGATGAAGGTCATGAGGAATTCAGGTTAGAATTTGAGACGACACAAGGAGTAGATGCATCTGCGCCATGGCAAACGATTTTGGGCCATGTCGTTCAAGTTCTCTAACCATCGGTCACTATCATCTTGCGGACCCCAACCAGGTAGTCTACATTTACCAACATGACTCAATTCAGTTGTCAGTGACTTCAAGGATTTGTGCCATGTTTTGATCTGGCCATCCCTAGCTCTCTTCCAACTTACTCCTACACCACATCATGTAGCAGAACAATATTAGCTCACGTCTACAGCCACTGATCTCAGTTATCGCGTGGTTCAGACCAATGCTCATGGATTAATCCCACGTCATAGTTTGAGCCACTTGTCTTTCCCAAATTACTCCTACACGAGTTTAGATTGCCCTTTGAATTCTGATCTAGGTGATACACTTAACCACTTCAATCAATAAAGATTTACTAGTATGCATATCTTGTTTTGTATCGACTTGCTGTAGAACTGGTCGATGGCGATCTGAATGGACTTTCAAGCTAGTTGGACAAGAACCATCAACAGGGTTTTCAGTTCATGGTGTTATGAAAGTTCAGGTTTGTTATTATTAATGAATATTTATCTTTGCATGGCTGATCGGTTTCCACTTTTTTTTACTTTCTGTATGGAGCCTTGTTGTAAAGATTGACTTTACAGATTTTCATTTATTCACTAAGTAATAATTAGCTGAGACCTTGAGCATGCATATTAGTTAGTGTGTATTATGTTCATATATATTTGAGTGTATTTATGAGTATTATGCTATAGTTTGCATGATTTTGTTGCATTCTAAACAACTAAAAGCATACTTATAAAAGAAATGTCATTTATTCTGATCATTGTGTATTTGCTTAAGTCTAAAAATTGTCGTCTTCTGTAAAAAAACAACACGGCTTTATATATTAGCATATCACCAGAATGTCTGTCTGACTTCACTTATACTACCTATATCTATTTTTAGCACCATTTTTACTATTATTGCTCTTGTTTTTAGATTTTGATATTCAAAGTGAATTACACACACACATTGTTTCTTTAAAAATCAAGTCTTATCAATCGCTTTTATCGATAGACCTTTTCCAAAACTATAAAGATACATGAATAACTCATACGCTGAATGTTGATCTATCACTCTTTTATGTTTAAATTATTCTATGATAAATTTTGACGTCCATAATAAACAATCCTTTGTGTGTGTGTGTGTGTGTGTGTGTGTAATACAACTGTCATTATAAGGTAGGTAAACTGGCCAATACTGGCTGATGATTAGACTGAAGTATTTTACAATTAAACTAATTATACAAATTGTGATTGTCTATCATTTTTGATTTTCAAACTATAATGTGTTGATTAGTTTTTGTTTATGAATTGCGTGAAATAAGTCTGTCAATCATATAAAACCTAATACATCATACTACGTCGGATGACGGAACCTTTTTCTCTATAAAAGAATGCCTTTGAAAAAGTTAGACAAATACACAAAGTCAGCAACCACAACGAACAGCATTTGGTGATGGTAGGAGTCAGTGTGCATTAAGCCTATATCCATACGTTTTTGGCACTTTTTCAATGAGATTATAATATCGTAAAGTCTGTCAATTAATAGGATCGAATTTTACTTTAAAGTCAAGAATTATGGTAGGTATATATCTGTTCCAGGAGTTAGTGCACTTAGCAGTGCTACTTTACTGTCGAATTTAAATTGCTCTTTTTTTAGAATCTACTATTTTCCAACACGCGTTCGTTGTATGATAAGACCTGTGCTATGAGACTATCCTATTTTAGCTGCTATTACTTCAGGATCGGCGTATTGTGTTGTAGATATTTCGAACCGTTGACACTCTTACTGTTATGAATCTTGCGTTGTATGACTCACAATTAACTGCACTAAAAAAAGTTAGATTAATTTATAATCATCCTAAAAATATCTTCTAACTTCATCTGATTTAGGATTTGTCAGCTTGATTCACTTGTATTCCAGTGGTTATCTTCACACTAAGATCCTAACTCAATGTATATAACCCTTGTAAACGCTCCCAATCTATCTACTAAGTCATAGAGTATATACAACTACTAACTTGTGTGTCCAGTCAGTGTAATTTATTACAAGATTTCATTACACAGAAATCTACGTAAAGATCGTTTTCATTGTTGAAGAAACGCCTTAAAGTATGCTGTAAAATTTTGTTCATATTTTCATCAGTAGAAGGCGGTTTCATGTAAAATTGGTGGTTATTCAAGTTTTAATTTTTTTTAAATGCATTATTACCTCTTCAATCTTATTTTTTTCTTTTTAAATACAAAAAAAAATTACAGACACATTTATACGAGGAGGGTAATGTTCAATTGATTTCATCGAAAGAAGTTGATTTTACTGTTACGGAATCACTTCCTAAAGAATTTGCCAAGGAATCTATCAATAAAATAAAAGCAGGTGATTGTACATATCAAGTAAGTTAAACAGTTACAGCCACTTTAAATAAATTTAAGCCATGACATTGAAAGCCTAAGACGACCACTGGTTCCAGTTATCAATAGGACCACAACCAGATGATAGTCCATATCGATTAACTTCATGGCTCAATAGTCCAGTTGTCAGTAACTTCATGCACTGGTGTTATGTTTTGGTTTAGGTCACTCTTTCATCCAGCATACTTCCTAAACCAGGTAACATCGCGCCCATTGATGTAAGCGGTGGTTACGAATATGTAACGCATGTCCCAGGCACCGATAATGATGGAGATTCATTACTTCGTCAATGAATTTGTCATCCTTACTTCATTCTCCATTCCTAACTCAGGTATTGGTTACTCAGTGATCCCAGAATGCACAAGATCAAATACTAGTAACCTACGTTTATATTTTATGCTTAATGACCATGTTTTATACTCGTAAAGTAGAACAAAGCGATTGTCATACCACATTAGCACAGAGACGCAACTGTCAGTTTCAATCCAATAGTGGTAGCGATAGTAGAAATATTAGCAGTAATGGAGATTAAGGTTGGAAGATATGATTCGAGAAGTATATTTCAGTGAGATAAATTTAGAAAGCGAAAGATAGAGATGATGAGGAATTCTGAATATTAGAATTTGAGAGACTACAATGAATGGATGCACCTGCGCCACTTCAAGCGATTTTGAGCCATGCCGTTCAAGGTCTCGAAACTATCGGTTAATTTCGTCTCACGGACCCTAGCCTGGTAGTCTACACTTACGAGATGGTGGAGAAAACTTGTAGCTCAGGTGGATGATTGTGCTGGTGTTTCGTTCTCTGAGCTGGTTGTTTTGGTTGTGTTAGACGACGGCAGGTTCATCTAGGTATCTCGAACCCTGTCACAACACATTTTTAGGCGGTAATATGTCGAACTATTCCACTACTACTATTTCACTTCCGCATTTTTATAGTTGATCCGTCTCACATTAGTGGTACCACATTGTACATAGTTTATTACTAATGACTAATCACCACATATATATATATATATATATATATATATATATATATATATATATATTACATGTCTTTTTTCTATCTCTCTCTCTCTCTTCAGACTGCTATCGCTGATAATTTTAAAACAATGTCCGATACAACGTTTAAAGCTCTTCGACGCCAACTACCTTTAACTCGTTCCAAATTGGATTGGAATAAAATTATCACTTATCAAATAGGCAGTGAACTATCTCGAGCACCACCGAGTTAAAAATGAAAGTAGTGTGTCCATTTAGAAATTATTGATGATTTTCCTTGTTATATCATACACACTCATACACACACACCCACCAGCCAGATCGATAGACAGACAGACAGTAACAGTGTGAGTGTGTGTGGTCTCTCTTCTGTTTTTTCTTTTCGACCAATAAGATGATAATTAATGAGGAGACAATTTGTTGTGTTCTAATATATTTTGATTAATTAATTAATTAATTAATTATTATTTTTTCTGTTTTTTTTAATTTTTATTTTTTAAATAATGTATAAAACTAAAACGATAAAAAAAAGCTAAACAAATTTGAAAGAAATTCACTCAACCAACCAACCAACCAACACACACACATCATATTTTGCTGATGATTTATAAGTATTGTTCGTTTTGTGTATTATTTTTTTTCTATATTGGCCAAATGAATAAAAAGGAAAAAAAAACCGTAAAATAATTAAAACTGTCCCTCTGTACTTTTCCGGTTTCCCTTCTTCTTCTTCTTCTTCTTGATAACAACTCCTATTGATGAAATCAATCATCAGACATGTGTGTGTGTGTGTGTGTGATTTTCTATTTCCCTTTCTCTAGTATAGAGTAGTGTTTGATACATTTGTGAATTGTGTTTGGAATAAGTTCATTTATATTTTTTTATTATATATATAATTGTGTTATACGCGATAGATGGGTGGTATATTTGGATTCTATTAGTTTTATGTGTGTGTGTTGGTTTTCGTTTTTTAGAAATATATATCTATACATATATATACATATATCTATAGTACTGTTAAGTTTATGTATATGAAATCAATTTGTTTGTCCACTGATTATTAACTAACATAGTAGGTGAGTGAGTATTTGTGGTTGCTAAATATATATATATATATATATATATATATTTGTATGTGAATGTATATTTGTGTCTGTCTCCTGCCACCTTTTACGACTCTGGAATTTGGCAGTGATAATTTCGTTTTTTTGTGCTAAATTAATGGTGTGGTAACTTGAACTGATGTGGGTCGCGTTTGTCAGTCAGTCAGATGCAACGTAGAACTTTGTACGTGTAAGTACATTAGTTCATGTTGCCATACCTTATCAGCACAGAGATATAATTTTCAATTCAAATCCAATAGTAGAAGAGTTAAAGTAAAGGTATTAGAAGTAATCGGAGAGGTTAGCATTAGAAGATATTATTCAACAAGTATGATTCAGTGAGATAAGTTTAGAAAGTGAAAACTAGAGGTGTTGAAGAATCCAGAAGATTAGGATTTAAGAGAACACAAAGAATAAATGCACCTGTGACATTGCGAACGATTTTGAGCCATGTCATTCAAGGTCTCTAACCATCGATTATTATCATCTCGCGGAACCCAACCACGTAGTCGACAACTACCGACATGGCTCAGCTTATGGTGAACTGTCATCGGAATTCTTTACTTCAAGTGGTGTCCTACAGGGATGTCCTCTTTCTCCACTCTTGTTTAATTTTGTCATAGATATGCTTGTAGATACAACATTATCTTCGTCTGGATTTTGAGGGATGGACATTCTACCCGGAGACTCGTTGTTGACTTTGAGTATACTGATGACGTAGTTCTGTTTGGTGAAGACGCTGACAAAATGCTGAGTCTTCTAGCTACCCTAAGCAATAATGCAAGCATGTTCGGGTTGCGGTTTTCACCCTGGAAATGCAGAATTTTGCTTCAAGAAATGGTTACATCGGCACCTGAACTTGTGATAAGTAGTGAAGTAGTTGAGCTTGTCGACCGTTCTATTTATCCTGGTAGTCTCTTAATGAAGTTGAGAAAGCTATAGAACCTGACAGGTTTACCCTTTGAGATTTTTATGGTTGGCGGTTCAGTTTTAGCAGTTTGATTGACTGAGATCTTAGTTAGAATCTACGAACTGGGCGTAATCCAATCTGACTGATCTCAATCACTGATTGTCCTATTCTCTGAGAAAGGTCAAGAGTTCTCTTGGGACAATCACAGAGGAATCAGTCTAACTTATATTTTGTCCAAATTGTTAACCTCAATAATACTTGATTCTGTTGATTTTCCTCGAAATTCGGAAACAACCGCAAACACTAAAAAAAAATGTGAAAATGAGTCATTTCAAGAACTATGTTTCACACTTTGAAACATCTCGCTTACAGTCAGTTAGTTGCAACGTAGAACTTCGTACGTATGTACATAAGTTCATGTTGCCATACCACATTAGCACAGAGACGCAGATGTCAAATCAAATCCCATATTGATAAAGATAGTAGAGGTATCGATGGTAATGAAGCAGACTAGGGTTCGAAGATATTATTCAAGAAGTATAATTCAGTAAGATAAGGTTAGAAAGACAGAGGTAGAGGTGCTGACGAATGCAGAAGATTAGGATTTAAGAGAGCACAAAGAATGGATGTACTTGCGCCATTGCAAACGATTTTGAGCCATGTCGTTCAAGGTCTCTAACTATTGGTGACTTTCGTCTCGCTTGCACATTTGGTTGGCGTGAGTGAAAAAATAAACATCATGCAAGATATTTATGTATGTTAAATTTTGTCATCCATGGGGCGGCCAATTATCTCACCTAATCTGAATGTTCAATACGATAAGTTGCAGGTGATTGACTGACTGACTGACTCTGTAAGCGATTATTTCTACTCTCTGTACATTGATTAATTAGTACGATGCTAGTCTGAATAGAATCGGTTGTTTCATCATCAGGTCAAGTGAGTTTCAATATTTTTTTATGCAACACGTATTGTAAATGAGTATGGAAAACGAGACAGTAATTTTTTTAGCAAATTACAAAAACACATACTTATACTGTGTACTAAATAAAACACGACATTAGTCTTGCGTATTCACTTTCATTTCTCTTACAAGAATACAATCACAAGAATTAACAATGCTTTCTATTATTATTCTACTCATTCACAATTCATTGTCATAAATGTGAAGTTATAATAGTTCATAGTTATAAATCACAAAACCATCATGATATTATCTATCATCCACTGATATTTCTATTGATTCTTTTTAATATCAACAAAATGTCAAACGGTTACTTTTTATATCTACCGTATCATAAAAATCGCAGTTACATAAATTCTCTCTTGTCTTCATTAGATATGTATTAGATTAGAGTGAGTAATTCAGTGGCGAAATGGAAATAATTCTACGGAAAATAAGTGTATAATTTTTAAAATAGTTAGGTGATGTATAGTAATTTTTTAAAATTATGTTTATTGCAAACTTTCCTTCACTTATTGGTGTTATATGTTATACATGATCTTAGATCAGAGAGCCGAGAGGCGTGTTATATATTTAGTCTACTGTACTAATGTAGTATAGGCTAATGTAGTATAGGCTACCCACCACCCTTCTGCAGCTAACTCTATCCTCCGCACTCCTTCGTAGTTGTTCCTGACCGCTACTCATTTTTTTTATATCGTTCTCTTATTTTCGACAGTGTTTCTTGGTTTACCACTTTACTTTTGACCTTGATGATCCCAACTGAGGGCCTGTTTTGTGACGCGATTGAGTAGTGCTTTCTGCAGTGTGTGTCCTATCCACCTTCAGCTGTTTTTCTTAGCGTTTTACTCAGTTGCGATCTTGTTTATCCTATCACACAGTAAGTTGTAGCGAAGAATGTCTGTCTGTGAAGTTACTGACAAATGCATTGAGTCGTGTTGGTAGACTGAGGCTACCTGGTTGGTGTCAGCGAGATGATAGTAATCCATGTTTAGAGACGTTGAATGGAATGGCTCGAAATCATTTCCAATGGCGCAGATGCGTTCACTCTTTGTGTTCTCTCAAATTTGAATCTTTTGAATTTCTAATCACCTTTATATTTCTGTTTTTAAGTGTTGAAACTTCATCAGTTGAGGTGGTTGGGACATGTGTTACGAATGCCTAACCACTGACTGCCTCAACGAGCTATGTTTTGTAGTGTAGGGATAGGTTAGACGAAAGCTAGGGGCGGCGAGACCAAAACATGGCAGAAATCCATGAAGTCACTGACAAGTGGACTGAGTCATGTTGGTGGATGTAGGCTACCTGGTTGGGGTCGACGAGACGAAAGTCACCAATGGTTAGAGACCTTGAATGACATGGCTCAAAATCGTCTGCAATGGCGCAATTGTATCCATTCGTTGTGCTCTCCCAAATCCTAATCTTCTGGATTCGTCAGCACCTCCACCTTTGTCTTTCTAACCTTATCTCACTGACTTAAATTTCTCGAGTCATATCTTCGAACCCTAATCTTCTTTATTACTGCTAATATTTCTACTAACTGTACCACTATTGGATTGAAACTGACAGTTGTGTTTCTGTGCAGATGAGGTATGGCAATTTGAACTGGTGTATGTATATACGTACGAAGTTCCACGTTGTAAATGACTGACTGATTGATTAGATCGCAATGCTCCTCTTTTCATATATTGTAATTGAGAACGTTTATTTTTTAGTCGTTAATCACACTGATCATTTTATGTTAAATAATCCAACATTAATTCAATAAAATTATGTTGGCACAAACCATCACCTGTCATTATTGAACTCAATAATTAATTATTAAAAATGATTTCGATCAACAACGCAAAAAAGAAAACAAACAAACATTTCATATCATCCAAAATATTTTATTGTCTGTACCAATTAATCATAAATCTCTTTTCTCTTTCTTCATAGTTGAATATTTGTTTATCTTCCTTTTGAATTCAATATCTTTTCTGTTTGTTTGTTTGAATACATGCTTAGCTTATTGATGGATGGATAGAGATTGTCTTTTGTGTAGTAAAGAGATTAATTTTGTCTTTATTAAAATAAAGAATTGTATATTTGCATTACGGGGTTGTGAAGATCGTTAAGTTACACATTTTTGAAACCATGAATCGATCAATGTTAGACCAACACCATTAGAAACCTGGAAGCACTGAAAGACGGCCGTTTCGTCCTGATACGTGACCCCTCAGTGGTAGTGCACATCCACGACTCCTGCACCCCACAGGAGTTGAACCCAGGATCTTCGGTATTGTGCGCGAACGCCCTAACCGTTAGACCACTGAGCCCGTATTCAACGGTGTTAATGTCTAACTTGATCAAATTCACGGAGTTGCGCAACCTCATACACTGTCTCCGGTAGTTACTGTCTACACCCGAACAGGTTGAACTTCACTGGTCACGTCTTCCCCCACTAGAACTCGGAGAAGATTGCTCACAAAGCTAGTCACTAGTGAGCACAGGTAATTTGCATTACGGTATTGTTGTGAACATTGTTAAGTTACACATTTTTTTGAAACCATGAATCGATCGATGAATATTTCAGCATATCCATTATTGTACTTTTATTTTTGTCAATGAATGTATAATCAGTAGGTATATTATAATTTGCATTGATTTAATTTGTGATCCTAACTACTTTTTTTCTTTTTTTAATAGTTAAAAGTCAGTGTATTCATTGATTTCTTATAGTGTTTTTCTTACAACGATTTATGTATAGATAAAAGTAATTAAGTTGTAATCAGAACAACAAATAGTTGTAGTTCATTGGTGTTTATTAAACCATTCAATAACCTTGAAAATCAAATTAAAAGTTACGCACATTTAAAGTATCGTATGATTAGAAGAAAAGTCATTCATTTATCAAAATGTACGGAAAAAACTCTCGGAGAAGAGTTTTTAAAGTGTAAGGATAATTGTAAATTTTGAAATTTACTTCAACATTAAATGTCCTTGATAATTTTTAAAACAATGGGCATCAATTCTCTGATAACTGTTATGTAACCAAAGTTATGTTATGTATAGATATCAGTTGCTTTACTTACTCCTGTCACTCCCATTCGAGCATAGGCCGCCGATCTGTGTTCTCAAACCTACTCTGTCTTGGGCTTCCCCTTCCATTTCTGTCCAATTTTTGCTCATTCTTCTCATGTCTTTCTCTATTTGACGGCGTAAAGTGTTTCTTGACCTTCCTCTTTAACTTTTACATTGAGGGTTTGAAAGTGAGGGCTTGTCGTGTGATGCAGTTCGGTGCTTTTCGTAGTATGTGTCCTATTCACTTCCACCACTTCATAAATAACCTTGCCTAACCACGATCTTCACCTCCAACTAGCCTGTCAGCTGTATTCCGTACATAATTTTGCAGTCTAATCCATCATACCGATTCCGTATGATGTCGACTATATTCTCATTCACGCCGTAATGTCAAAGAAGCCCCATAGCGTTCTCGTAGTCAATGAAATTGACGTAGAGCGGTGAGTTCTATATCAGAATTCAGGATTCTATATCAGAAAATATATCTTCTCTATCATTGACTATCTAAATTAAAGAGATAGTCTATTACAGTCGTCAATATTGTTATTAGGCCTTTAAGTTGATGGAGAAAATTTATCGTTCCAGTTGATAATTGTGGTGGATTTTCGTTCTGTGAGCTGCATGTTTTGGTTGTGGAACTTTCATTGTTCTTCTGCTAAATAACATAAGCACAAACTTCAGATAGAAGTGAAGTATTCGGATTTCTCTACCTTATGACTCATAGCTTGTTCTGCTGACCTTCAATCTTGATTGGTTTTTATTGACGTTAAACCAGTTGTTGTTTGCACCTTTATTCTGATTGTATCCCCCTTGATCGTGTGTTTGCGTAGGATTTTTCTGAATAGTTGATAAATTAGGTCATTGTCAATGTGTTTGTTCATTGATGATTGACTGTAGTGCCAAACTTTCTGGCTTTTACATAAGCTGAACATTTAGCATATCGTTTGATGTGAAAATAATAATCTATTGTGTTACGCACGCAGGTAAACATATCAATTTGGTATGCTTGAACTATTACGAGTTTATCTTAGTCGGAAAATGAGAACGAGGATCCGGTGTCATGACATGCTACTGTAATCTGAGTGTCCCAACCCCCATTGAGTGAAAGAAGAAGACTTGATATGAAGTAGAACCTGTATTCCACAAGCATCCAGAAAGTACGAGGTCCGAGTCCAGAAGAGAATCAGGATCCCGTACTAGGGACCCGAGTCCGGGTCATAAAACGTTACTGCTAATGCGTATTTAAACATTCTGGTCGAATAGGAACAACATTGAAGTTTGTGACATTGACAGTTAAGGCGACCAATAGGACGATCATAAAATTGACCAATAGGGATCCACCAATAGAATTTACAAAATGGTACTTTGTAGGATATTTGGTGAATATCCTAACAATTCCTGATGTACTTAACCCGTAGAAAATTAAATTACTAGTTGCTTTTTCAAATAAAAAAAATAAGTATGTAGTCTTGAGCAACTATATTATCTATTTTCTTAGTAGTGAAGCTTATATGATTTTCTGAAGTGTTTGTTATAGGATATTTGACGGAAGCGGAGTTCCTCAGACAATTAGAAGACTTACAAGAATAGAACTTTCTATCATTTGATAATAAGACCGATGGTTCTTATATAGATTATATGTGAAGAACGAAAAGTCATCTCCTGTGACCGACCAGCATCATGAAGGTTGGTTCCTCAATAAATTCTTTATCTAATAGTGTAGATGAACCGTCGACTGTGTATATGAATTTTATTCATTTGTTAAGGCTGATGGAAGAGGCTTTTACACGGTTTTTTGATAGTTGGTGTGACAATCAAGAATTACTATGTCTTATTTATGAGAATGATCACAGCTTTTATCATCTGACAGCTGATTATCAGCATATCATTCATCCATTATGATTTCTTAGGCGGTATATTGTCCATATGTTTTCGGTGAGCGACAACTGTTGTTTTAAAAAAAACCAAAACCTCCCATTCCAGTCTAAACCATACTGTGATGTTTACATTGTAAGTGGTTTTAAAGCATTTGCTGGACTCATCGTCTTTCTTGGAGATGCAATCTATCGTAAACGGAGATTTAAAATGTTACATTTTTAATACAAGCTAAAATTTACAGCACCTTGATTTTCGGTTACTACTGCAAGTGTTTGTTGCTATATAAGATAGTGAGATAAGATTATTTAGATTTCTGATCTGAGAAAATTCGTAGCTAATTAATAGGTTACACATTTGAAATCATGAATCGATCAATGTCGTGGATGCACATTGCTGATGAGTCCCATACCAGGACGAAACGGCTGTCTAGTGCTTCTAGGTTTCTAATGATGGTCTAACATTGATCAATTCATGATTTCAATCTTCACAACCACTTATTGTAATTAATAAGTCTTTAGCTTTTTATTAAAGATTGGTCTTTCTCCGAGAAACCATTAAGATGACTGTTCACAAGAAGCTTATTTTTTTGTGTAAGCCCTCAGATAGCTTGAGATTAAAGATGCACGACTACTAGTTAGAATAATGGCTTTTTGTGTCAGAAAATGACAAACTTATGTACAAAATGATATTACGTAATAAGTTGTGAAGTGGGTAAGGAGGTTAGAAATCATTCACTCTTTAATTAATATCCGACTGTTTGGCCTACTAAATTTTTGGGCGTCATATTTGTTAATAAGAGAATGAAAGGAACAAATCAGTGAAAATATTATTAAGGATTATTAACATACGATCACTTTGCCAACATCCAATTATCAATGAGTTTTTGTAATTAGAAAATGATTTCCTCAAATTTTTCGTTTTTAATGTTATTCTTTGATGAAAATTATAATAGTTAAATGTAAATCATAGAAAACTTCTGTCTGTTCATCAATCTCCACTTGAAAGTTTCTCAATCCACTTAATGGATTATGACCATCGTTTTGTTGTTGTTATTGCTGGTTGCCATGACAACCACTGTGAGAATTTCTTTCTTCCTTACCAAAAGAGACTAATTAATAAGTAAGTGAAACGAAAACCAGGCACTGTTTAATTCTAATACAAACAGAAACCATTGATTTATGCGTATACTGGTTGTTTGCATTTTTTAAAATTGATATTTTAGGTTTGCGATTGGTCAGTGCAGATTATCTCGATACCACCATGAAGTTCCAAATAGTTTTAAACAGTGATAAATGATGGGTGGCATTGGAATGTAGGATGCACATTTCGCCATATTTATGAATCATTAACCGAATATACCTGCATCCGAGAGTTGATATTCATTGCGGGATGGTAGACCGCCTCTCAATATGATATCTCTGTGATCTAATGTGGTATGGCAACTTGGAGTGATATACGTGTGTATAAAGTTCTACGTTGAAGTTGACTGACTGATCACGATGCTGAATTGCAGTTGTCACTAACCTACTTCTGGGCATAATATTTAGAACAGAATTCGATAAAACATAATTACTTTGTAATGTATTTCTTTGAGTGTATGTTATCGTCTATACTGCTGGCAAAAATACTAATGGAACCACTCATGAAGCTGATTTGTTTTGGAAAATGTTAAATGACGAAATCCATAATATGGATTTTCCTGTTGGTTGACTGGATTATGAGGACGTCAACATCTGAGTGCAAGCATGGAATACAGTGGACAGCTAGGATGCAGCTGAACGATCTGAACTTCGCAGATGATTTGGATCTTGCATCCTACACGCAACAGCAAATGCAGGAGAAGACGACCAGTGTAGCTGCAGCCTCAGCATCAGTAGGTCTCAACACATACAGAAGGAAAAGCAAGATTCTCCGATATAACACAGCATGCACCAACGAAATCACACTTGATGGAGATGCCTTGAAGGATGTAAAATCCTTTACATATATATGGGCAGCATAATTGATGAGCAAGCTAGATCTGATGCCGGTGAGATGGAATGGTTTGGCAAAGCAAGAGCGGTATTTCTACAACTGAACAACATCTGAAATTCAAAACAGCTGTCAACCAACACCGAAGTCAGTGTGCATCCTCAACTCTTGCATCTCGCAGGATTCGAACCCGGGACCTTCGGTACTGTGCGCGAAAGCCTAACCATCGGACCAATGGGCCGGCATCCAACGGTGTTAATGTCTAACTCTGATTGATCAACGGATTTTGCGCAACCTCACCCACTTGTCTTTGGTAGTTACTTCCTACACACAACAGGGTTGAACTCCATCGGTCACGTCTTCTCAACTAGAACTCTGAGAATTTCCTCACAAAGCTAGTCACTAGTGAGCATTGTTACGATATTTTCAGGCAAGAGTTGATGATTTCGAGTAGGGGTAAAAACACAAAAACCCTCCCAAACTCTTGTGCACGTAGAAATACAGACTAAATTATTATTTATGAGAATTAAACCTGTCCAACACTATAGAAACAACACCGAACTGCACTATTGGTTTGAAATCTGACAACTTCTGAGTGCACGTTCCGTCAGCATACGACATGAAACCATCGTGAATGAATATCAATTGGAGTTATCAGACATTTCAACTCAACTATAAATGAAATTACCAAGAGGATAACCAGATAATGGTAAATAACATTCATTGAAGTATAAATCTAAATAGAAGCTATGTATTACTCGAGTTGGTTGGAGAAAACTGGTGAGCGGCCTATGCTCCATTGGGGGTAACAGGCGTAAGTAATTATTTGATTAAGTAATTACTCGAATGATCTCTTAAACTTGAAACAATAAAAGTACCTAATAACACTGAGTTTAAGTCTTAACGAAAGATGGCAACAAATGTATTTCCTACCTCTATGGGGAAACTGAACATTCCACAATACAAACCACCATGTCTCATTCCAATCAGGATTAAATCTATCTCCTACACCTCTCAGCGACTACTTAAATATTTACAGCAGCAATGACACCTTAAACTGATATCTATTTGCATGAGTTGATGGTCCTAAAGTGCTCCCCCGTTTAAAACTTATTTTTTTAACCTAAAACCGCAATCTTACAAATAGGCATCATTTTTTTTTTGTATTAATTGAAATCCATGAGTAACAAGCACCTAACTCCAGCTAATATTGAAGAGGCAAGAACTCATATATTGATTCTAAACCAGTCGACTTTAACCACCCTCCGATATTACTTATTGAATTATTCCACATTCAATACACATTGTCAAATAGTCACATATCATTATATCCAATCTCTCTCCTGTAAAATGTGTTCAACATTTCAACATCTGTATTTCATAGAATTCGTACCTGGAACATTTATAAATACAATAGATTACTTGTGGGTAGTCATTCATGTTTTCTGGCGTATTATATAATAGAATTCATTTCAAAAATGATATATCATTAACAAGTTTTCATCATTACTCATTCTTAATTCGATTAAACACACCACCACTCTATTGATCAATGTTCAATGCTATTGTGAAAAAATGTCAATTAAGAAAACAGATAATTATGAATTTGTTTATATGTTTTTTTTTCTCATTCGATATCATATAATTAATATATATTGAAGTGTTTTTTCTTCATAAATTGTAAATAGATAACATGAATGATAGTTAGGCCTAATTTGTTGTGTTTACATGTTTTCAGTTAAGTAATAATAATTGAGTAGTAAGTAGATAGATAAATAAAATAAAATAAAATAGAAAACCCAATGATCCAATATAGAATAGAGATTTGAAGAAAATATGCATGTTCAATTGTCAATAAATAGAATGATTTGTTTGAATACATCAGTCATTATATACCATCCCAATGGATAGATAACATTTAAAAAAAAACATATTTTAAATTGATTCAGTCCGTGGTGAATGAATGAATGAATGAATAATGTTGGTTTTTCTGGTGTGTGTGTGTGTGTCACGCAATATTGATCATTGATCCATTTTGTAAAAAGATAAATGCAACTTTAGTTGTTGTCGGTGTTGTTGTGAAAACTTCCTTAATCAATTATCACACGAATTGAATCTTCGAATAATGCAATAACCAGCATAATCCCGATTCCAGTGGTTAAACCAGCTGTTTGTATAGCCAACTGACCAATTCGTGTTTGACCTGGTCTCAATTCAACGGAATTCAATTCAGGTAGCTAAAATGATGTGGTTTTTTTAAAAAATAGAAAACATGAACAATATAACGAATACGATTGAATTAAATAAATAATTTAAACGAGATAAAACCGTATGGTGTGGTGTATACTACTCATAAAGTAGGTTATAAGTAGTATACAGTGGAGTGTTGCCCAAAAGTTAATGCTGAAGTGATGAGTATCTGATTCAGATGGTATGGCGAGACCAGAGTATTTTGAAGGCTAGAAGACAGTTAGGAATCTGCTCGTTTTGTAAATGAAAGTCTGAAGGTTAGGTGTTCATATTTTTTTCGGCAAACTGTAGGCTCTTTAAATCAATTGCGTTTATTCTATCTTAGTTTCTTCGAAGAGTTGTTCCAGTTATCAATATAATCAAAGCTCTGGTTTATTTTATTAATGATTTTGTTGTACTTATGGTTAGTTAAATAAGACTTTAATAAAGAAGTGACATTGAGAAGTAACCTGTTACTTCTAAATTAATAGAAGGTTACAGAATGACATGGCTCAAAACCGTTTGCAATGGCGCAGGTGCATTTATTCTTTGTGTTCTCTCAAATCCTAATCTTTTGGATTCTTCAAGACCTCTCGTTTTGACCTTCTAAACTTATCTCACTGAACCATACTTCTTGAATAATATCTTCTGATCCTAACCTCCGATTACTTCGAATATCTATACTATCTATACTATCTATACTATATACTATATCTATACTACTACTACTATTGGATTTGAATTGACAATTACATCTCTGTGCTAATGTGGTATGGCAACATGAACTGATGTAGTTACGTACGAATTTCTACGTTGCATCTGACTGACTGACTCACTACAGAATTCTCAATTGAATTAAACATAGTAAGTGTTGCTAATCACTTAAAAATTCGATTATTTGTATAAGTCGTTTTAAGGCATTAAACTGTGACATTTCGTCATAACTTTGTGATTGCTAACGCTGCAAGAGCATTTCTATCAGTTGATGAGAATTGATGATAATCATTGATTTAAACCTCTTTCACACTTATCATCATCATAGTGCACTCGTAATCTTGATTAATATTCATAAAAAAAATTTTAATCCACTTCTCATCAGAGTTGTTTTTAGCTTCGCTATTGAAGATACGAATAATTTACTTAAACATAGATTCATAGCCAATAAAATGCATCAGTTTCACTAGTATCCCAGGTATTATTACTTAGTGATAAGTCAAGGTTTCAAGCCATCATCTCATTCTCTGTAGTCATTCACTATTAAGTTAAGTGCATCACAATGCTGATCTCTATAGACTATATGCTTATTCGATCAATAGAATCCGATTAACAACTAAAATTAGAAACATGATATTCATTATTTTGACACTATAAGTTCGTTTGCACAGAATCTTCTAGAAGAACTAAACGTTTTATAAATCTATCACTAAAATGACACTTGGTCTGAAGAATTATGTACTTTTTCATTATGAAGTTATGGAGATAGTCGTTTTATATTGAAATCGTGAATCAACCATTGTAAGAAAACCTTTAGAAACCTGGAAGCATTCGATGACCGTTTCGTTCTAATATAGGACTCTTCAGCAGTGCGCACCCGCGACCCCCGTTCATGGCAAACGAATGCATGTCCTTCAGTCTCGCGGGTGAACACGAGCTGGCATGAAACGGTTTTAATGTCTAACTTTGATTATTTCCAAGGATTTTGTGCAGCCAAACCCATTATCTTAGGTAGTTACTGCTTACAGCCGATGACACGCGAGACTGAAGGCCCTGGGTCGGGTTTCTGAGAACGAAGTCGTATATGCGCATTGTTGAATAGTGCCATACTAGGATGAAACGGCCGTCCAGTGCCTACACGTTTCTAATGTTGGTCTAACAATGATTGATTCACGATGGTAATTATATTTTTATTAAATACATGTTTATAGGAGTTTTTATCACTTATTACTAACTTACCAGTCATAGAATAACATTTTTAGTTTGTTAAACATGATTTTTTACACTATCACATTGAATGGCGCTTCGTAAGACTAGTACAAGCTTGTGTCTACAGTTATAGTTAGAAGTAGTTGAAACGTTGTGTGGGTTAGTAGATGGACCAGTCTCTACAAAACTATTGACATTCTGGTTCAATTTTGGCACATTTGTAACATTTCTCTGGTGAATTCAAAATCACATTTCCAATCCTCATTCACACCTATCAGCTAACATCTACCAAAGGCCTTTCATTTTCATAACTCTTTATTTCTAGAGGTTTTTTAGTTAAACTAGTGTCAATCAGTGATGTTTTCAACGTTCAGTGATTATGCTATATCCAGAAGTTTCGATCATATTTCATGAGCATTGTATAATAGTGTACTGAAGATTAAATTTTAAATCTTATCTTTCAGTGTATTTTTGTACTTTTCATCTTAACTGTTAGGTTGCGTTACACTGAGATAATTATAGTAAATAACTCTAGACATTTGCAGTTAGATTATCGATAAAAATTTGAAAAAGAAACAGGATGATTGAAAGTTCTTAGCACACCACATATATTGGACATTGAAAACAATGTTGATAACCGTGGTTAGGATAGGATAACATGAACCGAAATTTCGCGAAACAAAGGCTGTAATTGTTTTCGCCTCTATCTGTTGGTGACGTCAGGTCCCCAGAACTTACTTGATCAATGACTTAATTTTAGATTTTATTCATGGCCTGATTAGTTGACCTTGAAATCACATTTTTTATCAGGACAATTCTTGTCTGTGATTGGTCGATGTTTTATTTTAGTACGCTGGTTTTGTGACTCGCCCAAGGCCGTTTTTGAGACGTATAAATAAACGCGATTTGTGTGTTTGCGATCATTATATTTTCTGGGTGTTTGTAGAATACACTTTCTACGCCATATAAAGACTTTTTCTATAGTTAGTTGGGGAAACGGATCAGAGTAGCCTACCGTGTCACTGGTTGATTGTCTTGTTCTCGTTTATCGACTAAGGTGAACTCGTAATAGTTTCAAGTATATCAAGTGATGAGCATAACACTATCTAGCAAAAAGGGATCAAATTTTTAAGCTAAAAATATCTAATCAACAAGTGGTCCGATGGTAAGGCGCCTACAATGCCAAAGGTCCCGGGTTCGAATCCTGCGAGGGGCAGGAGTCGTGGATGCGCTCTGCTGATGAGTACCATACCAGGACGAAACGGCCGTCCAGTGCTTCCAGGTTTCTAATGGTGGTCTACCAATGATTGATTGATGATTTCAAATGTGTAAAAACGCAAACCTCCAAAACTGTGCCCACAATTGAATTTATTTCAAATTTAAACTGATATCAGTTTTAAATTTTTATTTACTTACCATATCAACTAATGCAATATAGATAAATGTTCCAGCAGTAATGGCAAATATCCAATAACTTGCTGATTCTATATTACCCACACCTATACCGACTAACATGCCTAATAAACAAAGAATTGATGAGATGATATTGAAAAACATAGCTTCTTTAATACCCATACCAGTTTTTAAAAGTACAGCAAAATCACCTATAAAACAAACAAACAAGACAAGAACCTAAGTTGTATCAATGATTGTATAAATGACATTAAAGAAAGAAAAATATTCTAGAATACAAGAATGTTTACATTCTTTGTAGTGTGCACTATTGCGTTATCTATCATGTTGTGGATCAATGGAATTCCATCAGTATTAAAAAGAGTATGATTTACTTTTGTTTAGAATTACTCACAGCATAGTCCTTAGTCAACTCACACTAAGGTTCATCAAAGCTTAGTGATCATAATGGAACTTAATATTCCAATATTGATGAGTTGATTATCATCTTATCAGAACATTAAGTTGACTACAATGTTAAACATTCATAGTTATGTTGGACTTGAGATTATGGATCTAGTGACACGAATGACAGTCGTTTATAACCGTCCTCCTTTACCTTTCAATCCATTTTGTAAGAGTAAGCTAAAATACTGTCTGTATTTTCATACAGGCAAGTTAATTTAACTTAATTTTGGAAATCTAGTCCCTTTTTATAAATTTTGATAGAGTGATGAGAAAACCCTTTCTTATTCTTCCGAAGTTCATTCAGTCGGTCATTTAGAATGTAGAATTTCGTATGTGTGTACATCCGTCCAAGTTGCTATATCACATTAGGATAGACAGATTGAACTGTTAATTCAAATCCTGTAGTAGTAAAGGTAGTAGAAGTATTAGCGGTAATAGAGAAGATTAGGTTTAGTAGAAATCGTTCGAGAACTGTTATCTTGTGAAATAAATTTAGAAAGAGAGAGATAGAGGTGATGAGGAATTCAGTAGGTTAGAATTTGAGGGAAGGTGAAGAATCGATGCACTTGCGCCATTACAAACAGTTTTTCAAAGTCTCTAACCTATTGCATCGCAAACCCAAATCATATAGTCTATACCTACTAATACAGTACCGTCTATTTGCTAGGCTAAGTTAATTATATCAAGTAAAATTAAGTCAAATCAGTGTAGATGTTATTTAAAACAAATTGGTCCCTTTTTTAAAAATTTTGATAGAGCAATAAGAAGACCCTTTCTTATTGTTCCTATAATTAAATGACCTTGTATTAATTTTACTCAGTCATAAATATATTGTTTACAGAACTAATCAATTCACGCTAAACCACTGAGCATTTCAATAACATTTAAACGTATTTGAGAATATAACTTCAGTTATAAACAATAGCTCGTGTTATTCGCTATTAAGTTAAAGTTAAACTAGTTCGTTTTATATGTAAAATCCATATAACTAACAAAATGATATAGTTTATCATCAAAATAGTTTTCAAATGTTTATTTTCTTCATGTAAAAGATAATTCATGATTTATTTGTTCTCCTTTAAATTAAAATAATTTTCTACACCAGATACGAAAATGAAGGTAAATGTTCGCCAGCGAGACCGAAGGTTTTGGGTTCGATTCCCCCTTAGGCAGAGGTCGTGCATGCGAACTGTTAATGAGTCTCGAACTAGGATGAAACGGCCATCTAGCGCTTCTAAGTTTCTAATGCTGGTCCAACATTAGTCGATTCACGATTCCGATGAAACTCAACCATGTCTACAACCTTACGATGAAAAAATGAATTTCGCTTTTTATTCTGTGTGAATCAAATGACATAACACTTTAACAGTCAGGGATTAAGTTATCGCTAATTAGTATCCTTCATAGTTTTAAATTGACACAGAAATTGATACTTAATACAAACTCGTGCAATTTGAAACGAATTTTTCATTAAGTACAGTAGTTGAGTACACGTTTATAAATACCGTTTTCCGCTTCGTTTCATTTTCAGTTGTTAGTGTTCGTAGTTCAGTAAAATTGTTCTGTTTTAATTTAGTTTACGTTGTGGAATGACTAACCAATCATCAAGCGACAACTACAGATCGCTCGACTGGATTTTTGTTCCCTTTTTGGGACTATGGATAATTACCTATCCTAAATTTCTCCAGGACGTGAGGACGAACTTTAACCTGACCTCAAGATTCTAGTTATTAGAATAAGCATGATCGAGAATAATAACGCAAATCAAGTAAATCAAATCATAACATTTGTGTTAACGAATCGTAAAATTTATATAAATAAATTGTCTGATGTGAAAATTAAGTGGTCATACTGACTGAACTTCTACCTGTACCTAGCGTACACTACGATGAATGTTCTTGACCAATTCCAAATTGAATTCATTTCACTTCAATGCCATTTCAAAGAGTAACTACAATGCAAACATTCATAGTTATTTTAGATTGAGATTATGGAGATCTAGTTACAGTAATAAGGGTTGTTTGACTCTCCTCTCGTCCTTTAATCCACTTAGTGGGAGTAAGCTAAAATACTGTTTATATTTTCATACATTCAAGTCGTTTAGGCTCGATTTCCGAAATTTAGTGAGCGATTCATGCCAGTATTAACTTACTTACTTACTTACTTACTTACGCCTGTCAACACCAGTGGAGCATAGGCCACCGACTAGTTTTCTCGAACCTACTCTGTCCTGGGTTTCCCTTTTCAGTTCTGTCCAACTGCAGTTCTTTCTTCTCACATCTGTCTCCATTTCCCGGAATAATGTGTTCTTTATCCTTGGTCTTTTCCTTTGACCTAGATGGTTCCAAGTGGAGGCTTGTCTCGTGACGCAGTTAGGTGCTTTCCGTGGTGTGTATCCTATCTACTTCCACCACTTCTTCCTGATTTCCTCCTCCACTGGAATCTGGTTTGTTCTATCCCTCAGTAGGTTGTTGTTGATGGTTTCTTGTTAAACGGATCCTCAGTATTTTGCTAGGACAACCGTTAATAAACACTTGTATCTTCTGGATGATGGCTTTCGTAGTTCTGCAGGTTTCCGCTCCATGCAGTAGAACTGTCTTCACATTTGTTTTGAAAATCCTGATTTTGGTTTTAGTTGAAAGTTGTTTGGAGTTCCAGATATTTTTCAGTTGTAGAAATGCAGCCCTTGCTTTGCCAATCCGCGCCCTCACATATGCATCTGATCCACCTTGATTGTCGATGTTGCTGCCCAGATATGTAAAGGTTTTCTACATCTTTCAAGGCATCTCCATCAAGTTTGATTTGATTGGTACATTTTGTGTTGGATCAGAGTATCTTGCTTTTCCCTTCGTGTTTGTTAAGACCTAAGTTGATGACATAATCCTAGTAGAAATGTCTTGACATTTGTATTGAAAATTCTATTTGCAGTGTTTGTTGACAGTTGTTTTGAGTCCCAGAGCTCTGCCTGGAGCCCCCTTCGGGGCCACTGCTGGTCCCAAGCCCGAATAAAGGAGGAGGGTTTGGTATGAGGTTGGCGGCTTCATCCCATAAAAAACTAACTCGCTAAAAGAACGCTAACCGAAAAATTCGATTCAATCCAATATTAACTGATTTACCTATAACGACAGTGAAATTTATTCCTGAAATTTAAGGATAAAAGATATATAGCTTTCACTATTGAAATATTCTTTCTGTAGTCTTTAAAAAGAATTCCACATACTCTTTACACATACCTAACTCATGTGGTAGTTCATGACAAAATACAGCAACACTTGTGCTAAGACCACCTGAAATGCTTTGAGCAAATGCAGCACCTGAAAAACAAGTGAAAAGGAAACTCAAATTATTGGCTAAATCGTTTCTTCTCGAAATAAAGTATAATGAATTATTTGAGTGAGATGTTCAATGCTTGCTTGCGCCTACTCAAACTCTCTTCTTCGAAATCCATGACTTATAAACAACGATTGTGACTAGGTATGCAAAACAGAGACTCAAAAACTGATAACATCAGTCAACATTAACATTTGAACTTGTTTACAAATAAGTCAATTGATATATACAGCGAACGCTTGAATTAAACCAATGATAGGTCATCAGTTGTGTTTAGCTTCTCAGCCAGTTCAGATACATACTTCAATACTGAAAGGTGCTATTAATCATGGATAGAAGTCAGTTGTGAGGCATCAATAAGAACTTAACAGCAGGGAATCGCTACTTTGTACTGATAGTTGGCTCCATAGTAGTGTTTGTTCATCGATGATCTTGTCAAGAA
>OX103973.1:39419028-39445078 GCA_944470395.2 Schistosoma turkestanicum | reverse complement strand
ATAAAAATTTAAAACTGATATCAGTTTTAAATTTGAAATAAATTCAATTGTGGGCACAGTTTTGGAGGTTTGCGTTTTTACACATTTGAAATCATCAATCAATCATTGGTAGACCACCATTAGAAACCTGGAAGCACTGGACGGCCGTTTCGTCCTGGTATGGGACTCATCAGCAGTGCGCATCCACGACTCCTGCCCCTCGCAGGATTCGAACCCGGGACCTTTGGCATTGTAGGCGAATGCCTTACCATCGGACCACTTTTTGATTAGATATTTTTAGCTTAAAAATTTGATCCCTTTTTGCTAGATAGTGTTATGCTCATCACTTGATATACTTGAAACTATTACGAGTTCACCTTAGTCGATAAACGAGAACAAGACAATCAACCAGTGACACGGTAGGCTACTCTGATCCGTTTCCCCAACTAACTGTAGAAAAAGTCTTGATATGGCGTAGAAAGTGTATTCTACAAACACCCAGAAAATATGATGATCCCAAGCACACAAATCGCGTTTATTTATTTATACATCATAAAAAAGTCCTTGGGCGAGTCACAAAACCAGCGTACTAAAATAAAACATTGACCAATCACAGACAAGAATTGTCCTGATAAAAAATGTGATTTCAAATTCAACTGATCAGCCCATGAATAAAATCTAAAATTAAGTCATTTATGAAGTGAGTTCGGGGGAACTAACGTCCCTAACAGATAGGATGTATAGATTCTGTGAAGCGAAAACAATTACAGCCTTTGTTTCGCGAAATTTCGGTTCATGTTATCCTATCCTAACCAAGGTTATCAACATTGTTTTCAATGTTCAATATACATGGTGTGCTTAGGACTTTCAAGCATCCTGTTTCTTTTTCAAATTTTCATCGATAATCTAATCGCAAGTGTCTAGAGTTGTTTACTATAATTATCTCAGTGTAACGCAACCTAACAGTTAAGGTGAGAAGTACTAAAATACAATGAAAGATAAGATTTAAAATTTAATCTTCAGTGAAAAATGTACACTATGATACAATGCTCATGAAATATGGTCGAAACTCCTGATGATATAACATTGTGGTGCTGTGGTGCGAACTACTTATAAGTAGTATATAGCGTGAGTGTCAACGTAAAGTCTGGTAGCATAATATGGGGGGAAGATCAAGAAAGGAAGAGTCAGAAAACAATGGAATTTGTATGAAACGCATGAAGAGTGACAATGGATTGATGTTTGGCAACAGGAACAGTCCAGTTCCATAGGATGAACTAATCTTTTGCAAATGAACGATTTACGATATGGTTTTCCGATTTTACTGAGTAACTCTGTAATTTTCGTTAAATACAATTCGGTTGCCTCCACCTGTGTTCTCATTCACTACAACATAATCACTGAACGTTGAAAACATCACTGATTGATACTAATTTAACTTAAAAAACCTCCAGAAATAAAGAGTTATAAAAACGAAAAGCCATTGATGGATTTTATCTGGTAGGTGTGAATGAGGATTGGAAATGTGATTTTGAATTCACCAGAGAAATGTTACAAATGTACCAAAATTGAACCAGAATGTTAATAGTTTTGTAGAGACTGGTCCATCTACTAACCCACTCAACTTTTCAACTACTTCTAACTATAAGTGTAGACACAAGCTTGTATTAGTCTCACAAAGCGCTATTTAATGTGATAGCGTAAAAAATCTTATGTAACGAACTAAACATGTTAATCTATGACTGATAAGGGATAAAAACTCCTATAACCATGTATTCAATAAAAATATAGTTGAAATTGTGAATCAATCATCGTTAGACTACCATTAGAAACCTGGGAGCACTGAACGGCTGTTTCGTCCTAGTACGGCACTCTTCAGCAGTGCACATCTACGACCCCACTCGCAAGAACCGGACCTAGGACCTTAAGTCTTGCATGTGATCGCAAGAAATTCATAGAAGGTGCTCAATAGTGACTAGATTCGTGAGGAAATTCTCGGAGTTCTAGTGAGAAGCCTTGACCACTGGAGTTCAACCCTGTTCGGCTGTAAGCTGTATCTGCCAAAGACAGTGGTGAGGTTGCGTGAAATCCTTGGCTTAATCAAAGTTAGACACCAAAATCGTTTCATACCAGCTCCGTGGTCTGGAGGTTAGGCGTTCACCCGCGAGACTGAAGGACATGCATTCGTTTGCCATGAGCAGGGGTCGTGGGTGCGTACTGTTGAAGAGTCCTATATTAGGACACTATATTAGGTTTCTAAAGGTTTTCTTATAATGGTTGATTCACGATTTCAATGTAAAACGACTATCTCCATAACTCCATAATGAAAAAATACATAATTCTTCAAACCAAGTATGATTTTCGTCATAGATTTATAAAATGTTTAGTTTTTCTGGAAGATCCTGTGCAAACGAACTTATAATGACAGAATAATGAATGTCATGTTTCTAATCTTAGGGGTTAATCGGATTCTATTGATCGAAAAATGATATAGTCTATAGAGATCAACACTGTGATCCACTTAGCTTAATATTGAATGACTACAGAGAATGATGAGATGACGGCTTGAAATCTTGAGTTATCACTAAGTAATAATACCTGGGATACTAGTGAAAGTGATGCATTTTATTGTCTATGAATGTATGTTTAAATAAATTATTCGTATCTTCAATAGCGAAGCTAAAAACAACTCTGATGAGAAGTGGATTAAAATTTTTTTTATGAATATTAATCAAGATAAGTGTGGAAGAGGTTTAAATCAATGATTATCATCAATTCTCATCAACTGATAGAAATGCTCTTGCAGCGTTAGCAATCACAAAGTTATGAAGAAATGTCACAGTTTAATGCCTTAAAACAACTTATACAAATAATCGAATTTTTAAGTGATAAGCAACACTTACTATGTTTAATTCACTTGAGGATTCTGTAGTCAGTCAGTCAGTCAGTCAGTTATAACGTAGAACTTCGTACGTAAGTACATCAGTTCATATTGCCATACCATATCAGCACAGAGATGTAATTGTCAATTCAAATCCAATAGTAGTAGAGGTAGTAAAGGTATTAGAAGTAATCGGAGAGGTTAGGATTAGAAGATATTCAAGAAATATGATTCAGTGAGAAAAGTTTAGAAAGTCAAAACTAGAGGTGTTGAAGAATCAAGAAGATTAAGATTTGAGAGAACACAAAGAATGAATGCACCGGCGACATTGCAAACGGTTTTGAGACATGTCATTCTGTAACCTTCTATTAATATAATAAGTAATAGGTTACTTCTCAATGTCACTTCTTGAATAAAGTCTTATTTAACTAACCATAAATACAACAAAATCATTAGTAAAATAAACTAGAGCTTTGATTACATTGATAACTGAAATAACTCTTAAAAGAAACTCAGATAGAATAAACGCAATTGATTTAAAGAGCATACAGTTTGTCCACAAAAATATGAACACCTATTCTTCAGAGTTTCATTAGCAAAACAAGCAAATTCTTAATTGTCTTCTAGCCTTCAAAATACTCCGGTCTCACCATACCATCTGAATCAGATACTCACTCACTTCAGCATTAACTTTTGGGCAACACTCCGCTGCATACTACTTATAACCTACTTTGTGAGTAGTATACACCACACCATACGGTTTTATCTCGTTTGAATTAATTAGTTAATTCTATTGCATTCGTTATATTGTTCATGTTTTCTATTTTTAAAAAAAAAACATCATTTTAGCTACCTGAATTGAATTCCGTTGAATTGAGACCAGGTCAAACACGTATTGGTCAATTAGCTATACAAACAGCTGGTTTAACCACTGGCATTGGGATTATGCTGGTTATTGCATTATTTGAAGATTCAATTCGTGTGATAATTGATTAAGGAAGTTTTCACAACAGCAACCACAACAATGACAAATGCTGCATTTATCTTTTTACAAAATGGATCAATGATCAATATTGTGTGGCACACACACACACCAGAAAAACCAACATTATTCATTCATTCATTCATTCACCACGGACTGAATCAATTTAAAATATGTTTTTTTTATAAATGTTATCTATCCATTGGGATGGTATATAATGACTGATGTATTCAAACAAATCATTCTATTTATTGACAATTGAACATGCATATTTTCTTCAAATCTCTATTCTATATTGGATCATTGGGTTTTCTATTTTATTTACTTATCTATCTACTACTCAATTATTATTACTTAACTGAAAACATGTAAACACAACAAATTAGGCATTAACTACTATCATTTATGTTATCTATTTAAACATTTTTTTTTGAGAAAAAAAACAAACATTGAATTATAATAACACACACACACACACAGACATTTAAATGTTGTGTGTATGATACATTTGGAAATAAGTTTAATAATTACAATTTATGAAAAAAAAACACTTCAATATATATTAATTATATGATATTGAATGAGAACAAAAAAAACATAAACAAATTAATAATTATCTGTTTTCTTAATTGACATTTTTTCACAATAGCATTGAACATTGATCAATAGAGTAGTGGTGTGTTTAAACGAATTAAGAATGAGTAATGATGAAAGCTTGTTAATGATATATCATTTTTGAATGAATACAGTAATCTATTGTTTATCATTTTCAGGTATAATTAGGAATTATGGCTGTTGAATGTTGAACACATTTACGGAGGGAGAATTGATATACATATATTTGACTATTGAATGTGTGTATAGAGTGGAATAATTCAATAAGTAATATCGAGTGGTTACATCGACTGGTTTAACTATAAATTTCATGCCCATTCAATATTAGCTGAGTTAGGTGTTGTTACTCATGGTTAAATACAAAATGCCTATTTGTAAGTGCGTTTAGGTTTAAAAAAAAGTTAAAAAGCACTTAGACAAACTCATCATAGTATCAGTTTAGGTCATTGCTGGTTAAATATTTAAGTAGTGAGAGGTGTAGTAGATAATCTGATTGATGATACTAGTGGTTGTATTGGGGAATGTTTAGTTTTCTCATTCTGCATAGAGGTAGGAAGTGTAGTGTGCCTATAACTGCGTGTTCTTATGTTTCGTAACAAGCTCGTTCGGACTACCTTATCCAAATGACGTCTGACGGTTAATAAATCAGAAGATGAATTCCAAGTATCGTATACATTTATTTGCGGCACACCACATACAGACCGAGCAGATACACTAGCGAGCGAATATGCGAATGAGCGAAGCGAATTGGAGAAGGCTAGTGAGCCAACTCCAAGAGATAGAGTATGACTAAGAATATATAGTCCGATAAAAATAAGACAGACATATGACAAGCGAAATAGATATGCACACACATGAATACAAGCGACGAATGACTGACAAGGTCAAATGCAAGCGATACAAATCATGTGAGTTCATGGGAATACTAAGAGATTAACATTAAAGCGAAAAGGATGAGTAAGCGCGTAGGCGTAAGCAATGCTCAGTCGTATAAGCTCATAAAAAGCAGATAATAAAAAATAACAATGGTACATATCAGTTGTTGCTATACAAATGGCTTGGTTAAATAAATTAATCGAAAGGCTTAACCAAGTTAGATGTGAGAGAAGTGAAATATATGTGGAGGCACTACAATAGCCCCCTTCCAGCAAACAAGGTTACGAAAATGTCTTTGTTTGCGAGAAAAAAAATCAAAATTGTCGGAAAACATCGAAAGGTACGAAAATTAAAGTTACCTTGTTCGAGTACGTTCGTAAGTTCGCATAGTAACAGAATATCAAAAATATGTAGTAAGCGGTTATTAGCAAAAACAATCGATTTCGAATAGAACACATTAGGAGCAGTTGTACGATACGAAAATGTAATACAAATGCTGCAAAATATTTAATATCGTTTAGGCATGACAGTTAAGACGGAATTCGATAATCGCATAGACATTACGGTAAGGCTCATCGATAAATCGAGTGGCTGCACATAGGTGAAGAAATTGCGGTCGAGATTATCGTGAAAAAATTTGGAGAATAAAGCTGCGTACAGATGCGATGCATGGACATTAAATGCATATCGAAAACATAAGTTACTACCATTGAGTATATGACTCCAAACTTATGTGTATGATAGCGTTGCAAACCGTTGCCAGCGTTGGGGTAGTCGAAAAACATGCTAATATCAGCGTGCAGGAGGTTCGCTCGACTGCTTGAGCTGCTGTTTCGTGTGCATGTACGTAAGATCATACCACCAATTTACTTAGCAGGCTGCAAGATTTTCGAGTACGTGCAGCTGACGAGTACATAGAAGATATCTCCAATGCGATAATCGTATAGCCACGGAAATATTAAAGGACAATAATTGTCGTTGAGCCATTGCTTTGATAAGCGATTCGAAACGTGATAATGCGATACGACAAAATAAATGGAACGAACTCACCTTAATCATGAACGTCGTTCGTTTTGTCGAAAGAAGTAAAATAATTCCGTGAGTTACAAATGTCCTGCCATGAACAGAATATTCGAAATGCGATTCGATTAGCGATTAAGATAATTCCATTATTGTCATAATATCATGATTCATCATAATAATGGTTCTTTCACATTAATACGATAATGATAGCGATAATTGGATAATTCGAGAAATAGATTAATGCGACAGGTTGGTACATAATCAAAATGACGATAAGATAATGCTTGATTCGTTCAGCTAATGCATTAAGTAGGAGAGCTGCTTTGTCGCTGAATGGCGTCGGGATTTCCAGTTAGCGGTTCTGTTCGATTTGTCCTCGAAATTACCAACTGGTTGGTTATATTCGATTTGTCATCGGAATCGTCGAATTACGTAGTGAGAGTTTACTGATCTTCTGTGAAGACGTATGGACGAATGAATCGAGCGAAGCAAATAGGGAGTGATATGAATGAACGACGGGTTCAACATTTTGTATGGTGGCCGATTTCACTGACGTCGGGATAACCATTTTGTAGTGCACTGGCGAGTGAATGCACGGAAGAATGATTGCATTCGATTCTACGTCGAAATTACCAATTAATTGGAAGCGTTCGATTTTTCGTCAGCATCAGGAAACATCCTGAGAACGGCGGGCAGCTTTGTGATGAGTACGTAGATTCAACGGCGGGGTAACCATTGTGTATGGTGGCCAATTGTGTTGACGTTGGGCTCACCATTATGTAGTGTGCCTATAACTGCGTGTTCTTATAGCTCGATTTATAAATCAGAAGGTGAACTCCAAGTATCGTATACATTTATTCGAGGCACACCACATACAGACTGAGCAGATACACCAGCGAGCGAATATGCGAATGAGCGAAGCGAATTGGAGAAGGCTAGCGAGCCAACTCAAAGAGATAGAGCATGACTAAGAATATATAGTCCGATAAAAATAAGACAGACATATGACAAGCGAAATAGATATGCACACACATGAATACAAGCGACGAATGACTGACAAGGTCAAATGCAAGCGATACAAATCATGTGAGTTCATGGGAATACTAAGAGATTAACATTAAAGCGAAAAGGATGAGTAAGCGCGTAGGCGTAAGCAATGCTCAGTCGTATAAGCTCATAAAAAGCAGATAATAAAAAATAACAATGGTACATATCAGTTGTTGCTATACAAATGGCTTGGTTAAATAAATTAATCGAAAGGCTTAACCAAGTTAGATGTGAGAGAAGTGAAATATATGTGGAGGCACTACAGAAGTACATTGGTTTTCATCTTTCGTTAAGACTTAAGCTCAATGTTATCCGGTACTTTTATTGTTTCACGTTTATGAGTTCCTTATAAACAATATATATACTTTATTTAGGTTTATACTTCAATGAATGTTATTTAACATTATCTGGTTATCCTTTCGGTAATTTCATTCACAGTTGAGTTGAAATGTCTGATAACTCCAATTGATATTCATTCACGATGGTTTCATGTCGTATGTGACGGACTGACACTCAGAAGTGTCAGATTTCAAACCAATAGGCAGTTCGGTGTTGTTTATATAGTGTTGACAGTTTAATTTCATAAATAATAATTAGTTGTATTTTCGGCAAGAGTTTTGGAGGTTTTGTGTTTTTACACATTTGAAATCATCAAACTCTGCCCAAAAATATCGTAACAGTGCTCACTAGTGGCTTGCTTCGTGAGGAAATTCTCGGAGTTCTAGTTGAGAAGACGTGACTAATGGATTTCAACCCTGTCGGGTGTAGGCAGTAACTACAAAGACGAATTCGTGAGGTCACGCAAAAATCCCCAGATCAATCAGAGTTAGACATTAACACCGTTGGATGCCGGCCCAGTGGTCCGATGGTTAGGCGATCGCGCCTAATACCGAAGGTCCCTGGTTCGAATCCTGCGAGATGCAAGAGTTGAGGATGCACACTGCTGACGAGTCCCACACCAGGACGAAACGAGCGTCCAGTGCTTCCAGGTTTCTAACGGTATGGTCTAACAATGATTGATTGATGATTTTAAATAGTTGTATCTTGTGGCTGATAGCTTTCGTGGTTCTATAAGTTACCGCTTCATACACTAGAACTACTATGATGTTCTTATTGAACATTCTGACTTCGGTGTTGGTTGACAGTTGTTTTGAGGTCCAGACGTTGTTCAGCATTAGAAATACTGCTCTTGCTTTGCCAAACCATTCCTTCTCACCTGTATCATATCCGACTTGCTCATCAATCATGCTGCCCATATATATGTAAGAAGGTTTTCACATTTTCCAAAGTTTTTCCGTCAATTGTGATTTGGTTGGTTCATGATGTGTTATATCGGCAAATCTTGCTTTTCCCTTTATGTATGTTGAGACCTACTGCTTCAAAGGCTGGCTGCTATACTGGTCGTCTTCTCCTGCATTTGTTGTTGCGTGTAGGATGCAAGATCCAAATCATCTGCGAAGTTCAGATCGTTCAGCTGCATCCTAGTTGTTCACTGTATCCCATGCTTGCACCCAGATGTTAATGTCCGCATAATCTAGTCGACCACCAGCAAAATCCATGTTATGAATTTCATCATTTAACATATTCCAAAACAAGTCAGCTTCATGAGTGGTTCCATTAGTATTTTTGCCAGCAGTATAGACGATAACATACACTCAAAGAAATACATTACAAAGTAATTATGTTTTATCGAATTCTATTCTAAATATTACACCCAGAAGTAGGTTAATGACAAGTGTGATTCAGTAACATGTCAGTCAGTCAGCTTCAACGTAAAACTTTGTACATACGTATATCATTTCAAGTTGCCATACAACATTAGATCACAGAGATATCATATTAAAAGATGGTCTACCATCCCGCAATGAATGTCAACTCTCGGATGCAGGTACATTCGGCTAATGATTCATAAATATCGCGAAATGCGCATCCTACTGCCAATGCCACCCATCATCAATCACTGTATAAAACTATTTGCAACTTCATGGTGGTATCGAACTAATCTGCACAGGATGCGTATAGGTCAAAAGTGACTGACCAATCGCAAACCTAAAATATCAATTTTAAAAAATGCAAACAACCAGTATACGCATAAATCAATGGTTTCTGTTTGTATTAGAATTAAACAGTGCCTGGTTTTCGTTTCACTTACTCATTAATTAGTCTCTTTTGGTAAGAAACAAAGAAATTCTCACAGTGGTTGTCATGGCAACCGGCGATAGCAACAATAAAACGATGGTCATAAGCTATTAAGTGGATTGAGAAACTTTCAAGTGGGGATTGATGAACAGACAGAAGTTTTCTAAGATTTATGTTTAAATATTATAATTTTCATCAAAAGATTAACACTAAAAATGTGAGAAAATCATTTTCTAATTACAAAAACTCATTGAGAATTGGATGTTGGCAAAGTGATCGTATGTTAATAATCCTCAATAATATTTCCACTGATTTGTTCCTTTCTTCCTCCTATTAACAATATGACGCCCAAAAACTTAGTAGGCCAAACAGTCGGATATTAATTACAGAGTGAATGATCTCTAACCTAACTTCCTCTTTCACAACTTATTACGTAATATCATTTTGTACATAAGTTTGTCGTTTTCTGACACAAAAAGCCATTATTCTAAGTAGTAGTCGTACATGTTTGATCTCAAGCTATCTGAGGGCTTACATAAAAAAATAAGCTTCTTGTGAACAGTCATCTTATTGGTTTCTCGGAGAAGGACCCATCTTTAATAAAAAGCTAAAGACTTATTAATTATAATACGTGGTTGTGATGATTGAAATCATGAATTGATCAATGTTAGACCATCACTAGAAACATGGAAGCACTGGATAGCAGCCTTTTCGTCCTGGTACGGGACTCATCAGCAGTGTGCATCCACGACATTGATCAATTCATGATTTCAAATGTGTAACCTATTCATCAGCTTCGAATTTTCTCAGATCAGCAATCTAAATAATCTTATCTCACTATCTTATATAGCAAAATACACTTGCAGTAGTAACCGAAAATCAACGCGCTGTAAATTTTAGCTGGTAATAAAAATGTAACATTTTAAATCTCCGTTTACGATAGATTGCATCTCAGGTCACATCTCCAAGAAAGACGATGAGTCCAGCAAATGCTTTAAAACCACTTACAATGTAAACTTCACAGTATGGTTTAGACTGGAATGGGAGGTTTTGATTTTTTTCAAACACTAGTTGTCGCTTACCGAAAACATATGGACAATATACGGCCTAAGAAATCATAATGGATGAATGGTATGCTGATAATCAGCTGTCAGATGATTAAACAAGACATAGTAATTCTTGATTGTCACACCAACTATCAACAAACTGCTTAAAAGCCCCTTGGCTCAGACTGAACGGTCGACGGTTCATTTATACTATTAGATAGAGAATTTATTGCGAAACCAACCTTCGTGGTGCTGGTCAGTCACTGGAAATGACTCTTCATTCTACACATATACTTCATGTAAGAACCATCGGTCTTATTATTAAATGACAGAAAGTCCTATCTTGTTTAAGTGTGTCAGAAATCTCTCTTCCATCAAAAATCTTATTACAATAAACGCTTCATAACTTACGCCAAATACACTAGTAATTTAATTTTCTACGCGTTGAGTACATTAGCAATAGAATATTATTTTCACTAAAAGCGATATGCTCAATGTTCAGCTTATGTCAAAGCCATCAAGCTTGTCGTTCCAGTCAATCAGTAATCAACAAAAACATTGACACTGACCCAATTTATCAACTAATCAGAAAAATCATAGGCAAACATAGGGGATCAAGAAATAGATCAAAGCGCGATACAATCAGAATAAAAGTACAAACAACGACGGGTTTAATGTCAATAACAACCAATCGAGGTCAACAGAACAAGCTACGATTCATACCTGGAGAAGTCCGAATACTTCACTTCTACCTGAAGTTTGTGCTGATGTTGTTCAGCAGAAGAACAATGGAATCTCCAAAACTAAAAGGAAACTCTACTACAACCATCCACCTGAGCGATAAATTTTCTCCACTAACTAAAAGGCCAATAACTATACTGACGACTGTAATAGTCTATCTCTTTAATTTAGATAAGCAATGATAGAGATGTATTTTCTGATATAGAATCCTTTAAATGAGTTATTTCAATCACTTGTATATTTCAAGGCAAAAGTTGTCTGCTCTTTGATCGAGAAGTTTTACTAGGCTATAGTCTGAACAACACTGGATCTCAGCTTGATGATCTTGGCTAAGGATGTCATACGTGAATCATGATTGCGTTCTCATGAAAAGTTTAATGCTACAACAAAATAGCTGTATACGTTTTTACCGTTATTAGTGGCATCCAAACAGATATAAAAGATATAAGGATAAGATTCATCAGATTTCTAATCTGAGAAAACTCAAAGCTAACAAATAGGTCTCAGCGCAGATGCATCCATTCTTTGTCTTCTCTCTAATTCTAATCTTCTGAATTCCTCATCACCTTTATTTAAAGTGATTCTCCTGGAACATACTTCTCGAATCAAATCTTCGATCCCTAATCTTTTCGAATACCGCTAATACTTCTACTACCCCTACTATTATGGGATTTGAATTGATAATGTGGTATGGCAACCTGAAGTGATGTACGTACATACGATGTTCTATGCTGCAGCTAACTAAATTAATAGGTCTTTAGCTTTTCTCTAAGACGGTATTTTCGCAGGGAAACAAGTAAGATGAGCAGCTTATTTATTATGTAAGCTCCTTTAATAACTTGCAATCAAGAATAAAGGACTGCTGGTCAGAGTAATGGCTTTGCGTGTCATAAAATGACGCTCATGTGCGAAATATTATTACTTAATAAGTGATGATGGGGGAGAGAGGTTAGGGATCAATCACTTTTTAATAAATTAACATCAGACTGTTTGGCCTACTAAATTTTGTGGGCGCCGTATCGTTAATAAAAGGAAAAAGAAGATTATCAACAATCGATACTAATAAGTAGCATGAAAAGAGCAAATCAGTGAAAATGATAGTGAGGATAGCACAAGACCGAAGGTCTTGGGTTCGAATCCTGAGAGTAGCAGGGGTCGTGAATGCGCAGTGTAGATGAGTCCCATACCAGGACGAAATGGCTGTCCAGTGCTTCCAGGTTACTAAAGATGGTCTAACATTGATTGATTCGTGATTTCAGTGAGCGAAAATTTGTCTGATTTTTGATCAAACTGAATAATCTAATTTTGATTGAGTTTTACTGGGCTATAGAGAAAACAATTGAAATCAATAATCTGGACAACACTGGTTTTCAAGTTGATAATCTTAACTAAGGCTGTCACACATGAATCATGTTTGGGTACTGTTGAAAGATTTAATGCTACAACGAAACAGCTGTCTAGAGCTTTCTTGTTACTAGTAAAACTCTCTTCAAAAATTTGTGATGAATAACAAGTACCAAAAGACTGGAAAGAAGGATACCTCATCAAAATACCAAAGAAAGGAGATCTTAGCAAGCGTGAGAACTACACAGGCATCACTCTTCTCTCAATAACACGCAAAGTCTTCAACAGGGTGTTGTTAAACAGAATGAAGGACTTCGTAGACGCACAACTTCGAGATCAACAGGCTGGATTTCGTAAGGATCGGTCGCGTACCGACCAAGTTGCAACATTACGGATCACTGTGCAACAATCAATTGAATGGAACTCACCACTTTACATCAACTTCATCGACTACGAGAAAGCATTGGATGGCATGGACAGGAGAACACTATGGGGCTTCTCTGACACTACGACGTGTCTGAGAAGATGGTCAACATCATACGGAATTCTTATGATGGACTAAGCGGCAAAATTATGTATGGAGGACAGCTGACAGGCTCGTTGGAGGGGAAGATCGTTGTCAGGCAAGGTTGCTCTCACCCTTCCTCTTTCTCCTGGTGATCGACTGGATTATGAAGTTGGCAATATCTGAAAAGAGGCACCGGATACAGTGGACAACTAGGATACAGCTAGACGACCTGCATTTCGCAGATGATCTTGCTCTTCTATCTGACACGCAACAACAAGCGCAAGAGAAGACGATCAGTATAGCAGCAGCAGGTCTAAACATGCTTAAAGGGCAAAGGAAGATTCTCCGATACAACACAACATGCACTAACCAAATCATACTTAATGAAGATGCATTGGAGGATGGATATCTAGGCATTTACATATTTGAGCAGCATCATTGATGAGCAAGTTGGATCTGATACCGATGTAAGCATACGGATTAGCGAAACAAGACCAGGATTCCTAGAACTGTAGATCATCTGGAACTCAAAACAAACACCAAAGTCAGAATTTTCAATACAAATGTCAAGACAGTTCTACTATATGGAGAGGAAATTTGGGCAACTACCAAAGCTATCGTCCAGTAGATTCAAGTATTCATTAATAGTTGTCTATGCAAAATACTGAAGATCGTTGGCCAGACACCATCAGCAACAACCTACTGTGGGAGAGAACAATCCAGATTCTAGCGGAGGAGGAAATCAGGAAGTGGTGGAAGTGGATAGGACACACATTGAGGAGAACACCCATCTACGTCACAAGACAAGCACTCACTTAGAACCCTCAAGGTGAAAGGAAAAGCGAAAGGCCAAGAAACACTTCACTCCGAGTAATAGAGAAAGAAATCGAAGGGGAAGCCCACGACAGAGCAGGTTGGAGAACACTGGTCGGTGACCTATGCTCGAATGTGAGTGACAGGAGTAAGTAAATTAAGTGATATCTATCCATAACATAACTTTGGTTACATAACAGTTATCAGAGTAATAATGCCCATTGTTTTAAAAACTATCAAGGACATTTAACGTTAAGGTAAATTTTAACTCTACAATTATCCTTACACTTTAAAAACTCTTCTCCGAGAGTTAATTTCATACATTTTGATAAATGAATAACTTTTCTTATAATCATACCATTCTTTAAATGTGCGCAATTTTTTAATTTGATTTTCAAAGTTATTGAATTGTAAAATAAACACCAATGAACTACTACTACTACTACTACTCCTACTACTACTATTTGATATAAGTTATGTCCCTTTTTGATTACAGCCTAATTACCTCTATCTAAACATAAATCGTTGCAAGAAAAACACTATAAGAAATCAATATATACACTGACTTTTAACTAAGAAAAAACAAACTAGTAAGGATCACGAATTAAATCAATGCAAATTATAATATACCTATTGATTATATATTCATTGACAAAAATAAAAGTACAATGATGGATATGTTGAAATATTCATTGATCGATTCATGGTTTCAAAAAAATGTGTAACTTAACAATCTTCACAACAACGCCGTAATGCAAATTACTTGTGCTCACTAGTGACTAGCTTCGTGAGGAATCTTCTCCGAGTTCTAGTGGGGGAAGACGTGACCAGTGAAGTTCAACCTGTTCGGGTGTAGGCAGTGTCTACCGAAGACTGTGTATGAGGTTGCGCAACTCCGTGAATTTGATCAAGTTAGACATTAACACCGTTGGATACCGGCTCAGTGGTCTGACGGTGAGGGTGTTCGCGCACAATACCGAAGGTCCTGGGCTCGAATCCTGCGGGGTGCAGGAGTCGTGGATGCGCACTGCTGAGGAGTCCCATACCAGGACGAAACGGTCGTCTTTCAGTACTCCCAGGTTTCTAATGGTGGTCTAACATCGATCGATACATGTTTTCAAAAATGTGTAACAAAAGACTATCTCTATCCATCGATAAGCTAAGCATGTATTCAAGCATACAAACTAACAGAAAAGATACTGAATTTAAACGGAAGACAAATAAATATTCAACTATGAAAAAACAAAAGAGAATTATGATTAATTAGGTGGTACAGACAATAAAATATTTTGGATGATTTGAAATGTTTCTTTTTCTTTTGCGTTGTTCATCGAAATCATTTAATTATTAATTATTGAGTTCAATAATGACAGGTGGTGGGTGGTTTGTGCCAATATAATTTTATTGAGTTAATATTGGATTATTTAACATAATGATCAGTGTGATTAACGACTAAAAAATAAACGTTCTCAATTATAATATATGAAAAGAGGAGAATTGCCATCTAATCAATCAGTCGGTCACTTACAACGTGGACTTCGTACGTATATACATCAGTTCAAATTGCCATACCTCATCTACACAGAGACAGAACTGTCAGTTTCAATCCAATAGTGATACAGTTAGTAGAAATATTAGCAGTAATGAAGAAAATTAGGGTTCGAAGATATGATTCGAGAAATATAATTCAGTGAGATAAGGTTAGAAAGACAAAGGTAGAGGTGCTGACGAATCCAGAAGACTAGGATTTGAGAGAGCACAACGAATGGATGCACTTGAGCCATTACAAACGATTTTGAGCCATGTCGTTCAAGGTCTCTAACCATCGGCGACTTTTGTCTCACGGACCCAAACCAGGAAGCCTACATCTACACGACTCAATCCATTTGTCAGTAACTTGACATGCAGACATTCTTCGCTACAAGTTGCTGTGTGAGAGAATAAACAAGATCGCAGCTGAGTAAAACGCTAAGAAAAACAGCTGAAGATGGATAAGACACACATTGCAGAAAGCACCACTCAATCGCGTCATAAAACACGCCCTCACTTGGGATCATCAAGGTCAAAAGTAAAGGGGTAAACCAAGAAACACAGTGCCGAAAATAAGAGAAAGATATAAAAAAAATGAGTAGCGGTCGGGAATAACTGGAAAGGAGAGCGGAGGACAGAGTTGGCTGGAGAAGGGTGATGGGCAGCCTATGCTACATTAGCGACAACCAACGTAAGTACAATAGACTAAATATATAACACGCCTCTCGGATCTCTGGTCTAAGATCATGTATAACATATAACACCCCAATAAGTGAAGGAAAGTTTGCAATAAACATAATTTTAAAAAATTACTATACATCACCTAACTATTTTAAAAATTATACACTTATTTTCCGTAGAATTATTTCCATTTCGCTAATCTAATACATATCCAATGAAGACAATATACAGAAGTTATGTAACTGCGATTTTTATGATACGGTAGATATAAAAAGTAACCGTTTGACATTTTGTTGATATTAAAAAGAATCAATAGAAATATCAGTGGATGATAGATAATATCATGATGGTTTTGTGATTTATGAACTATTATAACTTCACATTTATGACAATGAATTGTGAATGAGTAGAATAATAATAGAAAGCATTGTTAATTCTTGTGATTGTATTCTTGTAAGAGAAATGAAAGTGAATACGCAAGACTAATGTCGTGTTTTATTTAGTACACAGTATAACTATGTGTTTTTGTAATTTGCTAAAAAAATTACTGTCTCGTTTTCCATACTCATTTACAATACGTGTGCATAAAAAAACATTGAAACTCATTTGACCTGATGATGAAACAACCGATTCCATTCAAACTAGCATCGTACTAATTAATCAATGTACAGAGAGTAGAAATAATCTCTTACAGAGTCAGTCAGTCAGTCAATCACCTGCAACTCATTGTATTGAACATTTAAATTAGGTGAGATAATTGGCCCCCCAATGGATGACAAAATTTAACATACATATATATCTTGCATGATGTTTATTTTTTCACTCACGCCAACCAAATGTGCAAGCGAGACGAAAGTCACCAATAGATAGAGATCATGAACGACATGGCTCAAAATCGTTTGCAATGGCGCAAGTGCATGCATTCGTTGTACTCTCTCAAATCCTAATCTTCTGGATTCGTCAACACCTGTACCCTTGTCTTTCTAACCATATCTCACTGAATTGAAATTCCTGAAAATTCAGACGAAGATAATGTTGTATCTAAAAGCATTTCTATGACAAAATTAAACAAGAGTGGAGAAAGAGGACATCACTTGAAGTAAGGAATCCCGATGGCACTTCGTCATAAGCTCTCACTCGATCACTAGTGTTCAAGTAGAGAGGCTGTATGAAGTTGACGTACTTCAATGACAGACACCGCCACAGAACCTCACGATCCACTGAATCAAATGTCGCTTTGAGGTCCAGGTCAGACGGGTAAACCACAATGCTCGGATGAAGCCGTGGATTTCAGTCGCATCCACCGAACTGATGGATGCACGAAAACGCATCCCACCTGACTCTGAACATGATGAAGAGCGTACTCAACTTAGGCGCAGACTTATAAAAAGCCTACGTAACGACCGTGAACAGTGGTGGGTGGCGAAAGCAAAAGCGATGGAAAAGGCAGCGGCGATAGGCAACACTAGACAACTTTTCCGCCTTATCAAAGAAACCGGTATTAGGAACCCGAATGTAAGTGAGACTATCTCGGAAAAGGATGGTCTTATTATCCATTCTCAATCTAGGAGGCTGGACCGATGGGCAGAACACTTTAGGGATCAGTTCAACTGGCCTTCAGCCACTCTTCGGTTGCCCACGATCTCCAGTCATCCTGAATGGCAAATCGATTTAAGTCCTCCCAGTTTACATGAAGTTGAGAAAGCTATAGGAAATCTAAGGAGAGGTAGAGCGGCAGGTCCCGATAGGCTTACCCCTGAGATGTTTAAGGATGGTGGTCCAGTTTTAACGGTTAGACTGACCGAGATCCTAGGTAGAATCTGGGAAATGGACGTAATCCCATCTGACTGGTCTCAGTCGCTAATTGTCCCAATCTACAAGAAAGGACAGAAGTCCTCTTGTGACAATCACAGGGGAATAAGTTTAACTAATATAGTTTCTAAATTGTTAGCCTCGATTATACTTAGACGTCTAACTAGAGCTCGCGAAGAGCAGACTCGAGAAAACCAGGCTGGTTTTCGACCTGGACGTGGTTGTATAGACCACATCTTCACACTACGACAGGTCCTGGAACACAGACACACATTTAGACGTCCGACAATAGTCGTGTTCCTGGACCTTAAGGCGGCATTCGACTCAGTGGATCGTGAGGTTCTGTGGCAGTGTCTGTCATTGAAAGGTGTACCAAAGAAGTACATTAACCTTATACAAGCACTCTACTCGAACACCACTGGTCGGGTGAGAGCATATGGCGAACTGTCATCTGAATTCTCTACATCAAGTGGTGTCCGTCAGGGCTGCCCACTCTCTCCATTCTTGTTCAACTTTGTCGTAGACATCCTCTTAGAGTTAACATTAAGCTCGTCAGATTTTTCAGGGGTTGACCTTCTACCAGGAAAGTCGCTTACTGATCTAGAATATGCCGATGACATAGTTCTATTCGGTGAAGACGCTGACAAAATGCAGAGTCTTCTGACTACCATAAGCAACAATGCGAGCATGTTCGGGATGCGGTTTTCCCCGTCGAAATGCAAAATGTTGCTTCAAGACTGGGTTGCATCGGCACCTGAACTAGTGATAGGGAGTGAAGTAGTCGAGCGTGTTGATCACTTCACTTATCTGGGGAGTCTCATCAGTGCTGACGGTCTGGTGACTGACGAAATCTCAGCTCGGATACAGAAAGCTCGATTGGCTTTTGCCAACCTGCGTCACTTATGGCGTAGGCGTGATATCCGTTCGCTAACCAAAGGGCGGGTGTACTGCGCAGCAGTTCGTTCCGTTCTCTTATATGGCTGTGAAACATGGCCGTTAAGAGTAGAAGATGTTCGTAGGTTACTAGTATTCGATCATAGATGTTTAAGAAGCATTGCTCGTATATCGTGGGACAGCCGAGTAAGCAATGCTGTCGTTAGGAAACGAGTACTAGGTAAGGATGGCAGATCAATCGATGAAGTGGTGAAACTTCATCAGTTGAGGTGGTTGGGACATGTGTTATGAATGCCCATCCAGTGACTGCGTCGGCGAGCTATGTTTTGTGGTGTAGGAGTAGGTTGGAAGAAAGCTAGAGGTAGCCGAACCAAAACATGGCAGAAATCCATGAAGTCACTGACAAGTGGACTGAGTCATGTTGGTAGATGTAGACTACCTGGTTGGGGTCCGCGAGACGAAAGTCATCAATGGTTAGAGACCTTGAACGACATGGCTCAAAATCGTTTGCAATGGCGCAGGTGCATCCACTCTTTGAGCTCTCTCAAATCCTAATCTTCTGGATTAGCCAGTACCTCTACCTTTGTCTTTCTAACCTTATCTCACTGAATTATATTTTTTGAATAATATCTTAAACCCTAGTCTTCTTTATTATAACATTAATACCTCTACCATCTTTATCACCATGGGATTTGATTTGACACTTGCGTCTCTGTGCTAATAATGTGGTATGGCAACATGAACTTATGTACATACGTACGAAGTTCTACGTTGCAACTGACTGACTGACTGACCAGGTCAGACGCCGAAATGAGTCTGTGTTCCAGAACCTAACGCGTAGTGTGCACATCTGGTCTATACATCTACATCCAGGTCTGAAACCAGCCTGGTTTTGTCAGAATCTTCACCTAGTAGAACTATGTCATCAGCACAATCTAAGTCTCTTGATTGAAAGTTCACTCCTGAAAACTCAGATCAAGATAATGTCCGAATTGAGCTTATGTATGTATGTACGTACGTACGAAGTTCTTTGTTGTAACTGACTGACTGACTGACTGACATATAATATATCAGTCACACGCAACCTACATCAGTTCAAGTTACCACACCATTAATTTAGTACAAAAAAATGGAATTATCAATGCCAAATTCCAGAGTCGTAAAAAGGTGGCACGAGACCGACACAAATATACATTCACATATATATTTAGCAACCACAAATACTCACCTACTTTGTTAGTTAATAAGCAATGGACAAACACATTGATTTCATATACATAAACTTAACAGTACTATCTATAGATATATAGATATATTTTTTTTTCTAAAAAACGAAAACCAACACACACACACACATAAAACTAATAGAATCCAAATATACCACCCATCTATCGCGTATAACACAATTATATAAAATAAAAAAATGAACTTATTCCAAACAATCCGAATGTATCAAACACTACTAGAAAGGGAAATAGAAAATCACACACACACACACATGTCTGATGATTGATTTCATCAATAGGAGTTGTTATAAAGAAGAAAACCAAGAAGGAGAAGAAGAAGGGCAACCGGAAAAGTACAGAGGGACAGTTTTAATTATTTTACGGTTTTTTTTTCCTTTTTATTCATTTAGCCAATATAGAAAACAAAATAATACACAAAACGAATAATACTTATAAATCATCAGCAAAATATGATGTGTGTGTGTTGGTTGGTTGGTTGGTTGAGTGAATTTCTTTCAGATTTGTTTGTTTTTTTTATCGTTTTAGTTTTATACATTATTTAAAAAATAAAAATTAAAAAAAACAGAAAAAATAATTAATTAATTAGTGAATTAATTAATTAATTAATCAAAATATATTAGAACACAACAAATTGTCTCCTCATTAATGATCATCTTATTGGTCGAAAAGAAAAAACAGAAGAGAGACCACACACACCGTTCCTGTCTGTCTGTCTATCTGCAGGTGTGTGTGTATGATATAACAAGGAAAATCATCAATAATTTCTAAATGGACACACTACTTTCATTTTTAACTCGGTGGTGCTCGAGATAGTTCACTGCCTATTTGATAAGTGATAATTTTATTCCAATCCAATTTGGAACGAGTTAAAGGTAGTTGGCGTCGAAGAGCTTTAAACGTTGTATCGGACATGGTTTTAAAATTATCAGCGATAGCAGTCTAAAGAGAGAGAGAGAGAGATAGAAAAAAGACATGTAATATATATATATACATATGTGGTGATTAGTCATTAGTAATAAACTACGTACGATGTGGTACCACTAATACGAGAAAGACCAACTACGAAAATGCGGGAGTGAAATAGTAGTAGTGGAATAGTTCGACATATTACCGCCCACAAATGTGTTGCGACAGGGTTCGAGATACTTAGATGAACCTGCCGTCGTCTTACATAAGCCGGATGAGACTGGACATTCAGCCGTCAGTTACAACGTAGGATTTCGTACGTACGTACATTAGTTCAGGTTGCCATAATACATTAGCGCGGAGACGCAATTGTCAATTCAAATCCCATAATGATAAAGATAATAGAGGTTCTTGTGGTAATGAAGAAGACTAGGGTTTGAAGATAAGGTTAGAAAGACAAAGATACAGGTGCTGACGAATCCAGAAGATTAGGATTTGAGAGAGCGTAACGAATGGATGCACTTGCGCCATTACAAACGATTCTGAGCAATGTCGTTTAAGATCTCTAACCATTGATGACTTTTCTCTCGCCGACCCCAGCCAGGTAGTTTACATTTACCAACATCACTCAGTCCACTTGTCAATGACTTCATGGATTTTTGCCATGTTTTGGTCTGGCCGCCCCTTACTTTTTTCCAACCCACTCCTACATCACAAACCATCGCTCGTTGAGGCAGTCGGTGGTTGGTCATACGTAACACATGACCCAACCTCATCAAATGGTAAAGCTTCACTATTTCATTTACTGATCTGCCATAATTACCTAGAACTCGTTTCCTAACGACAGCATTGCTTACTCAGTTGTCCCACGATGTACAGTCAGTGCCTTGAAGACATATATAATCGAATACTCACAACCCTTCGGATGTCTCCCACTGTTACCGGCCATGTTTCGCATCCATATAGTAGAACGGAGCGAACTGTTGCGCAAGACACTCATCCTTTGGTTAGCAGAGATAGGTGTTGGGATATGAATATGCACAATGTGATGCTGAGATACTGGATATTATTTACAATGTTAGAATGGAATCTTGGAAGCCGTGCACTAATCGAGTTGGTTGGCTGGTAACATTAAACAATAATGGAAGACAATTGACTAAATCACATTTCAGCAATAACTATCAGTTTGTAGAGAAATTTGAATAACTCGCTTTCGCTTGCAATTTATCCCTAAAATGTTGCTTACAAAGACAATGAAGAATTTTAGGACTAAAGTAGTTAGCTCAGAAAACTGAAAATCTTTACAAGCAAGGAATTATACAACTACTGGACTCAAATGAAAGGGGATGCAAAATATTAATGCCAACTGAATCGACTTGATGATTGTAAGGAATAATGATATGAATTATTTTGCTGGTTAGCGCATCCAGATCATACAAGTATTTATTAACAGTTGTCCCGGTGACCGAATGGATTATGAAGACATCAACATCTAGAGGGAAGCACGGTATACAGTGGACAGGCAGGATTCAGCTGAACGATCTGGACTTCGCAGATGATCTAGATCTTCTATCGCATTAACAGTCGTCTACACAAAATACTGAGGATCCGTTTAACGAGACACCATTATCAATAACCTACTGTGGGATAGAACAAACCAGATTCCAACTACGTCACAAGACAAACCCTCACTTGGAACTCTCAAGGTAAAAGGAAAAGAGGAAGAACGAGGAACACATAACTTCAGGAAATGGAGACAGACATGATATGAATGAACAAAAATTGGACAGAAATGGAAAAGGAAGTCCAAGACAGAGTAGGTTGAAGAATACTGAGGGCGGTGTCGTACTGCTGACTATAGAGAGGTGTGACAGCAGTAAGGTGTTTCCCTCGGACAACCAGCATCTGCAGCGATGCTGCCTTCTCACAAGGAAGGAATGGGTTATAAAAGGTCGACCCTAAAAATGTCACACCTCACCTTACCTCATGGATTTCCTTCTCCGGCGGTAAGGGCTTTTAAACAAAAACATAGCTAACACTTCAAATACTACCCATAAAAAGGCCGTGCGTGACCGGCCTCAAGCAGTTGTCCTTCGGGCTCTGCAGTCACGCTCCCAGGTCTCTAAGACCAACATTAATCTACCTTCCTTTTCAGGGTCCCCAAGAAACACCCTTCCACGGTGTGGGCAGCCGGGAAGTGACAACCGCCCTCATACCCGTAACAACAGCACACGAAACCAAATTGGCCGCAATTAAATCCTTCCTACACCCCTAACATCTCTCTTATCTCCACGACTAACTCCACCCACATTCCTTTATCACCCCGTAGCGCTAATGCAAACGAATCGAGCTCACGAGACGCGCATACAAGATCCGAGTAGCGTTATTCACTTGACCTCTCCAAGTCAAGATAAGGTAGCAATTCGATTTACCTTTCGTGTATCTAGAAGTCCTGATGCTGTTTCCCGGGGTCTCACTGGTGTAGGTATAGCATAGAGTCGTAGGGCAGGACTTGCTCTCCCAGACTGGATCTCAGTAGTCAGTCGCTTGTGCGCTGTCCGACTAAACGGGACAGTAAGCACTCGAAAATATAGGGACACCCGCCATTGCCTCTTCGTCGCATCTGCCTACGCTCCCACTGACTGCAGTTCAGACGATGTAAAAAATGAATTGTACAGAAAGCTTTCGGACCTCCTCCAAAAAGTTAGGCACTCTAATATAGTAATAATGGCTGATGACATTAATGCTCAAGTAGGTAGACTAAGTCAGCAGGAGAGACACCTTGGTGGATGTTATGGTGTCGCGGCTCAGAGAACAGATAATGGCGACCCTCTGTTGCAAATATGCTCAGATAACCGCCTATTCCTGGCAAACACTCACTTAAAGGATAAAGAAATGCATCTTTCTACCTGGCGATCCCCAAAGTCGTCCCAACGCTAGACCCAACTAGATCACATTGCTATCAGCCACCGATGGAAAGGTTCAACAGAGGACTGTCGCCCGTTCTAGGGCACATGTCTAAATTCAGATTATGCCCTAGTGCGAGCGCGTATTTGCGACTTACCGGACGTAGGAAAGACAGCGAAGAAACCTCTTAGGGTTCTACCTAATAATAGCAGAGCTGTGAATATATTTCAGGAAAAACTTGAAAGATAGTTATGCGACCATGTAAGTGATTTCCATCCGGAGGTAGCTTGGAATGATATCGAAAAAGCTGTGGAAACAGCAGTGATATCTGCTAGTAAGGTAAACCATAAGGTTAGGGAGAAGCCGTAGATTTCAGTAGCATCTGCCGAACTGATAGATTCTAGAAAACTCATCCCACCTGGCTCTGAACATGACGAAGGGCGGAGTAAGTTCAAGTGCAAGCTGATAAGAAATCTATGCAATGATCGTGAACAGTGGTGGGTGGCGAAAGTGAGAGCGATGGAAAAGGCAAAGGCGAAAGGCAACAATAGACAGTTGTTCCGACTTATTAAGGAAACTGGTATTAGAATCCGACTGTAAGTGAGACAGTCTCGGAAAAGGATGGCACTATTATTCATTCCCAATCCAGGAGATTGGAACACTTTAGGGATCTGTCCAGCTGGCTTTCAGAAACACTTCGGTTACCCACGATCTCAAGTCATCTTGAATTGTAAGTGACCGTAAGCTAGCTCTCCGAATCTTTTTTAGCAGCTAGATTGACTGAAATCTTAGGTAGAATCTGGGAACTGGACGTAATCCCACCCGACTGGTCTCAATCACTGACTGTCCTGGTCTACAAGAAAGGACAAAAGTCCTCTTACGACAATCACAGAGGAATAAGTCTAATTAATATGGTTTCTAATATATTGTCCTCAATAATACTTTGACACTTAACTAGAGCTCGTGGTGAGTAGACTATAGGAAACCAGGATGGTTTCAGAGCTGGACGTGGATGTATTGACCAAATATTCACACTACGTCAGGTCCTAGAACAAAGACACATTCAGACGCCCCACAATAAAAGTATTTCTCAACCTTAAGGCGGCATTCGACAATGTTGATCGTGAGGTTCTGTGGCAGTGTCTGTCATCAAAAGGTGTACCAAAGAAGTACATTAACCTTGTACATACTCTCTACTCGAACACCACTGGTCGAGTAAGAGTTTATGGCAAAGTGTCAACGGAATTAGTTACTTCAAGTGGTGTCCGTCAGGGCTGTCCACTCCCGCATTCTTGTTTAACTTTGTCGTAAACATGCTTCTAGAGTTAAGATCATGATCGTCTGACTCTTCAGCAGTGGACCTTTAACAGGAGAAACACTTACTGACTTAGAATAAGCTGATGACAGTCCTATTCAGTGAAGACGCTGCCTACCCTAGGCAACAATACAAGCACGCTCAGGATGCCGTTCTTCCTCTCGAAATGCAAAATGTTGCTTTAAGATTAACTTGCCTCGGCACCTAAACGAATGACAGAGAGTGAAGCAGTCTAGCGTGTTGACCACTTCACTTATCTTGGTAGTCTCATCAGTGCTGATGGTTTGATTTTTGACGAAATCTCAGCATGGATACAGAAAGCTCGATTGGCTTTTGACAACTTGCGTCACCTATGGCGCAGACAAAATATCCGTTCGCTAACCAAAGGACGGGTGTACTGCGCAGCAGTTCGCTCCGTTCTCCTATATGGATGCGAAACATAACCGGTAAGAGTACAGCGCATTCGTCGGTTATTAGTATTCGATTAGTGTCTTCGAAGCATTGCTCGTACATCCTGGGACAGCCGAATAAGCAATGCTATAGTTAGGAAACGAGTACTTGGTAGGGATGGAAAACCAATAGTTGAATTATTGAAACTCCATCAGTTGAGGTGGTCGGGACAGGTGTTACGAATGCCCGACCACTGACTGCCTCAAAGAGCTATGTTTTGTGGTGTAGGAGTAGGTCGGAAGAAAGCTACCCATCAAACCACTGATAACTAGATTGACTCAAGTAGGTAAGTGCAGACTAACAGGCTAGGGTCT
>OX103973.1:39225727-39418529 GCA_944470395.2 Schistosoma turkestanicum | reverse complement strand
AGTGAACTAGATTATCTTAGTTATCATTTCGACTGTTCAGAAATCAATCTCATGAAATACTTCCGAGTAGTTTGGATGTCACATAATGCTCTCACGAAAATACACTGAGGAAACCATCAAAATAGATATCTTTTATTTCAAAAATTAGTCTCTAGAAGGTATAAATTATCCAGAAGTACATACGAAGTTCTAGGTTGTAGCTGACTGACCGACTGACTGACTGACTGACAAGGAATATTCATTCTAAGAATATAGTTTCTAGAAGTGGTACACTCTGTGAGTTAGATAGCTAAATCAAAAAGCTTTTGTTCTTATTATTAACCTCTAAGATATACATTCTCTCTTTCATTTCAACATATATTGTTTTTTGTTGGTTAAGATATTTGAATTTTAAAATTTTAGGCTACTGGTGTAAATCGACCTGACCTAATTTCCTCTCTCTCTGTGTGTGTAAATGGATAATACTGTTAACTATCATACTATACAAAGTAGCACGAACCCCAATTAAATAGAAGAAGAAGACTTGATATGAAGTAGAACGTGTATTCTACTAGCATCCAGACAGTACGAGGTCCGGGTCCAGAAGATGCTAAGGATCCCAGACTAAGGATCCGAGTCATAAAACGTTACAGATAATGCATATTTATACAGTTAGTTGGAATAGGAAACAACACTTGAAGTATGTGACATTGATACTTAGGACGACCGAAAGGAATCGACCAATAGAACTAGACTTACAAATAATTCTCTTAGGATATTAGATGAGTATCCTAACAAAGTTGAAATACTATTAGCTTGGCTAATGTTATACAGGGTGTACCATGTTCTGTGGGTTTTCATACTATTCCAGTTGATATCATAGTCTGTGATAGGAAACGTTTGTCCTTTTAATTAGCACACTACTTTAGCTTTTTCTTAAATCAATATTCTCGATGGTGAACTAACTTATCTAATAAATCATCATTTCAACTGTTCAGAAATCGATCTCATGCAGTACTTTCTTAATAGTAATCAAGAACATTTACAATTGGATGTCGCTTAAAATACACTGAGGAAACTATCAAATTAGATATCTCTTTCTGAGTTTTACAATTTTAGGCTACTGGTTTAAATCAACCTGACTTAATTTCCTCTCTCACTCTCTCTCCACTTGTGTGTGTGTGCAGAAGTGGATAATACCATTAACTATCATACCAGACAAAGTAGCCCCAAGTCTAGATAATGTTCATTTTAAGTACATTTCATTTTATCAATGATGTAGGCAACTTAAGTAAATCTGCGCATCCTGTCAAATTACTATTTTAACCCATACAATTTCCAACAAAACAACCAAGTTGTATAATGATTGCATTGATATATACAGAGAGTTGGTAAATAAACTAAGGCAATTTGAGTAACAAATAAGAAATAATACTTATTTCTAGATAATGACGTGCAATTCAACTTATTCTGTGGTGTGAGCTACTTATAAGTAGTATTTGACGTGAGTGTCAACGTAATGTCTGGCAGCGGAAGATGGGGGAAGATCAAGAAAGGAAGAGTTAGAACACAATGGAATTTGTATGAAACTCATGAATAGTGACAATGGATTGATGTTTTGCAACAGGAACAGTCTAGTTCGATATGATGAACTTATATTTTGCAAATGAACGATTTACGATATGGTTTTCCTATTTTACTGAGTAACTCTGTAATTTTCGCTAAACACAATCCGGTTGCCCCACCTGTGTTCCCTTTCACTACAATTCCATTAAAGTTATATTTTCTCAAATAGCTAAACTATATACATATTATTCTTAATTATCAAGGTTACGGTGGATTGAATTTATCCATTGAAGGCCCAAGTAAAGCTGACATTGAATGTCATGATAATCAAGATGGTACATGTCTGGTGACTTATCGTCCTACAGAACCTGGCACCTATATAATTAATGTGAAATATGCTGAACAACCTGTACCAGGAAGTCCATTTGTTGTGCATATCGGGGGTGAACCATCACTTAGAATGATGGAACGCATAACACGACAAAGAGAACTTGCTGATGCAACATATGTTGGTAGTCAATGTGAATTAAATTTGAAAATTCCAGGTAAGTCAATCATTATAATTAAAATTATGAATTGATCATTGTTAGACGATTATTAGATACCTGAAAAAAAAATACTAGATGGCTGTTTCATCTTAGTATGAGACTCTTAAACAGTGCTCATCCACGACCCCCATTTGTGGGTTTCGAACCTAAGACCTTCGGCGTTGCGCGCAATTTTTTGGTTTTTTACTATAGAGTTATGAAGACTATTGAATTTCACTGAAATTTCGAATCGATCATAGGCCCGCTAGTGACTAGCTTTATGAGGAAATTATCGGAGTTCTAGTGAAAAGCCGGTGGCAGTAGAGTTCAACCCTGTCAGGTGTAAGCAGTAACTGCCGAAGATAATGGACGAGGTTGAGCAAGACCGTAGATTAACCAAACGTAGAAGTTAACACCGTGAGGTAATGGCTCACTAGTTCTCAGGTTGGGAGTTCACGCGCGGGACCGAAGTACCTGGGTCCGAATCCTGTGAGGTGCAGGAGTTGTGGATGCGCACTGCTGATGAGTTCCATACCAAAATGAAACGGCCATCCCGTGATTCCAGGCTTCTAATGGTGGTCTAACATTGATCGATTCATAATTTCCAAAAATAATTTTTGTTAAGTAGCTGAAAATATAGTTTTTTTCAAGCGAACCGAGTATTTATCAAGTTGATAAGTAATAAATTTACGAAAGGATTGTGCAACAGGATAAGATTAATTTTTAACGGTAATTTAGTAGATAATTGAAAAAAAAACAAGGAAATTATTTAAGAGAAAAAATCAGTAGACATGGAGAAATAAAGAAGAGTGATAGATTGGGGAAACTTGTGACGTAAAAATGTTTTAATAAATTGCTTTTATTCTGGCCATTGACAAGTTTCTATTCATCCGATAGATAATTTTGAACTCTGAGCCTGTTTTTTTCTAAACAAATGATCCATGTTCACAAAGTGTTCAATCATAAAACCTCTCAATAATTCTATTTCATACTTTTTAATTGAATTGATTTAAAACCAAATAACAAAAAATGAAGTAGAGTAAAACTGACTGAGAAAATGTGATTTACACGACAGTTATACTTTATTATTCTAGATGTGGTAAACACCGGTTTCTGGAACTATAAACCATTGTCTTTACTTACCATTCTCACTATATGTACTTAAGCTTGTTATCCCCACTGGAGCATAGGCCACTAACCAGCATTCTCCGACCTACTCTGTCTTGGGTCTGCCTTTCCAGTTTTGTCCAACTGTTGTTCATTCTTCTCATGTCGGTCTCCATTTCTCTGCGTAATGTGTTCCTTAGTCTTCTTTTTTTTCCTTTGACCTTGAGGGTTCCAAGTGAGGTCTAATCGATCGGAAATTTTTTTTAAAAATTTATCAAGCTATTTATCCCTTGTACATTTTCTGATCTTAGTAATGTTTAATTCATTAAAACATAATTTAACATTAAATTATCAATATTTTGCATTTAAATTTGTTTAAAAAGACTAGTTATCCATAAAATGGAGCATTAATAAAAGTGTTTTTAAAATAAAACATCGCTAAATCAATACTTACCTCCATTTTTCTCGGTTTCAATTATTCAAACCTCAAGTGATAATTGTAATGTTTATTTTAAAATACCCTAGAAAAGAGAGACAATATGTATGTTTTAACTTTGTTACAAAGAAGAAATATTATCTGTTGAATGCTACCTTATTGATTGACTATTATGATGTCAGATGACCAAGTGATTATTAGTGAGGACGATCTTTCCTAAGTGAGACAATGTTTAGAAATCAAACACCTAGTTAGTAAAATATAGAGCCGTAGTAAGCCATACTTATTTACAAAATATATAAAGAGCAATAGAAATGTGATTTGAATTTATGTGCAGTATAAAAATATATTGCAAGAAACCTTGAGTGGAGAATTGAACTCTGAAAGTTGCTACACAATTCGGAAATACAAATGTTTGTTACGAAGACCAAAAATAATCAACCGACGTGGATAGAAATGCTTTCAGTCAAGGTTTAGATACCCATTGCCTGACTGCAATACAATCAAATCGTAGTCGAAACATGGAACAACGATATACGAAAAGTCGAATACGAGCGTATCAGTTGTTCATATTTTACACATTCATTTTGTCAGACAGATGGCGATAAGAAACGGAGAGGACAGACAGATGTCATTTCTCAGAATAATATTCATTGTAAGCGATAATATAACTGAAAACAGACAATGTACAATGTGGCTGTTATGCTCATCTCTAAGTATGCTTAAAACTATTGCGTGTTCACTTTAGTCGAATAACGAGAACAAAACAATGAACCAGCGTCCAGGTAGACTAATGTGATCCGATTATCCCAATTGTATCAGCAAGAAGTCTTGATATAGCGTAGAAATTGTATTCTACAAACACCCAGCCAGCACATAATGAATCCAAGCACTCAAATTGCGTTTATTTATACTCTATAGAGACGTCCTTGGGACAATCACAAAAATACCACACTAAAATGACACGGTAACCAATCACAGCGAAGGATTTTCCTACTGAGAAATGTGATCTCAAGGTCAACTGATCAGGCCATGCAATAAATCCAAAATAAAGATATTTATCAAGCAAGTTCTGAGGATCTAACATCCTCAACATTAGCAAAGAGATAAACTTTCAATGAAATGATAAATGTACGAATACATATATATATATATATATATATATATATATACAGAAGCGTATATGAGACGCAGTGTAGAATCACAAAGGCACAGATATCAACAGTGTATGTACTGAAGGTCACACTGTAGTGAAGGAGAACACCGGTGAGGGCACCCAAATTGGATTTAACGAAAATTACAAAGTTACTCAGAAAAATCGGAAAACCATATCGTAACCGTTATTTTGCAAGTCTTCAATCCATCATATGAGACACAGTGTAGAGAATCACAAAGACACAGTTATCAACAGTGTATGTACAGTTAGTCACACTACTTATGATGAGAATCATGTTATGTAATGTTTCATATCAAATCTAGTTATGTCGTAATTTATCTCCTTTTATTTTTTTTTCTATACATCAGGAATAAATATTCGTGATTTAACAGCTAATGTAACTAGTCCATCAGGTGCAACTCAACGATGTGATGTTTTAGCTACAGATGATGTGAATTATACCATTAAATTTGTACCACAAGAAATGGGTGTACACACAGTGTCAGTACGTCATCGAGGATCACATATTTCTGGTAAGTATAAAAAATAAAAATAAAAACTAATAGGTCGAGTAATAGTTGAGTCGATTGATTTTCTTTTCCAATCGTGCGTAAAATGTTTTTACATCTTAAGAAAGATTATAAATGCTTCATTATATAATATAGTAAATTTTTTCATTTTGGATTTATGGAGATGGCTTTTTATTACTTAAATCCTGAACTAGTCAAGGTTAGACCAGCATTAGGAATCTGTAAGCACTGGACGGCTGTTTCATCGCGGTATGGGACTCATCATCAGTAGTCGAACCCAGGAACTTCGGTCTTGCACGCGGACGCCTAATCTCTCGACCACTGAGGCGATGTCCGACCGTGTTAACGTCTAACTCTGATCAATCTAAGTTTTCGCTCAAATTCACTGGTGGATCTCAACCTTGTCGAATGTAGGCAGTAGCTAACGAATACATTGGGAGTCGTGGATGCGTACTACTGATGAGTTCAGTACCAGAACGAAACAAGCGTACAGTTGTTTCTAGGTTCCAACTGATGGTCTAAAAATGATTGATTCATGATTTCAATAATATAATAAATTTTGATAGAACAGTGATAAGACGTAATTGTTCTGAAAAATGTAATGTATTTGCGCTATACATCGTTAAGCTTAGGGTAATGTGACAATTTTCCCACCGTTTCTTATTCTTTTCATATTACGTTAATTTTCACTCTCTCCTTCATTTATAATTATGCCCTTATGTCTATTTGACCTTTTATTGATCTTCATATAAAATGCCTTGACAAATAAGTGTATGTGTGGCCAGATTGTTCAAAATGTACAACGCAAATACATCACCTATTTTCAGATCAATTACATCTCACTGTTTTATCAGAATATATATATAAAGGAGCAATTGTTTTAAATATAATAAATGTCTGTTCAAACAATAAGTTCATGAATTATTTGATCCGACCGTAGCTGCTACCTTGATGTGGAGGTCGGGCTTGCCTATCGTGATGACCCAACCGAGCTATATTGGCTGGAACATATGTTCCTGAAGGTTCTACCATCCCAGGCAGGTCGACTGGAGAACGATGAGACTAAAAGCAGCGTGACCGGCCTCAAGCAGTTGTCCCTTGGGCTCTGCGGTCACGCTCCCCGGTCTCCAAAACCAACACTAATCTATCTTCCTTTTCAGGTCCCTCAAGAAACAACCTTCCACGTTGTGGGCAGCCGGGAAGTGACAACCGCCCTCATACCTCTAACAGCACGAGAGATCAAATTGGTCGAAATCAAATCATTCCTACACCCACACATACCTCTCTTCTTTCCCCAACTAACTCAACTCACATTCGCTTATCTGACTGCACCGCTAATGCAAACGATGCAAATTCACGAAACGTCATTCCTGGTCTCTTGAAACCTCGTTCTGACTGACTGAATGAATTATTCGTGTTAAATATAATTCATTTCAATTTCTACAAATCTGACCATTAATCTAATTCTAAAAAGATCATATAAAAAGTGGAGTATTTCTAAAACATTCTTGATTTATTAGGGCAGAGTTTTGGTGGTTTGTGTTTCTGTTTTACACATTTAAAATCATCCATCAATCATTGTTAGACCACCATTAGAAACCTGGAAGCACTGAAAGACGGCCGTTTCGTCTTGGTATGGGACTCATCAGTGACAGTGCGCATCCACAACTCCTGCACCTCACAGGATTCGAACCCGGGACATTCGGTTTAGCGCGTGAACGCCTAAACCATCGGACCACTGGGTAACCCGCTTCCAACAGTGTCAATGTCTAACTCTAAACAATCTCGGGATTTTGCGAGACCTCACCCATTTGTCTTCGGTTTTCAACTTCACTCTGGTTCTTCATGTTCAACTTGCTGTGTAGACTTAGCTTCAGGTTATTAGAATCGATCATATAGAAGACTGACCTGAGAAACCACGCCTTAATTTATCATCCACTAACAGTATTCTCATTTTCATCTTTTTTTTTTCTAGGTAGTCCATTCCAATTTACTGTTGGCCCGATTACAGAAGGTGGAGCGCATAAAGTACATGCTGCTGGTCAAGGTTTACAAAATGGTTTAACTTATTCACCAAATGATTTCAGTATTTATACACGTGAAGCTGGTGCCGGTGGTCTGTCGATTGCTATTGAAGGACCAAGTAAAGCAGAAATTAATTTCGAAGTTAGTTGTGTGATGATACATTTTGTTTAATTTGAATTTATGATTGATTTTGTATACAAACTAGTGAATAATTTGGAAAAAAAGCTTACATCAAGATATGATATCCGTTGCAGTACTCAAGACCAGGGCAATTTCAAGGTTATAACGAACTATTTATGCAGATACAATGAGGGTTTGAATTTTTACGAATAACCAAGGCTTCTATAAAGCTCCGATTTCGTCCTTGAACATTTCTATACAATGGTTTCAAAGCTGTCTTCATGTCAATCCTATTCTGCGTTTCGATTATATGATTTTGCTCCGTCCTACTTTATGGCTGTGAAACGTGGCCAGTGAGAGTAGAAGATATTAGTAGGTTACTGGTTTTCGATCATAGATGTTTAAGAAGCATTGCTCGTATATCCTGGAACACCCGAGTGAGCAACGCTGTTATTAGGAAACGGGTGCTAGGTAAGAATGGCAGATCAATAGATGAAATGGTGAAACTTCATCAGTTGATGTGGTTGGGACATGTGTTACGTATGCTTTGTGGTGTAGGAATAGGTTGGAAGAAAGTTAGGGGTGGCCAAACCAAAACATGGCAGAAATGCATGAAGTCACTGACGAGTGGACTTAGCCATGTCGGTAGTTGTCGACTACCTGGGTGTGGTCCGCGAGATGATAATAATCGATGGTTAGAGACCTTGAATGACATGGCTCAAAATCGTTCGCAATGGCACCGGTGCATTTATTCTTTGTGTTCTCTCAAATCCTAATATTCTGGATTCTTCAACACCTCTAGTTTTGACTTTCTAAACTTTTCTCATTAAATCATACTTCTTGAATAGTATCTTCTAATCCTAACCTCTCCGATTACTCCTAATACTTTCACTACCTCTTCTACTATTGGATTTGTATTGACAATTACATCTCTGTGCTGATAAGGTAAGGCAACATGAACTGATGTACTTACGTACGAAGTTCTACATTGCATCTGACTGACTAACTGATACAAAGTAGAATAAATTAGGAGCTTAATCATCATATTTGGATATTGATTTTTGGATCAATGAAACTATTATCTAAACCTGTCTATTCTTCCCGTGATTTCCATTTTATTTATTTCAAGCAATTTCTATATTTAATGAAATCTAGATAATTTGTTATATATGATGGTTGAAAGTAGTTTACAGGAAATCCTCAATCTCGGTGTTATGCTATTTAGCATTCGTCAGCAAAGTATACTTGTTTGTGATGGAGTTTCATACTCTGAGCTGAATGTTTTCGGTTATGAAGCCGTCATTGTTCGTCTTCTGAACAACATCTTCCAGATCAGAGAATGAAACTTCACCACAATCATCCACCTGAGTTACAAATTTTCTCAACTATCTCAAAGCGTACTTGTATATTCATCTTAAGCAGGATGATTGGATGATACATCACCTAGTTTCTGAGTCAAAGATGTGATCAGTGAGTGTAAGACGCTGAATCACTTAGACTAGTCGGCCTATTTGTAACTTAATCGATAAAGATCAGTCAGCACTTAGAAGGATTTGATATAATACTCACTAATCAATAAGTTGTAAAGAAAAAGAGTTATATTTTACGCGCCCATTCAAGTTGTCAAGTATGTTTCATCAATAAATATCAAAACAAAATATTCCTTTTGGACACCAGCTGACGCGTTACAAAATTTCTTGTACTTCTATCGAACAACACCAAATGAGTTGTTCCCGGAGCAAAAGTGCCCACCGGAAATCCTGATGGGAAATGAAATCTCAAAGTCAACTGATCAGCCCATGTTCGGAAACGTAAAATCCAAATTAAGGAAGGCATTTATCAAGCGAGTTCTGGGGATCTAACGTTCCCAACAAGTCTATAAACGTTTGATTGGATATACATATTTACAATAATCTAAGGTTATCACAAACTGACCTATACTATGATAATATAATTTCTAAGTGGCCTTTAGTGTCCCGTGATCTGACTCCAATTTGGACGAATGCTAGTCTGGGTTAAAGTAAATCTTCCCTTCGATTCCCGTACTTAGGCGAACCCCAATTTGTGCGACGGAGGTAATTATAAGCCAAATACGGATTCAGTTGAATGAGTTTATCTCATGCATTTCTTCATGCATTTAGACATGAGTATAAAAGGCGGAAAAGCAAAACGAAGCTGACTTTAGGCTAACTTAACCCCTTTTTTGTGTTGTGTTAAACATGCTTGTCGATTGTCAAAATCAATCGATAGATGAATGGAGTGATATAATTTGTGTTAGTGATAGTTGCTCACATGACCAAACTATAATGAACTTAGGCTTCCGAATGATGAGAAATCAGTGAGCACTAACCAGAGTAATAGAATATATATATATATATATATATATATATATTTATAACGGTTAGGGCGTTCGCGCACATTACCGAAGGTCCTGTGTTCGAATCCTGCGGGGTGCAGGAGTCGTGGATGCGCACTGCTGAGGAGTCCCATACCAGGACGAAACGGCCGCCCAGTGCTTCCAGGTTTCTAATGTTGGTCTAACATTGATCGATTCATGGTTTCAAAAAAAATATATATACAAGTACAGAAAATAAACACGATAACTTTTAATAGACGATTGGAGGAAATACGTTTTATAGGTCACTCAATCTCTGGCCAATTAAAACTTGACAGTAAGTCCTAATCATTCAGTATCTCATCAATTTTACATCATAAACGGGACTTTGTTAGGCCACTATTGAAAAACAGAGTACTGTAGACAGTTATGTGGATTCAATATCTCACCACAAAGAATCTCACCAAAGACCTTCGGTCTTGCACACGAACTCCTAACTTCTACACCACTAAGCAAGGTATTCAATAGTGAACGTGTTTCATTTCAGTCGATTTACATATGACAGAAACATTTTTAAGTACTGTTTAGAATTATTTTCTGAATTGTACATTTTTTTTCTGTACATTCTTACTTATTTAAAGGATAGAAAAGATGGTTCATGTGGAGTTTCTTATCGTGTCACTGAACCAGGTGAATATTTATGTTCGATTCGTTTCAATGATGATCATATTCCTAATTCACCATTTCGTGTTATCATTAATGAAGCAATGGAACGAACATTTTATACACCTGAAACAAAATTATTAAATGTTACAAGTATTCAAGATCGTGGTCTATCGGTAAGCAATAAGGAAAAACTACATTATTTTTTCACTAAAAACGGTATTTTGTTTTTGCAAAGATAAATGATACTAATCATTACTTGAATCATGAATCAACCGTTGTTAGACCACCATTAGAAACCTGAAAGCTCTGGACTACCGTTTCGTCCTGGTATGAGACTCATCAGCAGTACGCACCCACGACTCCTGATGCTCGCAGGAATCGAACACAGGACCTTCGGTCCTCCTCGTGAACGTTTAAACTGTGAACCAATAAGCCGGTATCCAACTGTGTGTGGGTGTAGGAAGGATTTGATTTTGATCAATTTGGTCTCGTGTGGTACGGGTATGAGGGCGGTTGTCACTTCCCGGCTGCCCACACAGTGGAAGGTTGTTTCTTGAGGGACCTGAAAAGGAAGATAGATTAGCGTTGGTCTTGGAGACCTGGAAGCGTGACTGCAGAGCCTAAGGGACAACTGCTTGAGGCCTGTCACGCACGGCCTTTTTATGAAAGGTATTTAGAGGATTAGCTCCGTTCTTAAACGCTCTTAGTGGGCACCCTTACCGACGGAGACGGAAATCCGTGAGTTAGGGGAGGTGTGACATTTTTAGGGTCGACCTTTTCTAACCCTTCCTTCCTTGTGAGAAGGCAGCATCGCTGCAGATGCTGGTTGTCCGAGGGAAACACCTTACTGCTGTCACACCCCTCTGCATTCAGCAGTACGACTTCGCCCTCAGACCTTGAGTAGCTGTTTTTAGTTTCATCGTTCTCCAGTCGACCTGCCTGGCATGGTAGGACCTGCAGGAACATATGTTCCAGGCAGCATAGCTCGGTTGGGTCATCACGATAGGCAAGCCGGACCACCACATCAAGGTAGCAGGTACGGTCGGGTTCAACTGTGTGAATATCTAGGTCCGATCAATCTAAGGATTTTGCGCAAACATATCCACTGTGTTCGGTAGTTACTGCCTACACCCTACAGGGTTGAACTCCACTGGTCACGTCTTTAACATTAGGAATCTTTCAAATTTTAACTTATTTCTTCATATCTATTCATTCAAGAATTTGTATAAAGAAACAATACATTACTTGTTTCTCATTCTAAGTATACTCATCATGTAAAATATACCAACATATGGAAATATTTATCCGTTTGATGTCGCTGCTATCGTTATATAGTTCAACAATAAGATGTTTTTAGGCGCCACAGTATAATTATTTTGTTACATAAAAATATGAAGAGTTGAAATGTAACATTAACATTCCGTTAATCTCTTGACTGAATAATATTGACCCTTGTTGTGGAAAAAAAGACATTTAAATATTTGTTATCAGTGTATCAAACATGTCTTTTGAATGTTTTTAAGATTATGGACCGATCTAAGCTGGGGAACTATTGAGAACCAGGAAGTAATGAACAGTTGTTTATCTTAGTATGGGAATACAAATAAATGTCAATCCACTAACCCACTTGGGGTGGAACCCAGGAATTTTATGTCTTATGAATAATGAGACTTGATGGTTTGTATATTCAACTACGAACAATTCACACCATAATGGAATAGTCCCCCATTATCTTTAGTAGATAAACATCTCACTCCTGGTACAGTTGAACATGATTAGTATGACGATAATAACGTGCAATATTGAGAAAAGACTATATAGACCTTCTCCGAAAAGCTAAGAAGGGTAGTTTATTCTGGTACTTCAATAAAGGCTATACTTATAGTCTAATTAACATTAGTAATCATAAAACAAACCCTTTGCAATACAATTAAGATTATTACATGTAGTGTCGGAAAACCATAATCCATACCATGATATCAAAGTCTTTTCAATTTATTTTTATAATTTCAAACCCTGTTTTTTTGATAATTTAGTTGAATGTAAATACCTATTACATCTAAAATTAACATCTGATGTTTAAACACACAGTTCGCTGTGGCTGAAATTAAGAATATATTTTCCAGTGATAGATTGGTAGCCTTAAAAAACAGGCTAATCAATGTATCGACAAAAAATGGAATAGACATGTCATAATCACCGGAACCTCAGAAGGAGAACTGGTGTAAAATATTTCCTTTTGATGCATCTTGAAATGTATGAGTATTAACAATAAAGAGTAACCTTCAAGCAGTAAATAAATCCGCAAAATAAATAGTTCTGATGCTGACCTCAATAATTTTAATGGATACACCCTAGTTTAAGGTGCTCAGTTCTGTGCTAATGTAGTATATGGTAGCTTGAACCGATGTATGTACGTACGAAGTAGCTGACTGACTAGCTGAAAGTGCTCGGTGAAACATCTGCACCAGATCAGGATGGGGTACTCCGTACTGCTTAGATCATGGGCTTCTCAGCACATCAGCCATCTCCAAAATATATTTTTTGAACCCCCTCATTACTGAATTCTGGCTTGTTTGGGTTTGGGATTCTCAATTATTGAAAGGTCACAGATAGTAGCGTTGTCAAGCACTGAATATCTACGACATCTTTAACCGTTTTTCTTCTAGTTCTAAAGATCTCCTATTGATTAATTTGGGATATTATTGATGAAATCAATTTGGAATTTTTCAACTGTTTACTATATTGTTGCTTGCTCTGTATTGTTCTTAGATTGGACGTCCAACTGCATTCACTGTTAATTACTCAGGAATGACAGGTAGAATGAGAGCATATGTAGTAGCTCCATCTGGAATACAAACAGATGCAGTTGTACATCAAGTGGATGTTGATCAACATGCAGTACGATTTACACCTCATGAAAATGGAGCACATTCGGTGCATGTGTTAATGGATGAACGCCCAATACCTGGAAGTCCATTCCGTGTATTAGTTGGACAAGAAGAAACTGGTCGTGTTACAGCTAGTGGAGAGGGTTTAACTCATGGACGAGTTGGTAAGTTAACTATATTCTTTTCTTAACAATTAATACGTACTTAGAGTTCTATGGTTAAAAACTGATTCTTGTTTGAAAGATGACTTTACAACTGCTTAACTGATTATAGTATTTTATCGAAATCCCGAGCCAACACAAATTAACCATAATATTTTAGAAATATATTTACCTTACTTACAAACAATAAGTAGCATGGTTTTTTTCACCTAAAAAAAATACTCGCCAGGTTCTTCATCAGAATGGAATAAACCTTCAGACGCAAATTTAAGAAATTAAAGTTTCACGAAGTATTATAATCTGATTGTAGACTCTCATTAGCTTAGATTTATTCTATTTACTCATATATAAAACAAAATTTTGGTACCAGTTAAGCTTCAAGAAATACTCTACACTAAGTTTTTATTTTCCTAATTTTAACTGTCACTAGTTTTCTAAGGAATATACTAGTCTCTAAGTCAGACGTTAAATACTTCTTCCAGCTGATTCTACACAAAGAACTAGATGATACAGTGAAGACTATTTCTGTGACTAATAGCATTTTATATATTTATATTAAATTGAGATAAGGCGAAGAGATTTTCAGGTTAACTCGTTTTCCATGAACAAAAATGAATTTTATGCAAGCTTCCTCGAATTATTAAAACGCTCAATTATGATCGTATCAAACCTAGCTATCCGTCTATCCATCAGTTTAATGTTATTTCTCTTACTTTTTCATTCGCAGGTGAACGTAATCGATTTTTCGTGAACACTGTCCAAGCTGGAAGTGGTGCTTTATCAGTTACTGTAGATGGTCCGAGTAAAGTTCAATTAAATTGTACTGAACGATCAGATGGATATGATTTTACTTATTTACCATTATCACCTGGTGAATATCTGATCAGTATTAAATATGGTGATTCACAACATATTATAGGTTCACCATATAAAGTAAGTTTTTTTTGATTAGATAAAAGATTTCAGATTGGCTGAGTACATAACCATATCCCATCTTTTTATCGCTCGACAAAAAAAAGTGTTCAGCTACGACTATTTGTAGAGTTGAGTAATAAAAGGATTATGGTTACGCATGAACGTAAACACGTCATTTTGAGATGCTTGAACTATTACGAGTTTACCTTAGTCGGAAACCGAGAGCGAGGATCGAGGATCCGGTGACACGACATGCTACTAAAATGCGATTATCCCAACCCCCATATTGATTAAAATATAAGAAGACATGATGTGAAGTAGAACGTGTATTCTACAAGCATCAAGAAAGTACGAGGTCCGAATCCAGAAGAGAATCAGGATCCCGGACTAGGGATCCGGGACCGGGACCGGGTCCGGGTCCTGGTCATAAAACGTTACACATAATGCGTATTTATACATTTAGGTCGAATAGGAAACATCATCGAAGTTTGAGACATTGAAAGTTAAAACGACCGATAGGAAACAACATTTGAAGTGACATTGATCGTCAGGACAACCAATAAGAAACAACATTGAAGCACGTGACAGTGATATCTAGGACGACCTTAAATTGACCAGTAGGAACTAACCAATAGGAATCGACCAATAATTCTCTTAGGATATTGAATGAATATCTTAACACTTCCCTTTCCAGTTTTGTCCAATTTTTGTTCATTCTTCATGTTAAGTCTTTCTCTAGTTCTCGTTGTAGTGTTTCTTGGCCTTCCTCTTTTCCTTTGGCCATGAGGATTTCAAGTGAGGGCTTGTCTTGTGATGCAGTTAGGTGCTTTCTGTAGTGTGTTCTATCCACTTCCACTATTTCTTACCGATTTCCTCGTCCACGGGGATCTGTTTTGTTCTCTCCCACCAGATTCCTGTAATAAAACTTCAAAATTATTATTCAACATTTTCATACTTTCTGTATTAACAAACTTTTTGTCCTTTTATTCATCAAATAGGCAATTGTTACTGGAGATGCTGTACATGAAACAATCACAGCCGATACAACACATGTTGTAGTAGAAACAGGTGGACGTTTAGTGAATGGACCACATGCTAATTTTGGTCCATCTAGACCAGATCGTGTTACATGCTCTGGACCAGGATTACAACAAGCATATCTTAATGAAACGAATACATTTACAGTGAATGCATCACAAGCAGGTAATTTTTTGATTGTTTATCAAGCAAATGTCATTTGAATTTTGGAAATTATTGAGTTATATAGTTTATACTACTAACTAACTTGAGTTATACAAGTAGTAAAGATCAGGAAGCACTGGATAGCTATTTCACTCTAGTATGGTATGTATCTACCATCCCACGAGAGATCAAAGTCGAGGCAATGTAGAATACTTGACTTTTGGTGTGAGGCATACTTTAAGTTTAATGTCTGGTGGCATCACTGCGTTGCCCGATGCGAAGTAGCTGGAGCAGAGCTGAATTTGGACGGTTTATCTTTCTTACTCCAAACAATTCACGAAATTGCCTAAACAACATCCGACAGTGCACACATCGATGATGTGACTTGACTACAATTTGGGCGAATGATCGAATATGCAATGAAATAAATCTTTCTTTTCTGTTTCCGTATATCATACTTAGGGTGAACCCAATCTGTGCAACGGCGGCAATAAGAAGCGAAATACGGTTGTGCAAATGAATTCACTTCATGCGTTCATTTAGGCAGACAGACATGTGAATGAAAGGTGTACAAGCAAAGCGAAACGAAGTAGAGAAAATAATCGATAATCGATACGGTTATCGAATTATTACAAATATAAAAAAGTCGATACTCTGTTATCGAATCATATAAACAACTAAACATTAAGGCTACTCTACGTGAGATGCTGTTCTTTACTTATTTACTTACTCCTATTACTCCCAAGGTAGCATGGGCGGCTCACCAGTTTCCTCCAACCAACCCTGTCCTCGGCTTCCCTCCCCAGTTTTGTCCAATGTTTGTTCATTCTTCTCATATCTTTCTCTATTTCTTGGCGTAATGTGTTCCTTGACCTTCCTCTTTTCCTTTTACCTTATGGGTTCCAAGTCAGGGCTTGAATCCTGACGCAGTTGTGTGCTTCCCTCATTGTGAGTCCTATCCACTTCCAGCGCTTCTTTCTGATTTCCTTCTCCACTGGAATCTCGTTTGTTCTATCCCATAGTAGGTTGTTTCTGATAGTGTCTGGTCAACGAATACGAAGTATTTTGCGTAGACAACTGTTAATTTAACACTTGTATCTTCTGGATGATGGCTTTGGTAGTTCTCCAAGTTTCCATCCCTATACAGTAGAACTATTTTGACATTTGTATTGAATATTCTAACTTTAGTGTTGGTCGATAGTCGTTTTGAGTTCCAAATGCTGCTTAATTATTGTAGATGAGGTAGGTATGAGGTGTTATAAAATCCCCCCGAAGATAATTCAATGAACAACACTTTTTTTTCAAAACTCTATCCATTTCAGGTCATGATGTGCTGTATGTCGGTGTATCTGGACCAGTTGTAGCCTGTGAAGAAGTCAACATCAAACATATGGGTTATGGTCGATACTCGATTAGTTACACAGTACGTGATCGTGGACGTCATCTAATCATGATTAAATGGGGTGAACAACATGTACCAGGCAGTCCATTCACTGTGGATGTTATTTAAGAAGAACAAATTAAAATATCTCTTCTCCTTCTCTGTTTGTTTTCGTTTCTCACTCTTCAAATCAATTAATTTGTATTACAACTTAATTCAACCGTGAATGTAGTAGTACTACTTACTAATCACGAAAAAAATTCACATTTTATACATATACATATATATATACATATATATGCTTATTGAATTTTGCTTTTGAATGAACAAACAAACATACAATTCAGACAAATATTCGTTTACATGAATCTAATCATCTTATACTACTTACAAGTAGTACACATACAAAAAAGTCAGGTGAATTAATTGTTTGCAAGAGAAAAAAGGAAAATCCTGCAAAACATACCGAATTTCGGAAAAATACTTATCAGTCAATCAATAAAAAAAATATGTGCTTTGCTTTTTATCCTCTTCATAATATTATATATATATATATATTGTTTGATTTCTAGGCTTTTCTGAAATTCTTTTCCTCCTGGTTTTCTTTACGCATGACTTCCTTCAACTTTAAAGATGGCGCTAATCAGTTAAACAAAGAAAAAGACTGTTCATTATTCAATAGATAGATAATAAATATTACATAAAAAGTAGTTAGCCTGTCAAAAATCTAAACTGATTATTATTATTATTACTATTAATACTATTTACAAATGTGAATACTTGTCAACTGAATAGATTTGCATGTTACACATATATAGTAGTAATCACGCACAAGTGTACCGCTCACTTTGAAATTGACCGATTGATTACTGCTTCCTTCACAATTATTGTTCTCTCTCTCTCGCCCCCGCCCTACTTTTTGTCTTTATCTCATGCGAAAGAGCTGACACAACCTATTCATCATGATTGTTATTTATATATACGATATTTTAAATCTACTTGCGACTCTTTCTTATTCGTTTAAAACAAAACACTATTATTACCCTTGCAATAAAATATTCCTACCCCCTTACAATGTGTGTTCTATTATACAGTTTGAATGAAACAACCACAACCATGTTATGTGTTGTTGAGGGTGGTTTTCTCACCAAAACTCTAAACACACCCTATTGTTCCTACTAATTCTGTTAGTACTTATTATTATTATTGTTATTGTGGCGATGTTATTTTCATTTCCCCGCAATGTCTCAGTTAATTTTATTATGACATATATAAAATAACCTAATCCCTCTTGTGCTAAATCGTTCCCTTAATTGAAGAAATTTTAGTTACACAATAATTTTCTTTGCTTGCTTCTTGTTATTTTATGAATAATTTTGTGTGGGCTAATAGATGATGCAGTCAGCGATGAGAGAAGTTCGAGACGGAAAATAGAATTCATCATTATGAATTGTTTGATTATTGAATATAATTTTAATTACCTTTTTATATGTGTTCTTCTTATGCAATAGAATGAGAATTTTCACAAAATATTTCATAATTATAATTGTTGAATAGTAGGAGCATTTAAATTCGTAAGGGATTTTTCAGATAGACGTAATAGGGCGATAACCTCTTTTTGACATATCTTATGGGTAAACCCGACCGAAGCTGCTACCTTGAAGTGGTGGTCGGGCTTGCCTATCGTGATGACCCAACCGAGCTATACTGGCTGGAACATATGTTCCTGCAGGTCCTACCATGCCAGGCTGGTCGATTGGAGAACGATGAGACTAAAAGCAGCTACCCAAGGTCTGAGGGCGAAGTCGTACTGCTGACTGCAGAGGGGTGTGACAGCAGTAAGGTGTTTCCCTCGGACAACCAGCATTTGCAGCGATGCTGCCTTCTCACAAGGAAGGAAGGGTTAGAAAAGGTCGAACCTAAAAATGTCACACCTCCCCTAACTCACGGATTTCCGTCTCCCTGGGTAAGGGTGCCCACTAAGAGCGTTTAAGAACGGAGCTAATCCTCTAAATACCTTTCATAAAAAGGCCGTGTGTGACCGGCCTGAAGCATTTGTCCCTTGGGCTCTGCGGTCACGCACCAACACTAATGCATCTTCCTTTTCAGGTTCGTCAAGAAACAACCTTCCACGGTGTGGGCAGCCGGGAAGTGACAACCGCCCTCATACCCGTAACAGCACGCGAGACCGAATTGGTCAAAATCAAATCATTCCTACACCCCCTAATGTCTCTCTTATCTCTACGACTAACTCGACTCACACTCCCTTTTCTCACTGCACCGCTAATGCAAACGAAGCGAGATCACGAAACGTCGTTCCTGGTCTCTTGAAACCCCGTTCTAGACTACATGTTGGAGCTTTTAATGTACGGACATTGTGTCAAATAGGGCAACAGGCATCATTAGCTAGGACTTTAGAAACTCGTGCCATCGATGTATGCTGCGTCTCGGAAACGCGCATACAGGATCCCAGTAAAGTCATCAACCTGATTACATCTTGTCAAAACGAAGAAGCAGCCCGATTCACTCTTCGTGTATCCGGTAGCCCTGATGCTGCTTCAAGGGGTCTTGCTGGCGTAGGCATAGCGTTAAGTCCTAGGGCAGAATTATCTCTCCTTGACTGAATCCCAGTAGATAGTCGTTTGTGCGCTGTCCGACTAAACGGGACAGTAAGGACTCGGAAAGACAGGGACACTCGCCGTTGCCTCTTCGTCATATCTGCCTATGCCCCCACTGACTGCAGTGCAGACGAGGTTGAAGATGAGTTTTACAGAAAGCTTTCGGACCTCCTCCAAAAGGCTAGGCGCTCTGATATAGTAATAATGGCTGGTGACTTTAATGCTCAAGTAGGTAGACTAGGTGAAAAGGAAAGACATCTTGGTGGATGTTATGGTGTAGCGACTGAGAGAACAGACAATCGCGACCGTCTGTTGCAACTATGCTCAGATAACCGCCTATTCTTATCGAACACCAACTTTAGGCATAAGGAAAAGCATCTGCTGACCTGGCGACCCCCGAAGTCGTCTCAACGTTGAACTCAACTAGATCACATCGCCATCAGCCACCGATGGAGGGGTTTGATAGAGGACTGTCGCTCGTTCTGGGGCACATGCCTAGATTCAGATCATGCCCTAGTGCGAGCGCGTATTTGTTTGAAGCTTACTGGGCGTAGGAAAGACACCGTAAGAAAGCCTCTTAGGGTTTTACTTAATCATAATCAAACCAACAAAATATTTCAGGAGCAACTAGAAAGAGAGTTAAGCAACCATGCAAGCGATCCCCATTCAGAAGCAGGTTGGTATGATATCAAAAAGGCTGTGGAAACAGCAGTGATATCTGCTAGTAAGGTTGACCATAAGGCTAGAATGAAACCGTGGATCTCAGTAGCATCCACCGATCTGATGGATGCCCGAAAACTCATCCCACCTGGCTCTGAACATGATGAAGAACGAAGTCAACTTAGGCGCATACTTATAAAAAGCCTACGTAACGACCGCGAACAGTGGTGGGTGGCGAAATCAAAAGCGATGGAAAAGGCAGCGGCGATAGGCAACACTAGACAACTTTTTCGCCTTATTAAAGAAACTGGTATTAAGAACCCGAATGTGAGTGAGACTATCTCGGAAAAGGATGGTCTTATTATCCATTCTCAATCCAGGAGACTGGATCGATGGGCAGAACACTTTAGGGATCAGTTCAACTGGCCACGAGCCACTCTACGGTTACCCATGATCTCCAGTCATCCTGAATGGCAAATCGACCTAAGTCCCGCTAGTCTTAATGACGCTGAGAAAGCGTTAGGAAATCTGAAACGAGGACGAGCTGCAGGTCCTGATAGACTGACCCCTGAGATATTTAAGGATGGTGGTTCAGTTTTAGCAGCTAGGTTGACTGAGATCTTAGGTAGAATCTGGGAACTGGACGCAATCCCATCCGACTGGTCTCAATCACTGATTGTCCCAATCTATAAGAAAGGACAAAAGTCTTCTTGTGACAATCACAGAGGAATAAGTCTAACTAATATAGTATCTAAAATATTGGCCCCAATAATACTTGGACGCTTAACGAAAGCTCGTGAAGAGCAGACTAGAGAAAACCAGACTGGTTTCCGACCTGGACGTGGTTGTATAGACCACATCTTCACACTACGACAGGTCCTGGAACACAGACACACATTTAGGCGTCCTACAATAGTTGTTTTCCTAGACCTTAAGGCGGCATTTGACTCAGTGGATCGTGAGGTTGTGTGGCAGTGTCTGTCATTGAAAGGTGTACCAAAGAAGTACATTAACCTTATACAAGCTCTTTACTCGAACACCACTGGTCGGGTGAGAGCATATGGCGAACTGTCACCGGAATTCTCTACCTCAAGTGGTGTCCGTCAGGGATGTCCACTTTCTCCATTTTTGTTTAATTTTTTCATAGACATGCTCTTAGAAATATCCTTATCGTCGTCTGAATTTTCAGGAGTAGACCTACCAGGTGGCTCGCTTATTGACTTAGAATATGCCGATGACATTGTCCTACTTGGTGAAGATGCTAACAAAATGCACAGTCTTCTGACTACCCTAAGCAACAATGCAAGCATGTTCGGGATGCGGTTCTCACCCTCGAAATGCAAAATGTTGCTTCTAGATTGGGTCGCATCGGCACCTGAACTAGTGATAGGGAGTGAAGTAGTCGAACGTGTAGACCGCTTCACTTATCTTGGGAGTCTCATCAGTGCCGATGGCCTGGTGACTGACGAAATCTCAGCACGGATACAGAAGGCTCGATTGGCTTTTGCCAACCTGAGTCACTTATGGCGTAGGCGAGATATCCGTTTGCTGACTAAAGGACGAGTGTACTGCGCAGTGGTTCGCTCCGTCTTACTTTATGGCTGTGAAACATGGCCAGTGAGAGTAGAAGATATTGTAGGTTACTGGTTTTCGATCATAGGTGTCTTCGAAGCATTGCTCGTATATCGTGGGACAACCGAGTGAGCAATGCTGTCGTTAGGAAACGAGTACTAGGTAAGGATGACAGATGAATAGATGAAGTGGTGAAACTTCGTCAGTTGAGGTGGTTGGGACATGTGTTGCGTATGCCCAACCACCGACTGCCTCGACGAGCTTTGTTTTGTAGTGTAGGAATAGGTTGGAAGAGAGCTAGGGGTGGCCAAACCAAAACATGGCAGAAATCCATGAAGTCATTGACTAGTGGACTGAGTCATGTTCGTAGATGTAGGCTACCTGGTTGGGGTCCGCGAGATGATAATAATCGATGGCTAGAGACGTTGAATGACATGGCTCAAAATCGTTCGCAATGGCTCCAGTGCATTTATTCTTTGTGTTCTCTCAAATCCTAATCTTCTGGATTCTTCAACATCTCTAGTTTCGACTTCCTAAACTTTTCTCATTGAATCATACTTCGTGAATAATATCTTCTAATCCTAACCTCTCCGATTACTTCTAATACCTTTACTACCTCTTCTACTATTAGATTTGAATTGACAATTACATCTCTGTGCTGATGTGGTATGGCGACATGAACTGATGTACTTACGTATGAAGTTCTACGTTGCAACTGACTGACTGACTTATGGGTAAACCATGCGGACGAGCCTGATTGGCTCTAAAATGACCTTGAAAAGTAAGGTCACTGGTAGCCAGTCAGAATGCAGTTGCATGAAAACGCAGAAATATGATGAATTCTAGTTAGCATTTGAAAGCTCGATTTTGGCTTAGAATTAAGATTTACGGTTAGAATGTAAAGTGTTTACGTTTAGGCGTAGTATATAGTACAGTATATAGTATATATACAGTATATAGTACAAACTAGTACAAACACTCATTATTATGACCGATTGTACCAGTGATTGTTTTACCGTACTTTTTGTCTATTTCACTGTGTACGCGTAAACTTTCTGTTTGTGAAGCTGCCATTTTGGCTCCAGTGTCTCTGTAATTTCACCCCACTTTTCTGGCGCGATTTCGGTATTCTTTCGATACCACGAAATCGCTAGAAAATATATTTTCTCTAGGTGACGGGCATGTAATTGGACTGTACTGATCTTAGTAAACTGCGATTTGCACCACAACCTTTTGAATGTTGAGAGAAAATCCAGTAGTTGCGTTCTTAAATCTAACTCGCCAGTACAGTATACATTTATCACTATGAATTTATTTGAAAAATGATGTCATAATTACTACTCACCCCAGTAAACTTCTTAAATTCAAAGATATGAATTAAATAAGCATTCCTATGCGAGATCGAAGGTCCCAGACTCGGTCTCCGGGTACAAGCATCGTGGACGCGCACTGTCGAGGAGTAGTACCATATTGGGACGAGACGGCTAATTAGTGCTTCCACTTTTCGAATTGTTTCTCTAGCATTGATCGGTTCATGATCTCAATGAAACTCAACAATCCCTAACCCTAAAGAGTGACAATCTTATTTTCATGAATAGCATCACACAGAGGACTAGTTAGTTTTCTAGTCTACAAGCAGAAGACTATCTACACACTCGTACAGGATCTTGATGAATGTAAAGGCGGGAAAGAGATTGAGATTTTAGAGTTAGTTCCATAGATCAAACAAATGGAAGCCATCAATTATTGGGCACCTGGATCCGATGCATGCTTGTGCTAGATCGTCCATTAGTGATAAGCAAATGACGATAATTTGAAGACCTAAAATCAATCGACAAAAATTAACGACTTTTGCTGTAATTTCCAAAGTACTATTTCTAATCAAATTGGTAATTAGTTAACTCATTTGAAGACTAGTAAGTGGACTTGTATTAAAGCTTGCCTGATTAAGAAATATACACAATATGACTTATTAGTAAACAGACAAGAAATAACAAGTCACCCAACCATTTAATTTGATCGAATTATGACTAGAAACATACTAGAAACCTTGATTAAGATGTAAGATATTGTTAACCTGAGGTTTTAATTTATAATCAATGAGTATGTTCAGCTCTGAACTTCAAAGAGTAACAGACAATACGGTTAAACATTAAAGATGTTGACTGTATTAATAACAAAATATCACTTAGGTATCAAGTACAAGATTATTTATTTGGTTTTGAACCATACTACTTTGTGAGAGGGTTAGTAATATATAACCCGGTAACTCGGACAAAAGTTGATAGAGTGAAGGATTGAGTGTGCAATCTACTAATTGAACACTTAGCGCTGTAGATCTAAATTTAGACTTCATTAGGATCAATGATATTTCATCTGGAAAGGTTTACATGCCGAATTCTTTTAGAAGGTGCTTTTCTATTAAACTTAGTTTTATTAACTGAAACATGGTTAGTACACAAACTATGCATAGGCTGACTGACAAATTTCTATAGGATTAATCAAGATACATACATACATGTAACTTTCAAATCGACTTATATTGATGTGACAGCAGGCAAAAAAAAGGTTTAAACATAAATTAACTACAACGATTGTCAATTGTACGTGACACGAATTTACTCGAACTACTTCCAACTGTCTGGTGTCTACTTGGGTAACTTTAATTAGTCATGACAAGCTATCCCTGTATGAATTCGAAAATAGCCAGATTCGAGCTAAACAGTTTAGACTAGAGTTAGCAATAAAACATGAACTAAACTTTAAAAAAAAATATAGAAATTCTCATTACAGTTATGGAGAATGTTGTTTTGCATTGAAATCATGAATCACGGATTGTCAGACAACCATTAGAAACCTGAAAGCACTGGAAGGCCGTCCCCTCCTAATATGAGACTCTTCAGCAGTACGCATCCATGACAGGCATGGCAAGTCAATAGATGAAGTAGTGAAACGTCAGCAGTTGAGGTGACTGGGACATGTTACGTATGCCTAACCACCGACTGCCACGATAGGCGATGTTTTGTGGTGTAGGAGTAGGTTGGAAGAAAGTTAGGGGCGGCCAAACCAAAACATGGCACAAATTCATCAAGTCACTGACAACTGAACTGAGTCATGTTCGTAGATGTACGCTACTTGGTTGGGATCCACGAGACGAAAGTCACCAATGGCTAGAGACCTTGAACGATATGGCTCAGAATCGTTTGCAATGGCGTAGGTGCATCCACTGTTTGTCTTCTCTCTAATTCTAACCTTCTGAATTCCTCATCATCTCCATCTTTCTCCTTCTAAATTTATCTCACTGAATTATACTTCTTGAATCATATCTTCGCTCCCTAATCTTCTCCATTACTGCTATTACTTCTACTACTGATCCACGACACCCACTAGCGGAAATGAAACTCAAAACCTCCGGTCTCACCCCCTAACGCATCCAACAGTGCTAATGCCTAACTTTGACCAACCTAAGTTCTAACAATGACTAATTCATGATTTCATTGAAAAATTAGTTGATCTACAAAAACCAGAACTATCGTATATGACAAGCAATAATGTTTTTAGTCTGTACATCAAAACAACCCTTGAACATATACAAATATAAGATTCAAATTTTGTCATTCAATAGATAGATATGTATATATATATAGCTAATACAATATATATAATATAGCATTCAGTAAATTACAATTTCCATTCTGATCAATAGAAAAATGTTGATTTTCGCAGAAATCAAAGTTTATTTCACAAAAAACAAAAAAGGCCAAAAAAACAAATTAAGCCTAATATTATTAATTAGGCAAAAAATATACAATACACAAGCGAGGAAATTTACAAGTTAATTTTACAATTGATAAACATTTTTTTTTACTAAATACAATAACACTGCACTATTTATTTTTTTTCAATGTTCTTTGTTTATCCGCATTCAGTACAAGTTGTTCATTTAATGGTAAACCTTTACGTAGTCGTACTTCACGAATATAACGTTGTACTCGAGAAATTTGACTTGTAGAAGACTCTTCATTTGCATGTTCACCAGCTGCTGCTGCTGCTCCACAACCATCATCACCGACAACAGCATCATGAAAATTTGAATGAGTTGGTTTCGATCGAAATAGTTTGGTAGATCCTCCACCTGTTTTAGTACGGAATGATTCATTGAACGGATCTTTCATATCTGTGGAAGTAGTGTCTTTTTGTAACGGATCAATATCTAGTAATTCCCAACCACCAAGACGTAATTGTGGAAGACTAACAATACCACTGGTACGTTTACGTATTTCATCTGCCAGACCGAAACTTTCAATGACAGGTAGTCTAGCATTGATAACAAATGTATTTTCACCTTCTCTAAAATCTTCACCGACAACTCGACCATATCGTCTGCGTAGAACACCAAACATACGTCCTAAAACATCACTTCGAGCCTGGAAAAAACAAAGAGTGAATCAACTTTTTATTAGTATTGAAAATGAAGATCAAAGACCAAATTATCGAGTTATTTGAACTAAACTAATATTTAAATTTAGTATTAATGTATGTTTCTTACTACTGAAGTTTATTGATTTATCTATGAAAACACATAAACTTTGGTACAAAGAGGCATCGAAATAGTTATGGGCTGATCTCGTGTGCAGTTACGGGTATGATGGCGGATGTTCTTTCTCGGCTGCACACACCGTGGAATGCCGTTTCTTGAAGAACCTAGAAGGGAAATCGGATTAGAGTGACCAAAGAGCTCAACGCACAACTGCTTGAGGCTTGTCACGCGCGACCATTTTATGGGAAGCTTCAAAATGTTAGCTCCGCTTTTGTTTAAAAGGCCTTATCGCCGCAGACGGAAATCCATAGGGTAAGGTGAGATGTGGCATTTTTTGGGTCGACATTTTCTAACCCCTTCCTTCCTTGTGAGAAGGCAGCATCGCTGCAGAAGCTTGTTATCCGAGGGAAACACCTTACTGATAACACACCGCTCTACAGACAGCAGTATGACTTCGCCCTCGGACCTAGAGTTGCTGCTTAGAATCCTACCGTTGTCCAATTCACGTGCATGGCATAGTAGGACCTAAAGGAACATATGTTGCCGCCAATATAGCTTCGTTGAGTCATCACAATAAACAAATCCGAGTAGCACGTCAAAGTATCAGCTACAGTCGAAGGTGGGATGGGATAATGTCCTGTTATCTAGACCAAAGTTGGTTTACTTAGAGGGTTAATCTCCGAGCCTTTTACATATACGTCTAATCCACAAGGCAGTGGGGCAATGTTAGAAGATGCAGTGTCAATGTAGCTGGAGACTAGGGTTCATGCGCCATTTATTACCCTAGGATCCTGGAGTCCATGTGCACTAGGGTCCCCAAACTACCCTAGGCAGATCCTCTGTATCCACTCTATCAGTTTAAGTGCCAAACAATCTCTTCCTGTCCTCCTAGTTTCATGAACAACAGCCCGGTGTGGTGAGGAAGCAGTGACTAGGCCCTCTTTGATCGACTTATTGAGCTCTGAATCAAAAACAGTTCGATATATATAATCAATTAAACATACTTGCAATTCCAAGTCATATACAGCAATCATTAAACGTTGACATGGACAAGATTGAAATGCAGCTATACATGCTCGTGTCATAGCTGGTGTTAAAAGTCCTGGGGGAATATCATGTAACCATGACATGTCAGATCGTCGTTGCCAAAAAGGAATTTCTTTTGTTGTATCAAAACAGGTCTCCGTTTCGAGATGGTTCTAGGGAAAAGACAGCGTCATCAAAGTATGAAAGTAAACACACAGAAAGAGAGTATAGCGGACAAGATGAAATGAAAAACTCAACTTATTGAATTACAGAACCAATATTTTGAAGCTTAAATTTTATTTACAATCATGTATGAAGCAGTTTGTTTGATGATTATAACACTCAGTTTACAATCAGCAAGGCGAAGGTTCGAAACCCGAAAATGAAGCCTTACAGAGGTATGACTCAAAACTTGTTAAGTCAGTCAGAGTGAGCGATGAAACTGATCAATGAGTGTGAATCAATACCTTCAAATATTAGCGAAAATGATATTTTCTGACTCTCACTGATACGATTTAACTTGACTGACACAAGCAAGTGTAAAAGTTTATGAAATTTTTAATAATATGGTTTTCGAAATTCCTTTCCACTGGTTAACATTCAATTATGTTCGTCTATTTCACTGAAGCTGATTTATTTTCATCATGTTTTCAGTCTGACAGTCAACTAACACTATCAGCATTCTAAAACCTGGAACATATATGTACTGATTTCAGTAACTGCAACATATCAGCAAAGGGAGAGAAAGTTCGATAAAGGGAGTAGTAGTAAAAGTATCAGTAGTAACAGAAACGATTAAGGAATGACGAATTTATGGAATGGAAAATTGTAAGATAAACAGTTAGTCTCTCAACGCCATTGAGACCAATTCTGAGTCAATTATGGTTGTGTAATGCAATCTCAAGGATCCTAAGCAGAGAGTTTGCACCGATCAACACCATTCAGTTAGTTCAATAGTCAGTAACTTCATGGATTGATCCTACGTACATATTTGCCTCCTATAACTCCTACACAACTAAACTTGTCTTTCTAAACTTATCTCACTGAATCATACTTCTTGAATAATATCTTCTAATCCTAACCTCTCTGATTACTTCTAATACCTTTATTACCTCTATTACTATTGGATTTGAATTGACAACCACATCTCTGTGCTAATCTGATATGGCAACATGAACTGATGTACTTACGTACGAAGTTCTACGTTCTATTTGACTGACACCACTAAACACTGTGAATCCAGTTATGCGAGTTCCAACCACCTCAGTTGATGAAGATTCATATCACCAAGTCTTACTTAGTGTCCGGAATCTAGCATTGACTCACTCAACGATCTCAACACAGGTGATCAAATACTATAAATACCACCCTTTTAAAAGGTACTCCTGTTCAGTCAGTCAGATGCAACGTAGAACTTGGTACGTAAGTATATCAGTTCATGTTGCCATACCACATTAGCACAGAGCTATAATTGTCAATTCAAATCCAATAGTATTAGCAGTAATCGGAAAGGTTAGGATTAGAAGATATTATTCAAGAAGTATGATCCAGTGAGAAAAGTTTAGAAAGTCAAAAAAACTAGAGATGTTGAAGAATCCAGAAGATTAGGATTTAATAGAGAACACAAAGAATAAATGCACCGACGCCAATGCAAACGGTTTTGAGCCATGTCATTCATTCATTCATTCACATTCTAACAGGTACTCCTGTTAGAATGAATTACATTTTAGAGAAATTCAAGAATGAACAAAAAAAGAGAGAGATTGTATATTACCTGTGAAACAGTTCCTACATTCGAATTTTCCACATCCGACAAACGATCCGATTGATTGTCTTCATCATCTTGTGAAGAATCATCTGAATACCAATTGTGTTCCGCTTCATGATCAATATCATCATCTTCCGAATTGCTACTGCCACTACTACAACGAGAGGAATTCTCAAGTTCATCATTATCCCCACCTCCGCCATCATCATCATCTACATTATCATCTAACCATGAAATTGATGTTAAACGTTTAGATTTCCGTTTACATTGATGACGTCGTAACAAGTGACTGTCAGTAGTCGTTTTTTCATCCATTTTTGAAGATGTCAATAAAGATGATGATCCTGTTGTTATATCAGATTCCTGTGGTTTATTATTACTACTCTCCTGACTAGTTGGTAGCTTCAATGTACTCAAATTTTCAGCAATAATTTCTTCTAATACAAATATAATACCATACATCGGTTCAGCACACAATGGTCCTTTCAATGTGGCCAGCTGAAAACCACGCAACAATGCTTTACCATAACTAATAATTGGTAATGCATGAGTATTCGAGAATTTCTTAGGCATATTTTTTGATTGTTTCATTGTGGCACTACTGTTATGATTATTCAATTTTTTGCCCCATGCAGTAAATAATGGGAAATAATCTGTATTCAAATGATTAATCAATATATTCGATCCAATTTGATTCGGTCCAAATGCCAACAATGATGTAGTGATTTGATTCCAATTTATAGAACATGTTGATGATGAAGGACAACATTTTGATGTGAATTGAGCACAGATATTTGATAGTTGTTGTTCGAATTCGGTTAGAAGTTTTTGATAATTCGATGCCTAAAATAGTTTTTGTAAACATAGGAGGAGGAGGAAGGAGTATGAGTTATAGGAGTAGACAAAGAGTGGATGGATCTTTAAGCTATATATACGTCTAACCGATGGTTAGGATGGTCACGTGAACCCTAAGTAGGCTAGTCCCGACCGTAGCTGCTACCTTGATGTGGTGGTCGGGTTTGCTTATCATGATGACCCAACCGAGCTATACTGGCTGGAACTTATGTTCCTGAAGGTTCTACTATGCCAAGCAGGTCGATTAGAGAACGATGAGACTAAAAGCAGATACTCAAGGTCTGAGGGCGAAGTCGTACTGCTGACTGCAGAGGGGTGTGATAGCAGTAAGGTGTTTCCCTCGGACAACCAGCATCTGTAGCGATGCTGCCTTGTGACAAGGAAGGAAGGGTTAGAAAAGGTTGATCCTAAAAATGTCACACCTCACCCTACCTCATGGATTTCCGTCTCAGTCGGTAAGGATGCCCACTAAGGGCTTTTAAGAGCGGAGGTAATACTCAAAAAACTTCTCATAAAAAGGCCGTGCGTGACCGGCCTCAAGCAGTTGTCCCTTGAACTCTGCAGTCACGCTCCCAGGTCGTTAGTACCAACGCTAATCTACCTTCCTTTTCAGGTTCCTCAAGAAACAACCTTCCACGGTGTGGGCAGCCGGGAAGTGACAACCGCCCTCATACCCGTGACAACACACGAGACCAAATTGGTCAAAATCAAATCCTTCCTACATCCCCCTAGTACCTCTCTTATCTCCGCGACTAACTCCTCACACTCCTTTATCACACTGCACAGCTAATGAAAACAATGCGGGTTCACGAAACGTCATTTCTGGTCTCCTGAAACCCAGTTCTAGACTATAGGTAGGCTAGTCGTCTATACTTATTTAAATGACTGAAGTCTAACAGTAAGTATGTTGTCATAGAGTGATGACTATATCTTGGTTCGGCATCACCTAGCCTTTTTTCAGCTTACTCTTACACCAGACAACTTCAACTGCGGAGAAATTTTCGATGGTTGAACATATGCAATACATATTTCAACTTTGTTAGTTGCTAAAAATATACCACTATGTTAAACAAGCTGTCTTTTTCTTACTTAGAACTCTATTATATCTAACCTCAGTGCTGCTTACTCGAAGATCACAAAGTATAATGACATTTTCAGTTAGCGCTTTGGAGACACCATTAGAAACCTGGAAGTACTGGAATGGTGGTCTAACAACAATCATTGATTTCAAATGTGTAAGAAAACACAAATCTCCAAAGCGCTAACTGAAAATATCGTAACAGTACTCACTAGTGACTAGCTTCGTGAGGAAATTCTCGGAGTTCTAGTTGAGAAGACGTGACCAGTGGAGGAGTTCAACCCTGTCGGGTGTAGGCAGTAACTACCAAAGACAAATGAGTGAGGTTGCGCAAAATCCCTAGATCAATCCGAGATAGACATTAACACCGTTGGATGCCGGCACAGTGGTCCGATGGTTAGGCGTTCGCGCATAATACCGAAGGTCTCAGGTTCGAATCCTGCGAGGTGCGGGAGTCGTGGATGCGCACTACCACTAATGAGTCCCATATCAGGACGAAACGGCCGTCTTTCAGTGCTTCCAGGTTTCTAATGGTGGTCTAACAATGACTGATTGATTGATAATTCCAAATGTATAATATCATTATCGTTATTCACAAAACATCAACAAAATTCACTCACTTTACTTTTAAAAGCTCGTATCAATTGAGACACTTTCGCCGACCCACAATGTTCAATCCAATTTAACAATTCATTAGGCATTGGATGAGCAGTAACTCGTATTAGAATTCTTGTTCTCGGCTTACTATGTGGTAATTGAAATATACTAATAGGAAAATCATTCATATCTAAGCTGGGATTTAAATGAAGCAACTTTTGTGTAACAATCGGATTGTTCCCTTCATCTTCATTCATGGTACATGATGATTCTGATGCATGTAAAGTCAACTTTTGCAATTCATGACAATAAGTATTCATATCGGATGTTACATTCAATTGTTGTAATAACTGTTCAAATTGACTCCATGCTTTACCATAAAACAAATTGGATAATTGAATTAATGATGGAGAATTCAATGTGTTACATGAATCGATGATTGTTTCACGAAATGGTACAACAAATGGTGATAATTGTAATTCAACTTGTGGGGCAAAATATTTCATTAAATCTTCAATACATTTTTGTAAATGAATTTCACCAGCAGCACGGATAATATATTCACCACTGGTTGTGATTGTCACCTAGATAAAAGAAAAAATAAGTATAAACTCAGCGGTGGAGCTCCCTACTCTCTGCGGTCACTACCAGTACCAAGACCGGATAGAGCAGGAAGGTTGGGTGTGCGCGGTTAGCGACCCCATCCTGTGGAAAACTAACTCGCTAAGAAAACAAAACGCTAACCAGAACAATCAATTCAAGTAACTTTTTTGAAGACAAATCAATACATATGGCAGGATCAACATACAATCACCCATATAAACACTCAGACAGACAGATACAACGCAGAACTTCGTACGTAAGTACATCAGTTCAGGTTGCCATACCATATCAGCACACAGATACAACTGTCAGTTCAAATCCAAGAGTGATGGCAATAATAGAAGTAGTAGCAGTAATTGAGAAGATTAGGGTTAGAAGATATGATTCGAGAAGTATAATTCAGTAAGATAGATCTAGAAGGAGAAAGGTGGAGATTATGAGGAATGCAGAAACTTAGAATTTCATAGAACCCTCAAAAATAGGTTCCAGGCCTTGCACGATATTTCCTCAATGGAGAGGAAGCAACATTGGAGAACGATTGGAAAGGGATTAAGGAGGCAATCACTTCAACATGTCACGAATTTCTTGGTCGCAAGAAGTACCATCATAAGGAATGGATCTCTGATGATACTCTTGCAAAAATTAAAGAAAGGAGGAACAAGAAGGCAACAGTGAATGTCAACCGAACAAGAGCAGAGAAAGTTACCGCACAAGCTGCATACACAGAAGCAAACAGGAAAGTTAAGAAGAGCATCAGAGCTGACAAACGAAAAGATGTGGAAGATCTAGCAATGACGGCGGAAAAGGCTGCAAGCAAAGGAAACATGAGACAATTGTACGAAACTACAAAGAAGCTCGCCGGAAACTATCGTAAACCAGAACGACTAGTGAAAAGCAAGGCGGGCAAAGTAATCAGCAACACTGAAGAACAAAGAAATAGGTGCGTAGAGCACTTCAAGGAAATCTTGAATCGACCAGCTCTACTGAACACACCCAACATCGAAGCAGCATCCACGGATCTCCCAATTAATATTGGCGCACCTACGATTGAGGAGGTCAGTATGGTAATCAAACAAATCAAGAGCGGCAAAGCAGCAGGACCAGACAACATTCCAGCAGAGGCAATGAAAGCAGATGTAGAAGCAACTGCGAAAATCTTTCACATTCTCTTCAAGAAGATTTGGAATGAGGAACTAGTGCCATCAGATTGGAAAGAAGGATACCTGATCAAAGTACCAAAGAAAGGCGATCTCAGCAAGTGTGAGAACCACAGAGGCATCATTCTTCTTTCGATACCAGGCAAAGTTTTCAACAGGGTATTGTTAAACAGAATGAAGGACTTAGTAGACGCCCAACTTCGAGATCAACAGGCCGGATTTCGTAAGGATCGATCGTGTACTGACCAAATCACTACATTACGGATCATTGTGGAACAATCAATTGAATGGAACCCACCACTCTACATCAACTTCATCGACTACGAGAAAGCATTCGATAGCGTGGATAGGAAAACACTCTGGAGGCTTCTTCGACACTACGGTGGGCCTGAGAAGATAGTTAACATCATACGGAATTCTTATGATGGATTCACCTGCAAAATCGTACACGAAGGACAGCTAACAGACTCTTTCGAGGTGAAGACCGGTGTCAGGCAAGGTTGCTTACTCTCACCCTTTCTCTTTCTCCTGGTCATCGACGGGATTATGAAGACGTCGGCATCTGAAGGGAAGCACGGTATTCAGTGAACAGCTAGGACGCAGCTGGATGATCTGAACTTCGCAGATGACCTGGCTCTTCTATCAAACACGCAACAACAAATGCAAGAGAAGATTACCAGTGTAGCAGCAGCAACCTCAGCAGCAGTAGGTCTCAACATACATAAAAGAAAAAGCAAAATTCTCCGATGCAATACAACATGCACCAACCAAATCACTCTTGATGGAGATGCTTTGGAGGACGTTAACACCTTTACATATCTGGGCATCATCATCGACGAGAAAGGTGGAACGGATGCAGATGTGAGGGCGCGGATCGGCAAAGCGAGGGCTGCATTTCTACAGTTGAAAAATATCTGCAACTCCAAACAACTTTCAAACAAAATCAAAATCAGGATTTTCAATACAAATGTCAAGACATTTCTACTTTATGGAGCGGAAACTTTGAGAACTGCGAAAGCCATCGTCCATAAGATACAAGTGTTTATTAACAGTCGTCTACGCGAAATACTTCAGATTCGTTGGCCAGATACCATCAGCAACAACCTGCTGTAGGAGAGAACAAACCAGATTCCAGTGGAGGAGGAAATCAGGAAGAAGTGGTGGAAGTGGATAGGACACACACTACGAAAAGCACCCAACTGCGTCACGAGACAAGTCCTCACATGGAACCCTCAAGGCAAAAGGAAAAGTGGAAGGCGAAGGAACACATTACTCCGAGAAATAGAGAAAGATATGAGAGGAATGAACAAACATTGGACACAACTGGAGAGGGAAGCTTGGGACAGAGTTGGTTGGAGAAAACTGGTGGGCGGCCTATGCTCCATTGGGGGTAACAGGCGTAAGTAAGTAAGTAAGTAAGTATATACTGCGCGCTGAAGCCCCTCTCTGCGGTTACTGCCAGTACCAAGACCGGATAAAGGAGGAGGGTCGGGCACATGGGGTTAGCGACCCCATCCCGTGGAAAACTAACTCGCTTAGAAAACAAAACGCTAACCAGAACAATCAGTTCAAGTAATTTTTTGAAGTCAAATCAATACATATCACAGGATCAACATAATATCATTCATATAAACACTCAATACATATTGTACAAATCAGTGGAATATCAATAATCTTTGGTCAATTACGCTGTAGTCAATAAATTCCAACTAAAAACAAATTAGAATGAACTAACTTATTGCTTTTAACCATTGCTATTAGGTGTGATATTGGTTAGTCTAAAAGTAGGTTCGGAAAAAAAAGTCTAAAGATATTCACAAACTATGACATGATGCCATTTCATAAAGTCATTGACTAACGAATTGAGTTATATAGGCAAGCGAGCATTCTAGCATTGAACCACCGACGCAGGCGAGATATCCGTTTGTTGACTAAAGGACGGGTGTACTGTGCAGCAGTTCGCTCCGTCCTACTTTACGGATGCGAGACTTGGCCGTTAAGAGTAGAAGATGTTCGTAGGTTACTAGCATTCGATCATCGGTGTCTCCGAAGCATTGTTCGTGTATCATGGGACAGCCGTATAAGCAATGCAGTCGTTAGGGGAACGAGTTCTAGGTAAGGATGGCAAATCAATAGATGAAGTAGTGACACTTCATCAGTTAAGGTGGTTGGGACATGGGTTACGTATGCCACCGACTGCCGCGACGAGCTATGTTTTGTGGTGTAGGAGTAGGTTGGAAGAAAGCTAGGGGCAGCCAAACCAAAACATGGCACAAATCCATGAAGTCACTGACGAGTGGAATGAGTCATGTCGGCAGTTGTCGACTACCTGGTTGGGGTCCACGAGAAGGCAGTCACCAATGGTTAGAGACGTTGAACGACATGGCTCAAAACCGTTTGCAATGACGCAGGTGCATCCACTGTTTGTGTTCTATGAAATTCTAACCTTCTGAATTCCACATAATCTCTACCTTTCTCCTAAATTTATCTTCGCTCCCTAATCTTCTCCATTACTGTTAATACTTCTATTATTGCTATCACTCTTGGATTTGAACTGATAGTTGCGTCTCTGTGCTGATGGGGCATGGCAACCTGAACTGATGTACTTACGTACGAAGTTCTGCATTGTATTTGTCTCTCTATATAGGCGCTGATTCCAATTACCCAATTGCAAGTCCATCCAACTATCATAACTAAAACGGTTGGAGACACTGGGTGACATGGTTCAAAGTCGGTTGACATAGTGTGGATCTTCACTTTAAAGATTACTCTAATACATTTCATCCCCATAGTTAATTATTTTTTATCTTGCCTTGTCGTTATCTGGCATGACAAGATGACTCTAGTCAACAATAAAATAAACAAAATCAATATAAACAGGATTAATTCAACCGGATGTTTGTATAGAGAATATTGTTCAGAAGAACAATGAAAGCTATACACAATTAAACTATCCATCGCATACAACGAAAATTAACCACTTTAAGTATATTTTTTCACCAATAAGATTGCTATCAATACAAGCAGTATGTATGTAACCCGTACTCGTAAGTTTTCAGTCTTGAAGTACACTAATTTTTGGCGGCTATCTAGGGTTAAAGAAGACAGAGCATTGAATAAGTGCCTAAACTGACAAACACTATGTCAACTCCCCGCTTTAAGAGCGACTCAAGATACACTAGAGATTGAAAGACCTTTTGGTCGGTGCTATTGGATAGCGGTATTTTTACATTTATGCCAATTTTATGCTTTGCCATCTCATGATATCCAAGTTACGTGAACTGGAACATTTATTCCTCAACTTCTAGTCTAATTACAAACTCCGGATAAATATCAGCAAAATTCATAACGAATTTTTGAACTGATATATCTCTCAAATGACTTGGTACAGCCAGGGATGAGGAGAAAACCGCACTCCGCCTCGGGATACTCCTACATGACTTCGCGTAAATAACCAACACAAGTTCAATGATTTGTGTGGCGAATAAATACTAGGCGACCCTTTGTACCAATGTTTATGTATTTAAATAATCAAGAAGTAGTATCACAGAACATCGTGACTAAGTCAGAGACGCCGAATTTTTCAGTTAGATAGACAGTCATTAACAAATTCAATATTAGTAAATAATAAGATAAAAATTAAAAAATTTACCTCAGCACAGGGATCAGCACGATCTAAAAGTCGAAGACCACGTTCCAATCTGTAAACATCTTCCGAATTCGAAGCAGATGCAGGCTCGACAGCAACTGAAATCACTGGTGCCCCATGCCAAACTGCTAAACCAGCTAATGGGAGAACAGGAGCTAGTTGAGTTTCATTACTGTCCGTTTTGCTAACTGAAGAAACTAGCGATAGCCGACTTACCAAAAGACCGGATTTCGGAAGACAGGCTATCAAATCTGGTCCAGTAAGACCAACTATGTTTCCCGATGGTACAGGTTCGAGAAGTTCAACAAAATCAGACTGACCTCCTAATAGTTGGAGGACACGAACAATGCAAGCCACATAAACATGACGTAAGTATTTAGGACCAGCCAATCGATACCCGCTTGAACCTCCAACAGATCCTGAACGACTGACAGGTAAAGAACCAGAATTTATTGGACTAAATGTACAAAAATTATCAATTGAACCAATTTCATTTCTTGTCAATGAAATATCAGTATCTTCATCATCGTTTCGTAATCGGACAGGACCAAGTGGCAAACTTTCAGGATCTATATCCAAGAGATATGAAGGAACCTGACACAGCAAAATAAGTAAACTTAAAAAAATGGAAACTACTCAATGTAACATGATATGTATACTACTGACAGTCTAGAATTCAGACAGTTGTTTTCGATTACTTGAATGAGCCTAAAACACTAGAGACACTGAAGTTTGAGTAATACATGGAGGTACTGAAATAAATTAGAAATCCTTAAGTAGTCGAAATGAAAACATGAAATGAAAAACCTGAACAAGAGTTTAAGATGAAAAGATCGTTGTTAGCACAAGACAATGTTATTTATTTTTGACAAGCTAATCATTCATGCCATAAATACAGACTGTGGAAACTAGTTAGTTCATAAACCAGTCTTTACTGTGAACTAATCGCTCATCGGTTAACTGCATAGTAATGCTTATGTGACTGTAAATACGCTAAATGATTTGGATCTCAATACCTGATGGAATATAAGTTTCACTAATATTGTGGTGCGCGCTACTTATAAGTAGTATATGGTGCGAGTGTAAACGTAATGTCTAGCAGCAGAAGATGGGGGAAGATCAACAAAAGGAAGAGTGGGAACATGATGGAATTTGTATGAAACGCATGAATAGTGACAATGGATTGATGATGGATTGAAGATTTGCAAATTAACGATTTACGATATGGTTTTCCTATTTTACTGAGTAACTCTGTAATTTTCGTTAAATACAATTCGGTTAACCTCACCTGTGTTCTCCTTCACTACAATATGCCAGACATATTTAACTGATTCAATATCAGTATATCAAAAAAGCTTGTGGCTGCGTTAGATTCGATGTATGGCTCACTAATCTAGTGGGACCCATGAGCTGAATTCCTTATTTACGACGTTCGAGTATAATATGAAATAAATGTACCCTTCACTTTCCATGTATCATACACTTAGGTGACGGCGGCAATCAAAAGCCAAATACGGATGGATTTGGTTGGATCAGTTTATTTCAGGCAATCATTTAGACAAACAAAAACAAGAGTACCAAGCGCTACAATAAAACAAAGCGAAATGGACGAGGTGAGCTCTCCAACTCAGTGTAATAAGACATGACTAAGCATTTATAGTCCGGGCAACAAGAAGCCAGGCGTATGCGATAAGCAAAGTAAGTGATGCACACGCATACGTGAATAGAAACAACCAAGATAAAAGCGAGTGGTTGACAAGCTCAAAAGACGAGTGAAGAATAACTCCAGAAGAATGGATTTGTTGATTTGTCCGAAGGCTTGGGACAAGCCCTATGCGTCGACATAAAGACACAAGCGCTGTTGTATGTCAGAATACTCTATACAATATTTCATTTTTAAAAAAACTCAAATAAAAATTGAATATATATCATTGAAAATTTAGCACTTACTTTCCGACCATCAAATTTAGGTCCAAGTACAAATAGCTTTTGACCAGCATAAACAGAACCACTAAATACTCGAGCTAAAGCAATAAAATCAGTATCTACGAATGGATTACACAATAACAAAGGAGAACGTAAATTTGTTTCTTTCGTGACAAAAGATTGTGGTTCATTTGAATGATGATTAATGACATCTGTTTGACATGATGATAAAACATTATCAGAATTTGTATTTTCTTGTCTAAAAAAAGAATGAATATAAAAATTCAAGGAGTGATTTATTTGACAAAATAAATCAAAGGTACTGAATAATTAAATGCAACGGTAACATCAAGTTGAGGTGGTTGGCACATGTATTGCGTTAGCCTGACCACCTGTGGTGTGAGCTACTTATAAGTAGTATATGACGTGAGTGTCAACGTAATGTCTGGCAGTAGAAGATGATGGCGGAAGATCAAGAAAGGAAGAGTTAGAAGAACACAATGGAATTTGTATGAAACGCATGAATAGTGACAATGGATTGATGTTTGGCAACAGGAACAGTCCAGTTCGATATAGATGAACTGATAATTTGCAAATGAACGATTTACGATATGGTTTTCCAATTTTACTGAGTAACTCTGTAATTTTCGTTAAATACAATTCGGTTGCCCCACCTGTGTTCTCGTTCACTACACACTGACTGCCTCGTTAAGCTATGTTTTGTAGTGTAGGAGTAGGGACGGTCAAACCAAAACATGGCAAATGGATCGAGCCATATTCGTAGGTGTCGACTATCTGGTTGGGGTCCGCGAGATGATAGCAATAGACGGTCAGAGACCTTGAACGACGTGGCTCAAAACCGTTTGCAATGGCGCAGGTGCATTCATTCTTTGTGTTCTGTCAAGTCCTAACCTTCAGAGTTCCTCATCACCTTTATCTTTTTTTATCAAGTTTATTTCACTAGATTATACTTTTTGAATAATGTCTTCGAACTCGAATCTCTCCGATTACCGCTAATACTGCTAATACCTCTACTACTATTAGCTTTGAATTGACAATTGCGTCTCTTTACTAATGTGATATGGTAACCTGAACCGATGTACGCAAGTACAAAGTTCTACGTTGTAACTGACTGACTAACTAACGAACATCAAGTTGAAGGAATACAAACTAAGCAATGAACAGAAATTAAAGTCACTTGAAAATCACTTAGATTTGTCAAAATTATAATAAATAATAAACATATTATTTATTAACCCTCTTATCAGGTGCAGATACAAGTTTTTAATTTTGAAAGATACTCTAATTGCGAGGGGTAATAATAATACTATCCGACTGATCAAACCGAAATAGGTGGAGCAGAGTTCGAACTTGTGAACTTAATGCCTGAAGTTTAAACATTTTGAACCACTGAGCCACAGAATTACCTCCATCATGAAGAAATTATGATGAGTAAAAAAAGTTGTTTAAGATTGAAAATCGCCTTTGAATGAAAACTTTTGACCTGGATGGCTATTTTTGCTAAACCAGCTAATGGGAGAACAGGAGCTAGTTGAGTTTCATTACTGTCCGTTTTGCTAACTGAAGAAACTAGCGATAGCCGACTTACAAAAGACCGGATTTCGGAAGACAGGCTATCAAATCTGGTCCAGTAAGACCAACTATGTTTCCCGATGGTACAGGTTCGAGAAGTTCAACAAAATCAGACTGACCTCCTAATAGTTGGAGGACACGAACAATGCAAGCCACATAAACATGACGTAAGTATTTAGGACCAGCCAATCGATACCCGCTTGAATCCAACAGATCCTGAACGACTGACAGGTAAAGAACCAGAATTTATTGGACTAAATGTACAAAAATTATCAATTGAACCAATTTCATTTCTTGTCAATGAAATATCAGTATCTTCATCATCGTTTCGTAATCGGACAGGACCAAGTGGCAAACTTTCAGGATCTATATCCAAGAGATATGAAGGAACCTGACACAGCAAAATAAGTAAACTTAAAAAAAATGGAAACTACTCAATGTAACATGATATGTATACTACTGACAGTCTAGAATTCAGACAGTTGTTTTCGATTACTTGAATGAGCCTAAAACACTAGAGACACTGAAGTTTGAGTAATACATGGAGGTACTGAAATAAATTAGAAATCCTTAAGTAGTCGAAATGAAAACATGAAATGAAAAACCTGAACAAGAGTTTAAGATGAAAAGATCGTTGTTAGCACAAGACAATGTTATTTATTTTTGACAAGCTAATCATTCATGCCATAAATACAGACTGTGGAAACTAGTTAGTTCATAAACCAGTCTTTACTGTGAACTAATCGCTCATCGGTTAACTGCATAGTAATGCTTATGTGACTGTAAATACGCTAAATGATTTGGATCTCAATACCTGATGGAATATAAGTTTCACTAATATTGTGGTGCGCGCTACTTATAAGTAGTATATGGTGCGAGTGTAAACGTAATGTCTAGCAGCAGAAGATGGGGGAAGATCAACAAAAGGAAGAGTGGGAACATGATGGAATTTGTATGAAACGCATGAATAGTGACAATGGATTGATGATGGATTGAAGATTTGCAAATTAACGATTTACGATATGGTTTTCCTATTTTACTGAGTAACTCTGTAATTTTCGTTAAATACAATTCGGTTAACCTCACCTGTGTTCTCCTTCACTACAATATGCCAGACATATTTAACTGATTCAATATCAGTATATCAAAAAAGCTTGTGGCTGCGTTAGATTCGATGTATGGCTCACTAATCTAGTGGGACCCATGAGCTGAATTCCTTATTTACGACGTTCGAGTATAATATGAAATAAATGTACCCTTCACTTTCCATGTATCATACACTTAGGTGACGGCGGCAATCAAAAGCCAAATACGGATGGATTTGGTTGGATCAGTTTATTTCAGGCAATCATTTAGACAAACAAAAACAAGAGTACCAAGCGCTACAATAAAACAAAGCGAAATGGACGAGGTGAGCTCTCCAACTCAGTGTAATAAGACATGACTAAGCATTTATAGTCCGGGCAACAAGAAGCCAGGCGTATGCGATAAGCAAAGTAAGTGATGCACACGCATACGTGAATAGAAACAACCAAGATAAAAGCGAGTGGTTGACAAGCTCAAAAGACGAGTGAAGAATAACTCCAGAAGAATGGATTTGTTGATTTGTCCGAAGGCTTGGGACAAGCCCTATGCGTCGACATAAAGACACAAGCGCTGTTGTATGTCAGAATACTCTATACAATATTTCATTTTTAAAAAAACTCAAATAAAAATTGAATATATATCATTGAAAATTTAGCACTTACTTTCCGACCATCAAATTTAGGTCCAAGTACAAATAGCTTTTGACCAGCATAAACAGAACCACTAAATACTCGAGCTAAAGCAATAAAATCAGTATCTACGAATGGATTACACAATAACAAAGGAGAACGTAAATTTGTTTCTTTCGTGACAAAAGATTGTGGTTCATTTGAATGATGATTAATGACATCTGTTTGACATGATGATAAAACATTATCAGAATTTGTATTTTCTTGTCTAAAAAAAGAATGAATATAAAAATTCAAGGAGTGATTTATTTGACAAAATAAATCAAAGGTACTGAATAATTAAATGCAACGGTAACATCAAGTTGAGGTGGTTGGCACATGTATTGCGTTAGCCTGACCACCTGTGGTGTGAGCTACTTATAAGTAGTATATGACGTGAGTGTCAACGTAATGTCTGGCAGTAGAAGATGATGGCGGAAGATCAAGAAAGGAAGAGTTAGAAGAACACAATGGAATTTGTATGAAACGCATGAATAGTGACAATGGATTGATGTTTGGCAACAGGAACAGTCCAGTTCGATATAGATGAACTGATAATTTGCAAATGAACGATTTACGATATGGTTTTCCAATTTTACTGAGTAACTCTGTAATTTTCGTTAAATACAATTCGGTTGCCCCACCTGTGTTCTCGTTCACTACACACTGACTGCCTCGTTAAGCTATGTTTTGTAGTGTAGGAGTAGGGACGGTCAAACCAAAACATGGCAAATGGATCGAGCCATATTCGTAGGTGTCGACTATCTGGTTGGGGTCCGCGAGATGATAGCAATAGACGGTCAGAGACCTTGAACGACGTGGCTCAAAACCGTTTGCAATGGCGCAGGTGCATTCATTCTTTGTGTTCTGTCAAGTCCTAACCTTCAGAGTTCCTCATCACCTTTATCTTTTTTTATCAAGTTTATTTCACTAGATTATACTTTTTGAATAATGTCTTCGAACTCGAATCTCTCCGATTACCGCTAATACTGCTAATACCTCTACTACTATTAGCTTTGAATTGACAATTGCGTCTCTTTACTAATGTGATATGGTAACCTGAACCGATGTACGCAAGTACAAAGTTCTACGTTGTAACTGACTGACTAACTAACGAACATCAAGTTGAAGGAATACAAACTAAGCAATGAACAGAAATTAAAGTCACTTGAAAATCACTTAGATTTGTCAAAATTATAATAAATAATAAACATATTATTTATTAACCCTCTTATCAGGTGCAGATACAAGTTTTTAATTTTGAAAGATACTCTAATTGCGAGGGGTAATAATAATACTATCCGACTGATCAAACCGAAATAGGTGGAGCAGAGTTCGAACTTGTGAACTTAATGCCTGAAGTTTAAACATTTTGAACCACTGAGCCACAGAATTACCTCCATCATGAAGAAATTATGATGAGTAAAAAAAGTTGTTTAAGATTGAAAATCGCCTTTGAATGAAAACTTTTGACCTGGATGGCTATTTTCATATTCGCAGATACACAGAAACACTTTGGTTATAACAATGAGGAATACACTACTTAGAATAATAAAAACTATATGAATGTTTGTTAAGTTTCGATATTGGTGGAGTGGTGTAACTTAGTAGTTAGATCACTTACTTCAATTTTAGGTAACAGAGTAGCAGCATTAATCATCACACACAAACAAGATGAATTATAACTAAGTAATGTGTTGTATAAATCCATATTTCTTCGTAAATAAATTATTTCAATCAAGTTTCAACATGTTATCGTGCATGTGAAAACTTTCAAATCGTGCGTATGTTTAAATCACTGATACTACATGATGGAATTCCCAAGGACAATTGTTCACTTATTTTATCTTGAAAATTGTCTATTTTTTATGTGCATGTTAGGGTTGTGGAGATTGTTAAGTTACTTCATCGAAATCATGAATCGATCAATCCTAGACCACCATAAGAAACCTGGAAGCACTGGATGGCCGTTTCGTCCCAGTATGGGACTCAACAGAAGTGTGGACCCACGACTCTTGCACCTAGCAGGATTTGAACCCAGGACTTACGATCATGCGCGAGAACGCTTAACCTCTGGATCACTGAGCCGACATCCAATGGTGTTAATGTCTAACATTCTTATTTACTGAACAATAAGTAAACATAGTAATCACCCCTTCATTTTATAAGTCAATATAAATAATTTACAAAAATCATTATAAACAATCAATCATCATGTTTGAAACCGATGCCAATCAGGTTTATTTTATGTAAATTTATTCGGTAAATGTTCAATGATGATGATGATGATGAGTTTCTTCTACATTGAGCAAATAAAAAAATCAATTTTCACAATCTATTTATTGATTTAAAATGTATCACATTCATTGACATTTATCATGTTTTCTCCATTTGTAGCAATTTATTCACAGTATGTGACGTCAGTTTACTTAATTTTCAATTTATCTCTATTGCGTTATATATATATATATATATATATATAGTATCCTTGTTATCTCTTGCCTTGTGACGACTTGCATCGTGACACAGTTGAATAGTTTCCGCAATATGTCCCATCCACTTCCAGCGATTTTCTCGATTTCTTCGTCTACTAGAATGTGGTTTGTTCTCTCCCATAGTAGATTGTTGCTGATGATCTGGCCAGTCGATCCGAAGTATTTTGCGTAGACAACTGTTAATAAACACTTGTATCTTCTGGATGATGGCTTTAGTAGTTCTTCAAGTTTCCGCTCCATACAGTAGAACTGTCTTGACGTTCATACTGAGGATCCTGACTTTGGTGTTTGTCGATAGTTGTTTTGAGTTTCAACTGTTCTTCAATTGTAGAAATGCTTCCCATGGCATTGCCAATCCGCATCAGATCCACCTTGCTCATATCAATGATGCTGCTCAGATATGTTAAGGTTCCCACATTTTTGAAGCTTCTTTGTCAAAGACGATTTAGTTGGTGCATGTTGTGTTGTATCGAAGGACCTTGTCTTCTCACTCGTGTATGTTGAGACCTACGGCTACTCCCACACTGACTGTCTTCTCTTTCATTTATTGTTGTGTATGGGACATCAGTCAGTCAATTAGTCAGCTACAACGTAGAACTTTGTACGTAAGTACATCAGTTAACGTTGTCATAACACATGAGTACAGAGTGAAAGATTACATAAATAAAACAAATTAATTAATTACTTTGTATTTTCACAAACAAGATTATTCCTAACATTTGAAGTAGGACGTAATTTATCCGTCCAAAATACTTTAGCTACAAATATAATAGTTGGAGCCATTGATGATGAATCACACGATTGAAGAGCTAAAAATACACAGAGAGAAGAAATAAAATAAATAAAATGAAAAAAAACGGTTAAATAATTCGAATAAATTTTTAAGAAAAAATATTCCATGATACAGTTTTGCTTGTCGACGGTATCAATTAAGAGACTGTCAAATTGTCAGTCTAGTAGTAGTTAGCAAATGATCATACAATGTGAATTGTCTGAATGAGATTTGTAGTAAATGATTTGTAGAGAAATAATTTCCCTTAAATTTGATGACTTGTGATGCTGACATATCTGAACACGTAAGCATTAGTATAAAGGGGGCATCTAAGTATTTATATGTCACACAAATTATTGAATTTTAGAGTAGGCTGAGATACTACTCTATTCAGGTGCCTAAACCGAAACAGGTGGTTCTCTCAGGGAACTACTACTCGCCGAGTCTTTCATTTACAAGGCAGTGTAGGAACATCAGGAGTTGTAGTCCTATGGTAGCCGGTGACCAACAATAGGTTTATGCGTCATTTATTCTTCCAATGACTTGGAATCAAGGTTTTCCAACTCCCCTTTAAGTGGATCCTAAGTATCCACCTCCATAGCAGTTGAATCTACTGACTATCCTGTGACGAATCCACCTTAAGCTTAATGAATAACGATCACAATTGACGGCTTTACTCCTTGACAGCGTATGTAGGAATTAGATTGCATTGACATAGCTTTATTGTTTGTGATTTGTGGTTACAACTACCTGATTGATTATAAGCATTAGTAATCACAGCGACCTGTCTTATATTGACTCAGTTAGAAATGCTTCTGTAATATCATGAGACGTCGCCAAATCCGTTGCGCAGATTAACCATAACACTGGTCTACCTTTCATTTACTGAAAATAAAACACAGTGTTCTATTAAACACTTGGCAACCCATTCACAGTAATATTATAAATACATTGATTGTTGGGTGTCAGCATTGATCCTATTTAAAACCTTCATCTTAAAGCTTTTCATAGTCGTTCAAAACCTGATAGGCATCCTCTAAAACCTAGGAATTTTAATTTTGAGCAACCACGACTTTAGAAAAGGACTCGGGCGTCTCATGACCTTCACTGTTTTTGAAACTTATTAGCTGATGTCTCACTCGTCTCTAACAATCGCCTAAAGATTGTGATGGATTTCCGTTCTCCGAGCTGGATTTCTTGGTTGTAGAGCTTTCATTGTTCTTCTGAACAACGTCATCAGCATAAACTTCCGGTAGAAGTGAAATATTCATGGAAATATATTCCAGTGCACAAAATGCATTATATAACCTCGTATTAACAAAAATATCCGGTAGGATAGGAGTCGATGAATAACACGTGATCACATCAATACTTTATAGATTAAGAAATCAATATAGTACACAAATGTAACAACATATAGAAAGAATTAATTAACCTAAGCTAGCTCCTGATGTTGAATATATAGAATTGATTGGTACACGTGAAGTTTGATCCACTGTCATTGGGGTATCTTGTTTGATAAATGTTGAATCACATAACACTGTATCTCCATACAACATATGCACAGCTCGATCAGCAGATACAGCTAAAGATGGACAAGGACATATATCGGTTATAGCAAGCATAAGTGTATGACCTAACGATAGCCAAGCACTTAAGAAAGCACGTAACACTCCACGACTATCAACATTGCGTATAATACGTTGATCTAAATTGACACCAACTTTTTGAGCCATTACAAATACTTTGTCACGTTTATCTTCTAATAATAATGTCTGAAGTAGTAAAAGAAATAGAAAAAAACGAAACAATAATTTACCAGTAATTGTAAGTTGGAATAAAACTATTTAAAGCTTTTAAATGATATAAAAAAAATGAAAAACCATTATGGTAGGTTTAAAGGTGTCTCTACTCAGTCAGTTAGTCAGTTGGAACGTAGAACTTCGTACGTAAGTATATCAGTTCATGTTGCCAGACCACATCAGCACAGAGATATAATTGTCAATTCAAATCCAATAGTAGAAGAGGTAGTAAAGGTATTACAAATTATCGGAGAGGTTAGGATTAGAAAATATTATTCAAGAAGTATGATTCAGTGAGAAAAGTTTCGAAAGTCAAAACTGGAAGTGTTGAAGAATCCAGAAGATTAGGATTTGAAAGAGCTCAACGAATGGATGCACTTGCGCCATTGCAAACGATTTTGAGCCATGTCATTCAAGGTCTCTAACCATCGATTATTATCATCTCGCGGACCGCAACCAGGTAGTCGACAACTACAGACATGGCTCGTCAATGACTTCATGGATTTCTGCAATGTTTTGGTTTGGCCTCCCCTAGCTTTCTACCAACCTATTCCTACGCCACAAAACATATCTCGTCGAGGCAGTCGGTGGTTAGGCATACGCAGCACATGTCCCAACCACCTCAACTGATGAAGTTTCATTACTTCATCTATTGATCTGCCATTCTTACCTAGCACCCGTTTCCTAATAACAGCGTTGCTCACTCGGTTGTCCCACGGTATAGGAGCAATGCTTCGAAGACACCTATGATCGAAAACCAGTAACCAACGAACATCTTCTTCTCTTTACGGCCATGTTTCACATCCATATAGTAGGCCGGAGCAAACTGCTGTGCAGTACACTCGTCCTTTGTTTAGCGAACGGATATCTCGCCTACGCCATAAATTGGCAAAAGCAAATCGAGCTTTCTGTATCCGAGCTGAGATTTCGTCAGTCACCAGGCCATCAGCACTGATGAGACTCCCCAGATATGTGAAGCGGTCTACACGTTCGACTACTTCACTCCCTATCACTAGTTCAGGTGCCGATGCAACCCAGTCTTGAAGCAACATTTTGCATTTCGAGGGTGAGAACTGCATCCCGAACATGATTGCATTGTTTCTTAGGGTGGTCAGAAGACTGCATTTTGTCGGCGTCTTCAACAAGTAGGACTATGTCATCGGCATATTATAAATCAATTAGCGAGCCACCTGGTAGAAGGTCTGCTCCTGAAAATTCAGACGAGGATAAGGCTATTTCTAGGAGCGTGTCAATGATAAAATTAAACAAGAATGGAGAAAGTGGACATCCCTGACGGACACCACTTGAAGTAAAGAATTCCGGTGACAGTTCGCCTACTCTACTAAATAAAATAATAATTACAGAATCAGTAGTAGAAACGATTAGGCATGAATAATATGACTCGAGAAAACTTAGGATCTGGGAGGAGGTAGAAGAGAGTGAAGGCAACTGGACCATTGTAATCCATTCTTCTAATGCATGTCTCCCGATGTCTGAAACCATTGGTCACGATTAAAAGTGATGACAATGTTCAGAAGAACAATGAAACCTGAACAACTGAAATATCCAGCTTAGAGAACGAAACTTCGCCATAACCATCCCCATCATTTCAAAGTGTTGACAGAAACCAAGCACTCTGCATCTAACAACATTGTTTATAACAACACTTTGTCCGTGCACAATTTAATGCAACTACATCAGTTGAGGTGGTTGGGACATGTGTTACGTTTGCCTAACCACTGACTGCCACGACAAGCGGTGTTTTGTGGTGTAGGAGTAGGTTAGAAGAAAGCTAGAGGCGGACAAACCAAAACATAGCATAAATTCATCAAGTCACTGATAAGTGGACAGAGTCATGTTGGTAGATGTAGGCTACCTGGTTGGGGTCCGCAAGACGAAAGTCACCAATGGTTAGAGAACTTGAATGACATGGCTCAAAATCGTTTGCAATGGCGCAGGTGCATCCACTCTTTGTGTTCTCTCTAATTCTAACCTTCTGAATTCCTCATAATCTCTATCTTTCTCTTTACAAATTTATCTCACTGAATTATACTTTTCGAATCATATCTTCGCTCCCTAATCTTCTCCATTACTGCTAATACTTCTATTATCTCTATCACTCTTGGATTTGAACTGACAGTTGTGTCTGTGTGCTGATGTGGTATGGCAACCTGAACTGATGTACTTACGTATGAAGTTATGCGTTGTACTTGTCTGTCTGTCTAATGGCTTACTTCAGTTTATCCATCTCCAGCTTTTCTTCCAATCTACTCCCACACTATGAAACATCGCATGTCAAGGTAGGCGGTAATCAGATAAAAAACATAACATGTGTATTCCAACCACCTGAGTCGGTAAACGTTTCCTATGTTTACATAGTATTCTACGTCTTACTTTAGCACTACACACTCGACTGTTCAACAATACGCAAAAAATGCTTCGAATACACCTCAGATCAAATATCTTAAGCCTACGCATATCTTCTACATTTATAGATCATGTATTACAGTCATTAAGTAATATAAAATCAACTGCCATGCAGTATGCTCGTATTTCGTTTAGCAGAAGAACATTTTATCCCCAGTTAACAGGTGATGGTGAAGTTAATTTCGTTAGATATCAACCCACCAAGGCTAAAGAAGCTTCCATAGTAAGTGAAGAGGTAAGATTGCTTAACAACTCCACTCACTGACATTAGTTCAGACGCCAAAGCCGAGTAAATAAAAAGGATGCATGAATGCTCTTAAGGCGAATTCTTATGGACTCCACCGTACATATAATTTCAAACCTTTAAGTATATAGTAAGTCGAAAGAGATGGATTACTTTAACAACTACCTCTGTATCAAACTGATGTCCAGTATTAACCAAGTGTCCAAAGGTAAAGTTTTTTTCCACCCTAGTCTAACCTTTGCCTAAGCACGAAAACGTATGCTGAAATATATCACTAGTGTAAGCACAAACATTGTCAGTCAGTCAGTTGCAACGTAAGAACTTCGTACGTATGTACATAAGTTCATGTTGCCATACCACATTAGCACAGAGACTCAAATGTCAAATCAAATCCCATAGTGATAAAGATAGTAGGGGTATTAATAGTAATGAAGAAGACTAGGGTTTGAAGATATTATTCAAGAAATATAATTCAGTGAGATAAAGTTAGAAAGACAAAGGTAGAGGAGCTGACGAATCCAGAAGATTAGGATTTGAGAGAGCACAACGAATGGATGCACCTGCTCCATTGAAAACGATTTTGAGCCATGTCATTCAAGGTCTCTAACCATTGGTGACTTTCGTCTCGCGGACTCCAACCAGGTAGGCTACATCTACCAACATGACTCAGTCCACTTGTCAGTGATTTCATGGATTTCTGCCATGTTTTGGTCTGGCCGCGTCTAGCTTTCTTCCAATCTACTCCTACATCACAAAACATAGCTCGTCGCGGCAGTCGGTGGTTGGCCATACGCAACACATGTCCCAACCACCTCAACTAATGAAGTTTCACTACTTCATCTATTGATTTGCCATCCTTACCTACTACTCATTTCCTAAAGACAGCATTGCTTACTTGGTTGTCCCATGATTCACGAGCAATGCTTCGGAGACAAACATTGTTACCTTCATGATTAAACTCGACAAGACTCAGCTACTTTAAACACACACAAACTAATAAACAGAAATCCTATACCGAAATCCAGAAATAACATCCCACTGATAACCAACTAGTTACTTTGTATGTAGCTTTTAAAATTCCAACAATCTCTACAAGATGGGAGGATATCAATAAATACTGTCTGACTGAGATACTTGATGAAGTTGGCATTAGTTTTAGCCATTGAAATGAGGTATGTATGTATGATCTTACAAATTATGCTATAAATCTTTATACAAAAAAAAACACCAGTCGTTATTTTTGACAACAGAAAAAAAGTACATGATATCATAATTGAAATGATATGATATTTTTTTTTACTTGATATGCATTCCATAAAGGTTCTAAGACTAACTGAACAAAAATGGATTTTTTCTGTTTTTGTCTAGCATTCGATTTGACAATCATTTTATTCGATTCTGTGGAGGAGGAGGAAGAAGTTAGGTAATAATCACCCCATAGTGATTTTTGTAAAATTGTACACGGAATTGATAAGCGTTCCGACCAAGTTTGACAAAATTGATCTACACGAAATCCCCATGAATCGATAGAAGAACAGAATATAACATTTCCTTTTTCAGGTGAAAAATACAAATTAGAATCATCAGCTTTTTCTAAATTATTACTCCAATCATAGACATTTTTATCGGATTGCACATCATTTGAAAGGTTCTGTGAAAAATATGCATAAATGATAGAATTTATACAAGTTCATGGATTTCACCAAATATGGAGTAATTTGGTGGGAAATAACATTACAAATCAATGAAAAAAAAGACTGACAATCAAAGAGTAGTGAACAACTTTTTGTTATAATTTTCTCTCTTTATTACAAACCAGCTATTCCTCCTAATGTTTAGTATTCTTGGACACCAAATCACTCCAAACGTTTTCCCAAAATCAGAACACGGTTTAACAGTAAATAGATTATATTCCAATAACAAGGTTAGGTAAGAATGGCAGATCAATAGATGAAGTATTGAAACTTCATCAGTTGAGGTGGTTGGGACATGTGTTGCGTATGCCCAACCACCGACTGCCTCGTCGAGCTTCGTCTTGTAGTGTAGGAATAGGTTGGAAGAAAGTTAGGGGCGGCTAAACCAAAACATGGCAGAAATCCATGAAGTCATTGACGAGTGGACTTAGCCATGTCGGTAATTGTCGACTACCTGGTTGAAGTCCGCGAGACGATAGTAACCGATGGTTAGAGACCTTGAATGACATGGCTCAAAATCGTTCGCAATGGCGCCGGTGCATTTATTTTTTGTGTTCTCTCAAACCCTAATCTTCTGGATTCTTCAACACATCTAATTTTGTCTTTCTAAACTTATATCAATGAATTATACTTCTTGAATAATATCTTCTGATCCTAACCTCTCCAATTACTTCTAATACCTTTACTACCTCTACTACTATTATGGGATTTGAATTGACAATTATATCTCTGTGCTGATGTGGTATGGCAACATGAACTGATGTACTTACGTACAAAGTTCTACGTTGCATCTGACTGACTGACTGAACAAGGTTAGATGGAAGTCAGGAGATCCAAAGGAAAAAGACGCTAGTATATTTATAGTTTTCTTACATGAGGAGATTCTAGAATGTTCGTATCCAATTAGCGTGCAACAAAGCAATCATGTTTTAATCCAATCTATGTCTCACTAACGCTTTTGCATAGCATTCTGAAAATCCCCTACAATACGCACTTATGGCTCGCTAAATATTGCACCTAGGGTTCCTAAATCGAGCGCGCATAATACATATTGTCAGTCAGCTCATGATGTTATCTGATGCATTTTCTTAATGAATAGCATTTAGTTGATAGTAGAGACTACAATTTATCATTAGAACAGAAAAGGAATGACGCTCATAATGTCTATAAATGTGTTGTGTATTCATTTGCGGTTAAGGAATCATCAACATAAATTACACATGAAAGTAGACAGGTAGACGCTGTTGAAGAGTTTCAAAAATGCTAAAATAACATTTGAACTACAAATTACTTAGTTTAATTGGACTGATACTCTTTGACTTTCAATGGTACTACAACTGAGATCACTTAATGACGAAAACAACCTATATACTTAGTTTAAAACAGAAATTCTGTGAATAATGTTTCTAGGGAATGTTGCATAAAATAAACTGTAGGGAAACAGATCATGTGGGATATTATGACGAAGAGACCGATATAAGATGAGTATTCTACCCCAAATACATCTGAAATAATAAGAACGATAGTGAGACTAATATGTCTGGGTTACATTTGATGCCGTAAAGCAATAAATTGCATGAATTTAGTGAATGAACCTAGCAGTTGTAATAGACCAATAGATTGTTGATAGATAAAACTATGTAATATCTCGATTTACTGTTAGAAAGTAGGTTATCGTGATGTATTTTGTTCTAACTCTACTGAATCTCACAATATGCTTGCATATTTCAGAATAACAACGCAGTAAATAGTTATTATGATTCGATGTGACCAATAAAGCGATAGCCATATGACTTTCCACTTACACGATATCCTACACATAAACTTCGACATGGAAGGAGTAAACAGTAGTCAGTGCGAAATAAATCCAACTAATAGACCACTTATTGAACATGGACCGAAACACTTACACTGTTTGCTTTAATGAAGTTTCATCTGACACTTCAAAATTAATACATATACACAAGAGATAAGTACTTACATGTTTGTCAATATTCATTTGCCACATACCATCTCTTCGGCGTGTCATATCTGCAGAAAACATTTCTGCAAGGACAGAGTTAACTTGTTCTATTACTCGACACATGGTTTCATAAGCCTGTGACGGAGTCAATTTTACTTCTACAACCAATCGATCAATTTTATTCAAAGCCAGTAACAGAGTAAGTCTTTCATCCCAAGCTTGACGAAGTACTGTACGTGTCTATAAGAGAATTCATCTTACACTTAAACAATTTACCTGAGGACATACTCCTTCAACAACATCAACAACGATAATTGCAGCATCACATAATCGAACTGCTGTTGAAACTTCCGAAGAAAAGTCAACATGACCAGGAGAGTCCACTAAATTTACAAGATAATAATCTTGACTGTTTTTATCTACAGTAGAGACTTTCCGGTTGAAAATGAGACCGATTACACTAGATTTCATTGTTATGCCACGCTCTTGCTCCCCCTCAGTGTTATCCATATACCGCAATTTCCCTGATTGACGCGAAGAAACAATACCATTGGTAGCCAACAAGGCATCAGCCATTGTAGTTTTACCTGTCAATACAAAAAACCGAAATAATAAACCTTGATAAAAAGTTACCGATTTCTCAAACCTGGGGCGGAGAGGAGTTTTAGATCTGTAACCTATTCAAGTCAATAAAAGATGTACCAATCACAAACGTCAAAAACAAAAGTGTAGTAACATAAATTCGAACAGAAAGCGATAGATACTGCAAAAGCCCTGGAAATTAAAGACTGTACACATACAGATGCAAATAGAATATTACAGTAGTTTACCACAACGGTAATGAAAACATATATAGCGGGTTTTCGCAGCATTAAGAACGCCATAGTACGACTGGGAGTAGAGCCATGCATCCTTGACAAAATGCCTTTATACATTAGTACATTTACGACCCTTTCTATGTAAATACTGCCAATAGAAATTTACGTACCATGGACGATCCCAAAAAACTGGCAAAGAATAAAAACGTCAAGGTGATTAGGGAGTCTTGATTTTAAACGGGTAACCCAATACTCCACAACAAAATGTTAATCATAGTTTCAAGACAGTAAAATATGCATTTTAGCAGGGATACAGAAGGCTCGGTTGGCTTGCATCACTTATGGCTTGGGTAAGATATCTGTCTACTAACCGAACAATAAGTTTATTGCTCAGCAGTTTGATCCGCCCTACCATACGAAATGAAAATGGCCACTGATACCAGACATTCGTAGGTTATTAGTACTCGATTGTCGATGTCCTGAGACAATCGAGTAAGCAATGTTAGGGTTAGGAAAAGGGTACTAGGTAAAGACGGTAAATCAGTCGATGAAGTGGTGAATATTTATCAGTTGAGGTGGTCCGGACATGTTTTACGTATGCCTGACCACCGATTACCCGGACTAGCAATGCTGTATGACGTAGAGATAAGATGGAAGAAGGCTAGGGGCGGCCAGACCAAAACATGACACAAATCCACGAAGTCACTGACAAGTGGACTGAGACGTGCTAGTAGGTGTCGACTACCTGGTTGGTGTCAGCGAGACAAGTGACCAATGGTTAGGCTTTGAATGACATGGCTCAAAATCTTTCGCAATGGCGCAGATGCATCCATTCTTTGAAGTCCTCATGACCTTTCCCTTTTTAAATTTATTTCATTGAGACATAGATCTCGAATGATAGCTTCGACCCCTAATCGTTCGGTTTACCGGTGTTAATGCTACGACCTCTACTACTATGGGATTTGAAGTGAAAATTCCATGTGCTGTGGTTTGGAAACCCGAGGTGATGTACGTACGTACTGCGTTCTACGCTGTAGCTAACTGACTGCACTTTTAGCAAGCTAGTATCTCGTAGATGTAGGTATTCGGGGGATTTGAATAACTGTCTATAAGAGTAACCCAGCAGTTTTTATTCTAAAAAAATTGTAACAAAAAAGTAACTTTCCATGAACTAACAAACTCCAGGTCTCTCCGTAAGAAAAAGAAATTAGATTATTTCAAGTGGCTAGGTGGTAAGGAACATAATTTAAGTATTTCATGCGCTTTAAACTTGTGGTTTTTGATATATCAAGTAAGTGACTGTAAGAATTAGTGACATTTAGTATAATGCATTCGAAGATAATGGGGCAGTCAACATTACTTATTAGTGGATCACCATTCATATGCTTTGAAGTACCGTGATTTCGAATTTGTAAAGCGGTATGTTTAGCGCGGTTTTTGAAATTGTAGTCAGTAGTGTTAAGTTCTACGAAAGACAGTATTAAGATATATATGGACGACATTTTTTCGAAAATAACAGCTTCGAGGAGTAGAATTTATTTCCAAACTATGATTTACTAACCGAAACTATGACAAAAGACTCCAGAAGCATCTAAGCTCTAGTACAGACTTATGGCAGTAAAAAGTTGGGAGGCCCGATTAAACAAGAATCGGGAAACACAAGCGATATTGGCGAAGAAAATTTGGTATGACTTTAGGCAAAATTACATCAAAATGTAGTTTCTTGTGCCTGGGTCGGGTAAATAATATTTCGCCTGTTTCACAAGAGGAAAATGCCTATAACTTTGCACATTCATGTCAGTCTAATGATCTAACTTTCGATAAATTTAACACAAAATTGTCTGCTTTATGTCTAAGTAGTATACTTAAGGTGCAAAAATAGACGTTAGGCCCTCATTTCCCCTTTGTTGCATTATCGTGGCAAGCAATGGTCTTGAGGAAAACAAGTCCCCAAACTATCCAAAATAGGCAAACGCTCACCTATTTAATCATCAATCTGTGTTTAGACTTGCATTTAACTCCAACTGTTAACTGTAGTACTAAAATGTGATGGCACTGAAACTGGCATGTCTTTTAGGACAAAACTAATGTAATTGAAGTGACATTTTCAATGGATCGACACGAAGGGATCAAGTTTGATAACATGGCAGCAATCCTAATTTGCATGAAGATAAAATGAGTGTAAATCAGATAGTATTTAAACCAAATATCTTAGGAGCAAAAAAGGTTGAAAGTAGATCTTTATAACCATATCATACAGACTAAAAATCACTATACGGAAAAAACTCCAAACCACTTCTATCATAATAACTACAGTTTTATAAATGGACTCACCATGGTCAACATGTGCAAGAATGCAAACATTTCGAATATGATCAACATGCTTGGTCAAGGACGAAAGCACCGTACGCCTCACGTTCATGATTGGCGGGGGGAGGCGCACGTTTAAATGTGCTAGGAACAGTCTCCTAAAACGTTTTCATGTATATTGTCAATGTAAATTTTAATTTTCCAGATATAAGCCATAAATAACTGGAGCATTCGCTATAAAAATACTGGTTTATGGAGTAAGCCTCTTGAAGGAAATAAAATATCATTTTCGCGAACCAGTTTAAACCAGTTGATGGTTTTGCGCTCGATTTCTGTTCTTTCGGTACGAATCCAAGTATTTTTTGATGTACATAGGATGATAGTCTAGCCACTCCATTTCATCGATTCTAGTCAGTAGGAAGTTGTTTGTGAATTTGTATGTCTTGTGATTTGGGTGAGTGCGTGGGGATTTGGGGGATTTTGGAAACCAGTATCCATCACACTGTAGTGGTATATGCAATGCTTACAAAGTCCACGAGCAAAAGTGCACACTCACGTAGCTTTCCCTATCAGCACATTGTGTTATGCCCGAAGCTCGCTTAGATCATGTTCATATAGATATTGTCGTACCATTGCCACCATCGCATGGGTATGATCACATACTCACATGCATCGATCGTTTTAAAGATGGCCCGAAAGCTATTCCCATCACTTCTATCACGGCGGAAACAGTTGCTCACCACTTCGTAGAACGATAGATAGCGCATTATGGTTGCTCCTCGACTGTCACAACTGACCAGGGACAACAGTTCGAGTCCGAATTATCCTTGCTAACTCGGCTACATGGTACGGAGCGCATATGCACTACGGCCTACCACCCAGGTTCGAATGGTTTAGCTGAACGGTTTCATCGCCAAACTTGAAAAGGCTCTTCGAGCACACGAAAACAACAATTAGTACGAAACCCTATCTCTCGTTCTCCCAGGTGTCAGAACGAGCTTAAAGGCAGATATTCAATGTTCCGCCGCTGAACTGGTATTCGGCACGACATTACGCCTGCCTGAGGAGTTTTTCACACCACTGAGCAACAACCGAGGCAACAACGGATAAGTGATAGTACGATATCCTCGTACTACATGTTTGCTACACTTTTCTCCTTTTCTTTCATTTTTTATCCTGAGCCCATGTCTATGATTATCGCCCTGTTGGTACCGTCGACTTCAGTCAATTTCGGTGAAAGCTGGCCTGATCACACACGCTCTTGTCAGTGGACTCAGCCGATGTTTTGGTTTCGAATGTTCTTGTATACGTATGGTCTCGAACTTGGTCGTTCTGGTAGTTTTTCGCTTCCGCGCTCAGTCTGATTCCGTCCTACGTCTGCGGCTTTTTCTGGTCCAAAGCCATAGTAACGCGATCTTCGGACTCTGGATACGAGCCACGCTGGTGTGATATGCTGATCCGAGCACTAAACTTGGCACATTACTATTGGTACAGTTCAGCGTAAAAGAATATCGACGACACCTCGAGCCTCATTGGTCGCTTCCTGTCTGTCAACCCTTCCGCCCTACGATCGCCCATTAGTTGACCAAGCCCTCTGTTACGTCCAATTTTTTGCTCTTTAATCTTTAGAAGCACTGTATGTCGATCTATTTGCAATTCACGATCCCAAGGATTAAACCAAAAGGAAACTCCAAAGTAGATACCAAAGTTTATTGCCAATTTACAAATAATCGACCAAAATATCCTTGGTTTATTACAAATAGACGACCAATGTCGTTCTTCTATTTTATAGGTTCTTGGAGCAAAAAACTGCAAACGAACAACCAAGACAAACAGGAGTCCAAAATGGCCGAAAATAATAATTCAAACAAGTTCATAAGTTAAGTAAGACAAATATACCCAAAAAACACAGTGAAATTAATGATATTTATACAAAGGTTTCGATCAGCAAAATGTCTTCATTTCTCCCGTAACACCCTCTCCGCAAGAAACAGCCACGTATCGAAAGTGTGAACCCCTATTAGCGGGGGGGCTAATGTAATGGCTTACTTTTACGAAGAAAACACAATTGCTGATATACAAACATTTATTATTGTACTTAATTCTAACAATAATTGTTATATTGTAAACCTTTTGTTTATCTGTACAAAAGACTATCTCTCGTGCTCCAAGCTTGTTATTCGCTTTCTGTTCTTCCGCGCGTCTCCTGCCAGATCGTCAGTCACTCGTGTACCCTAGTCTCGTGATTATTTCGATATCACGAGGCTATCAATAAATATATTTCTTCATCTAGAATCGACTGTTCACTGATTTCAAGATTAACGGAATAAAATTTGTTATCCCGCGAAGTGGTATGTTTATGTGGTACTAATTCAACACTTAAGGTCGGGAGATCAGTGAGATGTAATGAGATGAAGAAAGTGAGAGTGAAAGTTCCGATTTATTATGAAGAGGAACATTTTCGAACTGTGTATTAGAAAACGAAGTTTCCTCATTTCCTTCAGAAGGATAGAATCGCACCAAAGCCCACAAAATTTAGCTTGTGACCTTAAGTTCTATCTTTTCGGTGAACGTTCAGAACGGTAGATCTTTATCCTACTGTGTTATTACTGTGTTACAAAGGCATCTTCAACTACAGCAGATACGAACATTTTAAATAAACTAGAAATAGTTGGACAAAGACCTGTTGTTCCTCCAAATAGATTTGGGTTTATTGACATTTAGTTTGACAATCTAATCTGACAATCTAATGATAATAAACTGTTAGACAAATCTATATCCGGCCCGTATAGCTAATTTCTTTTAATACTACATTTGCCAGCGTTTAGCAGCTGTCAGGCCCTTACATTCAATCCAGTAAAGCTTTTAGTGGCGCGAGTCGCAGTTGACTGAGATCACCACTATAAAACAATTATTAACCTATCACAGAAAAGATAAGTAAATCCATGTGAGCGAACATATCTGCTGGCGATTTCGTGGTATCGAAAAAATACCGAAATTGTGTCAGAAAAGAGGGGTGAAATTACAGAAAATGAGGAGTCAAAATGGCAGCGACACAAACGGAGGGTTTGCGCGTACGGATAGTTATAAAAAGTGGGGTTAAGTAAGACAATTACTGGTACAGTGGGTTATAATAATGAATGTTTCAACTAAACCAACCGCGTTCTCTTCATAAACTTGGGTTCACTACACCGACCCCAGGCTAAAAACGGTTTATACTTTCGATGCTTTGCGGCTTCGTTCATGGGACTGATCGGTAAAACGTCGATCGTAGGACGGGAGGGTTGACGGACAGGAAGCGATCTATGATGCTCGAGTCGTCACCGAAGGTCTTTTATGGAGAACGGTACCAGGAGTAACGTGCCATGTTTGCTGCTGGGGTTGGCGTGCTACACCAAAATGGCTTTTATCCACAATCTGAAGCTTGCATTCGTAGGGTTCAGACCAGAAAACGCTACTGACAGTGGACGGAATCATAATGAGCCAAGAAACCAGAAGCGACCATAACGACCAATTCCGAGACTATGTGTACGCCAGACATATTTGGAACCAAAAATCGACTGAGTGCATTCACAAGAGCGTGAGTGATCAGACCAGCTTTCACCAAGATTGACTGAAGTCGATGTTACCGACAGGGCGATGGTCGGAGGCGTAGGCTCAATATAAAAATGTCAAAGAAAAAGAAAAAACTTGTCAAGTATGTAGGAAGGAGTATAATCCGAAAACCTATACGTTGCTTACTGAGGTTCAGATAGACTTACCTGGAGACCGCAGCGTAATACAGTAGTCTCATTCGTACCTCGTTTCTGAGAGCTTGAGACTGCAGTCTCATCCGAAGTCAAGGGCGGTGTGGTCTTCTGATCTGGACATGAGACAGGTGTCTCATCCATAGATGGCGCACATGACGCGTGCTGTTGACCGGGACGTGAGAATGAGGTCCCCGATGTATGAGGCATGTGATCCGAAGGAGAAATAGGGATGGCGCTAGTGAATTGGACGGGCCTAGCATTCAGTCTTGATTTATAGGATGAGGCATTTTTATGGACATATGGTGGTTAGAGATGATCAATGCTGACCAGGTCAATCATCCTTGAAGATCTTTTCGTGAAGAGAGATCCGTGAGAGGTTCTTTTTAAAGCTGTTGCAAATGTTTGCGTACCGAATCTACTAGTACGAAAACATATAGAAAGATAATTAACTCTCGAGGAAGAGCGACCTCTCTATACTATATGCGAGCTGATACTGGAGGCAGTGCTCGTAAGTACTCATAGGATTAGTTGTTGGACGTAATCTCATCCAACTAACGACATCGATTTTGCGAACCAAGTGGAAAGAAGAGACTATGATAATTAGAACTATTTGTATTTAAGTATCAAGAACTACGAGATGAGCACAAACGAATGTACAGTAATTAGAATTCGAAAACAAGCATTCAACAACAACCAAGAAGTCACAAGTTCATTCAAACACCACATTCGCCACAGCTTAAATTGGATTCCAAGTGTCTGTAATCAATTGTACGTCTTCTTCTCAAATTCATCCTGTGTCTGTCCGATAGTGTATTGGATAAAAACTGTGTATTATCTAGAATGCTCTCATTAGTATTAGAATTAACAACCGAAATTGGAACAGACTCACCTGGTTCCTGGAATTGTATTTGATCAACATGTCGATTGTGTGTACTTAAGTCATTGATATCTAGAAGTCGCACCATAGATTTCCCAACATTCTTCAGAACAATCCCCGTGGATGGTAGAAGATCATTTGCCACGATATTATGTAACTTCTGCAGACTCCAAACATCTCATATTCGACCGAAGAATTCTTCCTTTTAATAGTTTTGATGGAGTCTCTTTTGTCACTGAATGTCTGGCATTTCTATATTGCAGTAGAAAGGTATCTACTCCCCTCTTCAGCTCATTAAATGTTGAGGCGGCAATAGAATCAATAGCAGTTTTCAACGTCCTGACAAAATTTTCTGCCTGACCATCAGAACAAGGATGTTTGGGAGCAGTAAACAGATGTTTGCACCCTATACCATTTAACCAGGTAGTAACTGCATCTGCAGCAAAATGAGAGCCGTTATCAGTCACTAATACCATTGGAACCCCTTCTCGACTAAACACCTTTCTTAATGCTTGAATTGTGAAGTCAGAATTTGGTGAAGTTGTGAAGAAAACTTCAGGCCACTTTGAAAAAGAATCAATGACTACAAGTGCATAGTATTTGCCAAGAAACGGGCCACAATAGTCTGCATGAATTCTCTGCCAGGCTTCCGACGATACTGGCCATGGAGTCCACTTCAAATGCTGATTTTTCAGCTTATGACACTTTACACAATTGTTTGCTGTACAACAAATATCTGCATTTATCTCTGGCCACCAACACGTGAGCCTCGCCAAGGACTTCATTTTCTCAACACCTAAATGTCCACTATGAAGATCTTCCAGGACAGCTTTACGTAATGAAGGAGGAATAATAACCCGATCATTTAAGCACAAAATATCATCAGGAGTAATGGATAGCTCATCCCGCTTTGAAAAATAGATAGGGAATGTACGTTTCAGACTAGCATTCCAACCTTTCCGTATAGCATTAATTATACATCCAAAGTTTCTACGACTTTCCCTAATGAGATCTGGACGTTTCACTGGTAAAGGTTGCACCAACAAACAGTCTGAAGTATTAAGAGGTTTATTTTGTAGTGACTGTCGAGAAATGTAGTCAACATGTTGAATTTGTTTGGCACTCCTGTGCTGAACCGTATAGTCGTAGGCTCTCAAAGCAATACTCCATCGTTGAACCATAGCAGCTGAGGCACGTGCTAAGGATTTTTCAGGATGATAAATAAACTGCGAAGCCTCATGATCAGTAACAATAGTAAATTTCTTTCCGAATAAATATTTATGAAGTCTTTTAACAGCCCAAAACACAGCTAATGCCTCTCGCTGAGTCTGTGAATAGCCTTTTTCAGTAACAGTGAGTTTGCGTGAAACACAAATAACTGGTCTACCTTCCTGTTCTAAAACTGCACCAATACCCACAGGTGATGCATCAGTGATAAGCACAGACTGCACACTAGGGGAGTAAGTTCGAAGAACAGCATCACTTTGAAGAAACTTTAGTAGACTACGTAAGCACGACTCTTGTTCCTCACCCCATTTGAATGAATTGGATGTCAAAATATTAAATAAACAATTTGCACGACAAGAAAAATTAGGAATAAAACGGGAATAGTATTGAAGATCACCCACTAGTGAACGTAGTTCCATAAGATTTTTTGGAGACGGTGCATTTGTCAATGGAGCTAGTCGTTTCATATCTGGTCTAAAACCATTACCATCAACTAGGTATCCAAGACATTCAAAACTAGATACAAAAAATGAACACTTATTTGGATTTACTGTAATATTCTTCTCAATTAAACGACGCAATAAAGCAATAAGTCTCTGGTCATGAGCTCCCTTATCAGCACCATGAAAAATCAGATCATCTTGATAAACTTCAACACCTTCAAGATCACTAACCACCTTATTCATAACTTCCTGGAATATGGCTGGAGAACAACGTAGCCCAAATGGAAGGAAATTGTATTTAAACAGACCAAAAGGAGTATTAATTGTCGTCAAAATAGATGAGGATTGATCTAAAGGGATTTGAAGATAAGCATCTTTTAGGTCAACTTTCGAGAACACTTTAGAACCATGAAGTCGATTTAGGATATCTTCAGCCTCTACCGTAGTGCATGTTTGCTTCAATAAACGGGAGTTCAAGGTTAGTCTATAGTCACCACATATCCTAGGAGTCTTGCCATCCGATTTCATTAGCGTAACAATAGGAGTACCCCATGCAGAAGACTGAACCGGTTCAATTATACCTTTTGCACACAACTCATTCAATGTCTTATGCACTGCATCTCGAAGACCATAAGGAATTATTCGTCTTTTGAGAAAAACTGGTTCACCCTGTACTTGGAGTTTTATAGGCTGGATTTTCATACCTCCACTGCACTTAACACACGTAGCTATCAAATCTTTAAGTAAAGCATCAGAATTTTCTTTAGAAACTAGGAGAGACAACTCCACTTTAAGCCTTTTCAAATTCTTTAAACCCAGTATTGACAGTCCTGGTTCGCTAACTAAAAATTCACATGGTATGTATGAGGAATTATCATCTCTTATTAGCAATTCACAACATCCTCGTATAGGCAGTCTGTGTCCAGTAATCCCCAATATTGATACTTCAGTGGGTCGTACCAAAACGTTAGGATCTAACGATTTCAAGTTCTTGAATGAAATAATGGACTCTATACTGCCTGTGTCCACAATAAAGTCATGATATGAACCAAGTGATGTATATAATCGCTTTTGGATATGAGCATTACCTTTTGAAATGGTAGACAAAGATAAATGATCATTAGGATCAGCTGAATTATTGGGATCTAAATTACAAGCTTTAGTACTACTTGAGGCAAAATGAACAGTAGCTTTGCATACTGCTTGAATGTGTCCTATCTTACCACATCTTAAACATTTAGCATTGCGAAATGCACATGAATTACGAGAATGAAGTTTTCCACATGATAAACATTTGCCAAACTTGGTCTCGCCTTTGTGATTTCCTTTGTAATTCTTTTTTGAGACAGAGTTCATATTTACACGAGAATAGGAACCACTGTTAAACGAACACAATTTTGATTGACCCTGAGATTGTATTTCATCATGACAACTAATCAAAGTATTGGAAATCTTCATCAACTGAATATCAAGTTCATTCAACGCCTCGTAGTTAATGCACGCAGTTCTAACATCTTGAAAGGAACAGTTTGACATTCTTGACAGCTCTCTTTCCAAACTAGGTATGTTAATTCCTGCAATTAATCGGTCTCTCAGCAGCACATGAAGTTGATCACCGAAATTACATTTGACAGCTTGTTTCTGCAATTCAAGAATGAATTTCTTAACCTTTTGGTCATTTTGACGAATCATCTTATGAAATTTCGCCCTTTCACGGCATTCAAAACCAGGGCACTTTACGTGATTTAATAATAACTCCCTAAGCATTGCATAGGGAAGTGATATAGGTTTTTCTGGATATGCCGAAGTTTTTAATAAGCTGTACGCTTCTTTTCCGATGAATGTCAGGAAATGAGCCACAATTTTATCATCTTTGACATCTTTCCTGATCATACTTCAGATTTCAAACCTTTCCAAATAATCTTCGAAAGCTTCAGAAATAGAATGAATATCTAACTGTTCCATTACAAGTTCCATCGCGACGCCAATATGATGATTAGAAGTATTTGTATTTAAGTATCAAGAACTACGACATGAGCACAAACGAATGTACTGTAGTTAGAATTCGAAAACAAGCATTCAACAACAACCAAGAAGTCACTAGTTCATTCAAACACCACAGAGACCCAAGGACTGTGAGAAAGACCAAATAATACTGACAGCAAGTAAACTGTCAAACTCATGTTTTACTTTACTTACTTACGCCTGTTACCCCCAATCGAGCAAAGGCCGCCCACCAGTTTTCTCCAATCAACTCTGGCCCAAGCTTTCCTTTCTAGTTCTTTACAGATTTCGTTCATTCTTCTAATGTCTTCCTCTATTTCTCGGCGTAATGTGTTCCTTAACCTTCCTCTTTTCCTTTGGCATTGAGGGTTCCATGTGACGGCTTGTTTCATGACACAGTTGGGTGCTTTTCGTAGTGTGTGTGCTATCCACTTCCACCGCTTCTTCCAGACTTCCTCCCCCATTGGAATCTGGTTTGTTCTCTCCCACAGTACGTTGTTTCTGATGGTGTCTGGCCAACGAATCCGAAGTATTTTGCATAGACAGCTGTTAATAAACACTTGTATCTTCTGAATGATGCCTTTCGTAGTTCTCCAAGTTTCCGCTTCATACAGTAGAACTGTCTTGACATTTGTATTGAAAATCCCGATTTTGATTTTGGTTGAAAGTTGTTTGGAGTTGCAGATATTTTTCAACTGTAGACATGCAGCCCTTGCTTTGCCGATCCGCGCCCTCACATCTGAATCGGATCCACCTTGATTGTCGATGATGATGCCAAGATATGTGAAGGTGTTAACGTCTTCCAAGGCATCTCCATCAAGAGTGATTTGGTTGGTGCATGTTGTGTTGCATCGGAGAATTTTGCTTTTTCCTTTATGTATGTTGAGACCTGCTGCTGCAGAGACTGCTGCTACACTGGTCGTCTTCTCTTGCATTTGTTGTTGCGTGCGCGACAGAAGAGCCAGGTCATCTGCGAAGTCCAGATCGTCCAGCTGCATCCTAGATGTCTACTGAATAACGCGCTTCACTCCAGATGTTGACATCTTCATAATCCAATCGATCACCAGGAGAAAGAGAAAGGGTGAGAGTAAGCAACCTTGCCTCACACCGTTCTTCACCTCGAACGAGTCTTTCAGCTGTCCTCCGTGCACGATTTTGCAGTTTAATCCATCATAAGATTTCCGTATGATGTTAACTATCTTCTCAGGCGCGCCGTAGTGTCGAAGAAGCCTCCACAGTGTTTTCCTATCCACGCTATCGAACGCCCTTTCGAAGTCGATGAAGTTGATGTAGAGTGGTGAGTACGGTTCAATTGATTGTTGCACAATGATCCGTATTGTCGCGATTTGGTCAGTCCACGATCGATCCTTACGAAATCCGGCCTTTGGATCTCGAAGTTGAGCGTCTACGACGTCCTTCATTCTGTTCAACAATACCCTGTTGAAAACTTTGCAATTTATTGAGAGAAGAGTGATGCCTGTGTAGTTCTCACACTTGCTGAGATCGCCTTTCTTTGGTATTTTGGTCAGGTATCCTTCTTCCTAGTCCGTTGGTACTTCTTCCTCATCCCAAATCTTCTTAAAGAGGATGTGAAATATTTTCGCAGTTGCTTCTACATCTGCTTTCATTGCCTCTGCTGGAATGTTGTCTGGTCCTGCTGCTTTACCGCTCTTGATTTGTCTGATGGACATACTGATCTCCTCAATCGTAGGTGCGCCAATATTCATTGGGAGGTCCGTAGATGCTGCTTCGATGTTGGGTGTCTTCAGTGGAGCTGGTCGATTTAGGAGTTCCTTAAAGTGCTCTACCCACCTATTTCGCTGTTGTTCAGTGTTGCTGATTACTTTCCCTTCTTTGCTTTTCACTGGTCGTTCTGGTTTACGATAGTTCCCGGCGAGCTTCTTTGTTGTTTCGTACAATTGTCTCATGTTTCCTTTGCTTGCAGCCTTTTCCGCCGTCATTGCTAGATCCTCTACATATTTCCGTTTGTCGGCTCTGATGCTCTTCTTAACTTTCCTGTTTGCTTCTGTGTATTCAACTCGTGCACTAACTTTCTCTGCTCTTGTTCGGCTGACATTCACTGCTGCCTTCTTGTTCCTCCTTTCTTCAATTTTTGCAAGAGTGTCAAAAGAGATCCATTCCTTGTGATAGTGTTTCTTGCGGCCAAGAACCTCCTGGTATGTGGAAGTGATTGGCTGTTTGATCTCTTCCCAATTGTTCTCCAATGTTGTTTCCTCTCCTTTGAGTAGTCCTGCAAGGCCTGGAACCTATTGCTGAGGGCTTTGTTGAATTCGTTGAGTTTTACGGTATCCCGAAGTAAGACCAGTTTGTTGATGGCACATAGGTTTGCAAATCTCTCACCGTTTTCGCTTCTTTCTCCTAGTCCATGTCGTCCCATGATGTCTTAATATACAGTGTTGTCCATGCCAACCTTGGCATTTAGGTCTCCCATTAAAGTCGTCAAATCCTTTGGTGAGCAGCCTCTCGTAGAATTGATCTTTATCGTCGTCATTGTAGTCTTCGGTAGGTGTATAGAATGGAATAGTGTCTAGCGAAATATAATTTGCCCAGTGCCAGTAGGCGAGGCTTTGCCGTGACTGATGGTCTGCAGATGACGATATCGTAACGATGTAATAAAAATAGAGGTTCAGTAAAACAATCACTGGCACAGTTGGCTATAATAATAAAGGCTTCAATCCAACCAATCGCGTTCGCTTCATAAAAGTGGATTCACTACAAGCTTCTGGTAAAGAAATACTTACAGACGCCACAGCCTTAGTCTACAATCAAGACTATTTCAGTTTTCTGCTCCAGCTAAACAGTAATCTTGAGGTAGTAGCTAACAGTTGGTCATATTTACCAGAATCTACAACAACCGACTAAGGCTTATGGCCCATCCTGCCATTCTGAGAGAAGCGGGCTTACTTCTGTAAACATCTCCAAATTTACTTTAATTACACCCTTTAAACCGAACGGTCGTCAAGGAAAACTGGATTCACTTTAAACATTGACTACGAGATTTTATGTTGCAACATTCCCGTTTAACTCTGTTAGGCTGCGATTGTCTTCAACTTGTTAATTAACTTTTATTGGTGACCGAGTTGAGATTGACTATGATCACCACTAAATATCCATTATTATCCCATCACATATTATAGAAATAAATCCAGGGTTCAATGCTTATTTGAAGGAGAAAGTACGCGTCACATAGAGCAGCAACGCGTAAAAGAACATTGCGCGTAAGTAAGTGTTTTTGGTACAGTTAAACAAAACGAGTACAATAATAAATGTTTGTTTTTTTCACCAATCGCGTTTTCTTCGTAGAAGTGTGGTGGACCGATCAATATATTATTTCAAAATATTAACAAAGTTATTGAATATCAGTAAATGTATATTGAAATATATCAGTTAAATGCGATAAATACAATAAAAAAATATATAAGAACGTTACTTAATGCAGCTACTTGTGCGTGTTCGATTTGATCTGATCGGATTTCACCACCACAATCTTTTTATATTCAATAATCCATTTGCTATGATATTCCAAAGGTCAGTATGTGTATGTGACTGCAGTCTATAAAGTAGATAACATACGTATTAATGGTTAAGAATAATAACCAAAATAAGCAGATGAGAATAGTAATGGTATGTGTAAAAAGTGTATTTGATAGTGTATAGCAGCGAGTGTCGTGCTAATAATGTACAGTGAACGGAAAATGAAAGCAGCGAGGAAAATGAGAGTGCGCCTGTTGTATTCAAGGTCACACAGATAAACAAAATAAATACAGATAGTATCAAAAACTGTTTACAAAATAAGTTTTGTCATGCCATCTCCACAAAAGTGTTGTTCCACTACAAACTCATTGGGTTTCTTTGTTTAGTTTTGAAGTATATTAGTCAAATTTTATCTTGAGAAAACTCAAATATCTGAAGCAAATCAATTAGTATATATAACTTCTTTTATTTCACATGATAATTTGCAGTGAATCATGAGAATTGTTATTTCACTTTTCAATATGTTTATAGGTGAATGCATGATATCAGAACTTTGTGAAGTGTATTAACTACTTTTAACATTAATATTATGACTGAATTTATGAAGCACTTCAATGCAATTTATCTTTACTGATAATATTTATGTGAAATAATGCATAAGTGATAATATATCATGTGATTGAAATTACCTAGATTTATCAATGTTATTGATGCTTTGATTACTTTGATAATCATATATTATCCCTTTTGAAATTTTAAATTTAATCCTTCTATTCACTTTTAGTGGTGAGAGATAACAGAATGTCTCTGTGTTCACCACTAAATGTTCCATACTATCCCGTCACGTATATCAAAATAAATCCATGTTCTAAGGTTTTATTGAAAGAGAGAGTAGGCATTAGATGGGGAGCAAAGCATTTAGAAAAACGGCAGCAACGCGAAGAGAACGTTGCGCGCCAGAAGTGTTTTTTTGTACAGTTAAACAAAACGAGTACAATAATGTTTATTTTTCACAAATCGTATTTTCTTCGTAGAAACGTTCCATTACACACTTTCGTTGTATGATTTGATTGATACTATCAGAACATAGGATGAATATCTGAAATGGGAAACTATTCATTCACGACTTTCGACGTTTTAATATTAAGATTTTTTGGAAGGTGATACACTTAAGTGTACGAATAGAGGGATCATTAAAGAAATCAAACTAATTATGATATGATATATGATAGCTATTTCAGCCTTGGTACGGGTCCCATCAGCAGTGAGCATCCACGACACTTGCGCCTCGCAGGATTCGAACCGAGGGCCTTCGGTATAAGACGTGAAAGCCTAATCTCCGGACTACTGGACCGGCATCCAACAGTGTTAATGTCTTACTTCGATCAATCCACGGTCTTGCGCAACCTCATACACAATCTTCGGTACTTACTGTTTACACCCGAACAGGTTGAATGAACTTCACTGGTCACGACTTCCCACTAGAAATCGGAGAAGATTCCTCACGGAGTAAGTCACTACTAGTGAGCACAGGTAATTTCATTACGGTGTTGTGAAGACTGTTAAGTTATGCATTTGAAATCATAAATCGATCAATATATTCCCAATTTGTGGTCAATTTATTATTTGTGAAATGATGGAGGTATACGATAGATCGCCCGAAAAGATCTAGATTTATCTACAATGCAACCACTATCTACCAGGTGTGCTAAGATAGAACTGCGTATTGTTTTTGACTGACCCTTTGTAAACCATGCTGGGAGAAGTTCACTCATTCGTTGATTGAGTTGACTGGAAGTATGCCTGATATAGCTATCTCCACAGGAGCAGCTGAATTTGTTATTTACAGACTCTTTAATTCAATGACTCTTTTTGGCTTGTTTATGTGTAATTGTAATTTTTTATTTGATCACTTTTTGTTTGAAATATAAATGAGGTAGGAGCTGGTTATTGCTGACAAACTTAAGAGCTGATTATCAAAAGAAGAAGTTAGCGTTTAGTGGATTCTATCTATAGTTATTTTTCTTCTGACATATCGATACAACACAATCACGAACTAATAATGGTATGATTTTTACCAATTACCAATCTTAAACAAATTGGACTGAAAGTGAATGGCAACTTGATGCCACTCATCATACATCATCACTTCTACAAAGAAAAGCGCGATTGGTTGAATGGCAATATTCACTATTATAACCAATTGTATCAGTGAACGTTTTAACGAACATTTTGTTTATTCGTACTTTTATAATGCACTTTCCTCCTTCGAAGTCGCCATCTTTCTTTCGTTAGTCTATACCTTCGCACGTTTCAGTATTCTTTCTATACCACGAAATCGTTATCAAAAACGTTTATTTCATCCGGACTACTCCACTTCGTTTTTCTAATACGAGATTTTGGGATAATGCTTGGGACGTGTTCATAATCTTTGGACTCGAACATGTACAAGTTCATAAACAGTTCAATCTCATAAAATCTATTTACCAGTGATTTGGAGAATGGTTTAATGAACGAAATTTCAGTTTGACCACAAAAGTTGTTGAATTACTTTACGAACAGATTATCATAATTGAATATTTACTTTTTGACAGTGTCTTTTCATTTGACATCAGACGTCATGAAAATCTCCTATTTCCAATTTTTCCCCATTGATTAATTTAGTTCAATTCAACTAGTGAGCAGACAGTATTGTTCCTCACTGTAAAGCTCATTGAAAGACCCATCCACTTTTTGTATTTTGCGTTCACTATCATGTATCATTTGAAGTATCGTTATCTTAGACCTTATTTTAGTGCCCAAACCATTTTCTTGGTTTTCTATCCCCCAACGATTGACCACTTGGCTTCGAATCCCTGTTATTTAATGATGTTGCAAGTGAATAAGTAAATTTCTTCATTTCACGAGAACACTAACTTGTACATTGGTTAAATATAATTATACTCAACAAGTCTTTTATCACATCATTGGATTTATGCATTGATCTATAGTGATCTACTTTTATGAAGAGAACCCTACTGGTTTATTTGAAACATTCATTATTATAACCAATTGTACCGGCAATTTTTTTACTGTACTTTTTGTCTATACTGCTCTGTACGCACACACTTTCAGTTTTGGTTATTTCTGTTATTTTGTCTCCACCGTCTTTGTAATTTCGCCCTGTAAGATCCAATTTTGTAGGTTTTATTTGTGAAAATCCCTCCATGTATACATTTGTAATTTGTCCGCATTGATTCCTTCAGTTGTACATTTTGTTAGTCTGTTCGATTTCATTTCGTAATGATAATATTTGTAGTTTATTATAGTTTTTATTTCTTTTGTCTTTTACTGAGTTTCTATGTTTCTTTCTGAACTGCATTTATGTTGTTTAAGTTGATACTTAGTCATGGCGACAGCCATTTTGATTTGTTACTCTTTTGATTGAATTGCTTGCTCTGACTTGAATTGTTCGTTTTGATAGAGAATCGAAGCACTCTTCCGGAATAGGAAACACTCTGTGTTATAAAGCGACCAGATATTATCTGTCGAACGGATCTGATCTATCCAGGAGGGATAGAATAACGTTTATTTGTTGCTGTGATTTGATTAATTGAACCATTGTTGATGGAATAAGTGAGTGGTAATATTTGTTTAGGTAATGATGATGTATATTTATATTTATAATGAATATTAGAACCGTTATTTACCCAAATCACTTGTTTTGATTTCAACTGGGCAAGACGAGTATCTAACCTACCTAGACAGTAATTCCTCAATCCAAACCTCACTGTGGATCCTACAACCCTTCTTCTCTGGCACAATTTCAGTATTCTATCGATACCACGAAATCGCCAGCAAATATATTCCGTAGTATGCATTATTGTATCCTCTCTTTGACGGACACGTAATTGGTCTGTAGTGGTGATCTTAGTCAATCACGACTCGCTCCTCTACAGATCGAAACCCAATAATTTTAAAATGATACTGTTTTACATATCACAGAATCGTGTAATACATCAAGGAAATAACCTAACTTCATCTTAACTAAAACCATTATTTTCTTAATTTCATGAATAAATTTAATTTTCCTCATTCAAATTGTAAATGAAATAATAATTTCTTTCATCCACTTTTGAATTTCATGTTTCTCTCAATACAATTTCTCATTTGTTTTTACATATAGCTTGATGACAAAATGTGAATTAACTACATTCATTTTTCTAACTATTTATGTAGATTTATGAAAGTGTTGGGGATGTTAGATCCCCATAATTCGCTTGATAAATGCCTTATTTTGGATTTCACGTTTGCCAGCATGGGTCGGTCAGCTGACCTTGAGATTTCGTTTCCCACCAGGAAAATCCATGGATGTGATTGGCTGCTGTGTATTTTAGTGTGCTGTTTTCGTAACTGTCCCAAGGATGTTTCTATGATGTATAAATAAACGAGATTTGTGTGCTTGATATTATTGTGATTGCTGGGTGTTTGTAGAATATACTTTCTACGCTTACAAAGACTTCTTTCTTCAGCTTGGGATTCAAGGTAGCCTACCAGGACGCTGGTAATTGTCTCGTTCGCGTTTATCGACTAAGGTGAACTCGTAATAGCTTCAAGCATACCCAGTGACGAACATAACAAAAAGAGATCAATAAAAGGAATCGGATACATAAGAGAAACATACTCAACAATGCATCCAAATGTATAGAAAAAACAAATATACTTAAAAATATCTGTAAATAATTTGTATTCACTTATCTCGTGAATCAATTATAATATGAAGCTAAGGGATAAATCAAACTCCGCCAGTAGAACCTACGGGTCTACTGCCGGTCCCAAGCCCGGATAAAGGAGGAGGGTTGGGCGCTGATCGGCAAAGCAAGGGCTGCATTTCTACAACTGAAAAATATCTGCAACTCCAAACAATTTTCAATCAACACCAAAATCAGGATTTTTAATACAAATGTCAAGAGAGTTCTACTGTATGGAGCGGAAACTTGGAGAACTACCAAAGCCATCATCCAGACGATACAAGTGTTTATTACCAGCTGTCTTCGCAAAATACTTCGTATTCGTTAGCCAGACACGATCAGTAACAACGTACTGTGGGAGAGAACAAACCAGATTGAAGTGCAGGAGGAAATCAGGAAGAAGCGGTGGAAGTGGATAGGACACACATTACGAAAAGCACCGAACTGCGTCACAAGACAAGCCCTCACATGGAACCCTCAAGGCAAATGGAAAAGAGGAAGGCCAAAGAACACACTACGCCGAGAAATAGAGAAGGATGTGAGAGGAATGAACAAACATTGGACAGAACTGGAGAGGGAAGCTTAGGACAGAGTTGGTTGGAGAAAACTGGTGTGCGGTCTATGCTCAATTGGGGGTAACAGGCGTAAGTAAGTAATTAAGGGATGAATCATGTAAACTGGTTACTACTTTCAATAAATAGTGTATTCCTATTTTTTCAGCTCAAGTAAGAATATATGCTTTCAATGCTCGTATCGATTAGAAGAAACCGGACAAGAAAAAACTATGTTAAGATTTCTGTATCTTCACTCTTTACTGACCAGCTCATTTGGGTCATGAGATTCAAGAAGTCTATTAATTACTAGTTCGCTTAAGTATATCTCCACACTGATCTCCTTTAGAACCAATAACACGAATTGTTACCATAGTAAGCATATTGTAAAATTTGGAACTATATAATTGCTAGATAACTAGAATATTATGCTTATATATATTTCATTTACTATAAGAGTTCATTTTGCTCACTTACTGCTGTTGTACTCTCTACTATTTTCAATTCGAAATCATGAATCGATCAATGTTAGACCACAATTAGAAACCTGAAAGCCTTGGTACGGGTCTCATCAGCAGTGAGCATCCATGACTCTTGCGCCTCGCAGGATTCGAACCGAGGACCTTTGGTCTAAGACGCGAAAGCCTAACCTCCGGACTACTGGGCCGGCATCCGATCAATCCACGGTCTTGCGCAACCTCATACACTGTCTTCGGTAGTTACTGTTTACACCGGAATAAGTTGAACTTCACTTATCACGACTTCCCACCAGAACTCTGAGAAGATTCCTCACAGAGTTAGTCACTAGTGAGCATAGGTAATTGCATAATGATGTTGTGAAAATTGTTAAGCTACAAACTTTGAAATCATGGATCGATCAATGTATTCCCAATTTGTGGTCAATTTATTATTTACAGACTCTTTAATTCACTGACTCTTTTCGGCTTGTTTATGTATAATTATAATTTTTTATTTTATCACTTTTTGTTTGAAATATAAATGAGGTAGGAGCTGCTTACTGCTGACAGACTTAAGAGCTGTTTATCAAAAGAAGAAGCTAGCGTATAGTGGACCAATAAGAACCTGGTTGACGACTGAAGCTATAATGTTTGATCAGTCGTGTCATTGGTCAAATCAGAGACACTAAGCTATGATGTAGATGTCAGAAAAAGTTAGAATTTAAATTCTCATTGGTGGTTTGTCATATGATATTGTCCAGCAATCACATAACATAGATTACAGACAACAATCACTTCAAAATCCGAACTCCAATAGGTTCACTCGATTTCTTTCATTCCTGGTAGATAGGTAAGGAAACGAACACCGCTAACGTTCTATCATTATATGGCACAAGACCTCATAAAATCGTATGCGTTGGTTACATGAACATCATATGTCATAAATACGATAGCACACTTTGCATACATACAATCAGCTCATAAGTGATACCGAAACTGAAGAATAGGTGCGGAAATGATTTTAACGGTAACTTAGAAACAGTGAAGCATAAATCAACTGTCCCTGAGTTGAACGGAAACTTATGTCTAAGGACAATGCGAAAATTTATTATTATAAACCAAATATTTAATAACTATAACATACTTGACCGTATTATAATTTGTATTACGGGGTTGTGAAGGTTGATTGTTAAGTTACACATTTTTGAAACCATGCATCGATCAATGTTAGACCACCATTAGAAACCTGGAAGCACTGGACGGCCGTTTCACAACCCTGTAATACGAATTACCTGTGCCAACTAGTGACTAGCTTCGTGAGAAATCTTCTCCAAGTTCTAGTGGGAAGATGTGACCACTGAAGTTCAACCTGTTCGGGTGTAGGCAGTGTCTACCGAAGACTGTGCGTGAGGTTGCGCAACTCCGTGAATTTGATCAAGTTAGACATAAACACCGTTAGATACCGGCTCAGTGGTCTAACGGTTGGGGCGTTCGCGCACAATGCCGAAGGTCATGGTTTCGAATCCTGCGGGATTCGTGGATGCTAATTGCTGAGGAGTCCCATACCAGGACGAAACGGCCACCGTCCAGTGCTTCCAGGTTTCTAATAGTGGTCTAACATTGATCGATTCATGGTTTCATAAAAACATATTATGATTGTAAAAGTATTACTTTTGTGCAAAAATCTTATCCTAACTAACAGAAATCTCTATTTGTGATAAATACTGATAGATAATTAAAATACTCACTGGGGATTGTAAACAAGGATGATCATATTTACTAGAGGTACTACCAAATTCATCATGATTGTACACTTACATTTGTATTTGACTTACCATAATACAACCGTGATAAAAATTGTAACACATGATAAACTTTGTGTGATCAACCAGTAAGCAGTAAATAGTATAATAACTATAGTGTTATACAGTTCCATGACTATGTTCTTCTTGTCAGAATCAAGGTTGAAACTAAACACTAGATAGATAGATAAGATAAGAGATGTTTAATATGCTTCAATTTAGATCACGTTAGACTTTGACCTCATTAACACTGATCAGTTTTATCTTAATTTTTTGTCTTCACAAGCAAATTTAAAGAAATAGAGGGGGTTATAAATCAATGTTAGATATCCAATTACCTTTGTCTTCGATTATTCTTTGACAAACAATAAAATTATCAAGAATTATGTCATAGAACTTGGTGTCCATGGTTGATTCTACAGCGATTAAATGTTATTAATGGGAATGAAAGATATTTTAGTGGCTGAGTTAAATTCGAAGTAGGATTCAGCACTTTAGTGGGCCGTGATCTGACTCCAACCATAATATTGCGGGGTTGTTGTGAAGATTGTTAAGCTTTATTTGTAACCATGAATCGATCAATGTTAGACCACACCATTAGAAACCTGGAAGCACTGGACGGTGGCCGTTTCGTCCTGGTATGGGACTCATCAGTGGCAGTGCGCATCCACGGCTCCTGCACCCCGCAGGATTCGAACCCAGGATCTTCGGTATTGTGCGCGAACGCCCTAACCGTTAGATATGTTGTGAAATAAATCATCTCTTCAGTTTCCGTATATTATACTTAGGCTTACTCCATATATACGAGGAAAGCAATCCGTTGTATGAGTTTATTTCATGCAATCGTTCGATATGAGAATACGAAGCGTTAAAGCAAAGTGGGAGAGGACAGTGAACCAACTCAATGGGTTACAGCATGACAAGATAAGCTAGACAAGTAATAGGCGAAGCAAGCGGCATACACTCACTACTGGAATAAAAATAACCAAGGATATGAGTGAATGATTAACGAGGTCGAAAGGCATGTGAATGATGGCTAGGTCAGAAAAAGTTAATATGTTTGTCCAAAAGCTAGGACAAACCATTTGCGCTCAATACAAACAACAATATGTTTTATTTTTAAATCAAGTTAAAATAACATTAATTCATTATTTTTAAAGGCTTCTCATCAGCTGTAAACTGACTGATTTTTAGATACAGTAATCAGTGAAGTTTATTTACGAACAACATAAGAAATGAGAGGAAACAACATATTGAACACAACAGTTAAGATTGTTGTGTATTTTTGATGTTTAAGATGAAATCATAATAGAAAAAGAAGGTAAAGTTATAGATGATAATGAAGATCCTGTTCTGTCGACAAATCCTGTTAATCACAGCATATATTCGAGAAAGCAAATACGTAAGTACTTGAACAATGTATATTCCTGACACTCAAGGTTAACAATAATAAAATAAGGAAAATATATTTGAACTGAGCTGACGGAAATGTCCAAATTAACGTTTATAGTCATACAGACGTTAACATAAACCTGTTTTAAAAGCAGTCAAGGTCACAAAAGAATGTCATTGAAAGTTGCAAACCAACTTAAGTTAGACAGACATTGAACACCTTGAAGCATTAGGCAGACTTTTCGTCTTAGTATGGGACATCTGAGAACAACGCATCCACGGTTACGTATGTAAAAATAGAAACCAAGACCTTGGGACTCGCTCTGCAACCACTGAGTCAGCATTCAGTGATGTCAGTGTCTGAATTTAATCAATTCATGATATTTTTCAACCCTCATCCATTCTCTGCCCTTGATAACTAGTGGTCATAGCTTCTCATCAGAACTCGTAGAATTCCATCACCAGTGACCGCATGATAATTTTCATTATAGGGTTGTGGAGATTGTTAGGTTTCGTTAAAATCATGAACCGACCAATATCACCGTTGGATGATGGCTCAATGATCAACAGGTTAAGTATTCAAACGCTAGCCTGAAGGTCCTTAACTCGATTGCCGCTCGCACGGCCGTGGATATGAGCTGGTGAGGAGTCCCATACTAAAGCGAGACGGCCATCCAATGATGCTTCCAGGTTTCCAAAAGTGGTCTAAGACCGATCAGTTCATGGTTTCACTGGAACTCAATAATCTCTACAACCTTGTAATTACAACAGCATCATTGACAAGAACAATTATACGTGATGATAATGACTGAAAATGATGAAATTAGTTAATCTGTCCAAAATTAGAGTTAGTTCATGTAATTATCGAAAAAAACATGCTACAAACCGTATAAACAGTTCTTATTATGATTCAGTCTTATTTTATTGATCCAGATAAAATCATTAGATAAAATATTTGGCAATGAATATCAAGAGAAATTTGTCGGTGACATTTAACAACAAAATGTCTCAATAATGTGAAATTTATGAAGTACCTCCTGTATAGATTTGAGTTTGTTCATATTTGATTTCATTCAGCTCTTTTATTAACTCATTTAACTCTTAACATGGCCGTCAAGAGTAGAGGACATTCATAGGTTGCTAGTCTTCCATCATAGGTGTATCCGAAGCATTGCTCGTGTATCCTGGGACGACCGAGTAAGCAATGCTATCGTTAGGAAACGAGTTCTAGGTAAGGATGGCAAATCAGTAGATGAAGCATTGAAACTTCATCAGTTGAGGTGGTTGGGACATGTGTTACGAATGCCTAACCACCGACTGCCTCATCGAGCTATGTTTTGTGGTGTAGGACTAGGTTGGAAGAAAGTTAGGGGCGGCCAAACCAAAACATGGCAGAAATTCATGAAGTCACTGACAAGTGGACTGAGTCATGTTGGTAGTTGTCGACTACCTGGTTGGGGTCCGCGAGACGATAGTCACCGATGGTTAGAGACCCTGAATGACATGGCTCAAAATCGTTTGCAATGGCGCAAGTGCATCCACTCTTTGTGCTCTCTCAAATCCTAAACTTTTTAATTCCTCATAATCTCTATCTTACTCCTTCCAAATTTATCTCACTGAATTATACTTCTCGAATCATATCTTTGCTCCCCGATCTTCTTCATTGCTGCTAATAATTCTACTATCGCTATCACTCTTGTATTTGAACTGAGAGTTACATCTCTGTGCTGACGTGGTATGGCAACCTGAACTGATGTACTTATGTACGAAGTTCTGCGTTGTATCTGTCTGTCTGTCTGTCTGTCTGTTTGACTGCCTGTTTATTAACTCATTTAATATACAGAGTCATTCGTTTAGCAATAACTTATATGTATATATATATATATATATATTGAGCATTGCTTACCGCCTACATACATATTCATTCTATTAGCTTTGATGTTTCGATGATTCATCCATCTTCCTATGTATATCTATGTTCAATTTAATCCTATTCACTCACTCTCGCTCTCTTATTCTTCAGCACTCACATATAATTTTGCTTCGTGTGTCTGTGGTTTTGGTGATCTATATTTGTGGTGCGACAAATAAATGCATTCAGCACTTTATTCACCACTGAACGTTATCTAGTTGCGGTTGTCTGGACAAGCATTTTATGAAGTCTAAGAACGTATCGAATACCAACCGACATGAAAATAGTGAAGCACCAGCCACCACACTTATAAATATTTGGTATCCGAAATAAAGTGACATTAATCATGTCAGATTATTTGTTCTGCCATATTCTATACATTTGGTTTAACCCTGAAGACCTTAATTTCACGCGCCATCTTTGTTTATTATTATGACGTAAATTGTGAAAACATTACAATCATTTGAACTTGAAATGTACTACTACTACTATTTTAGGCTATTCATTTCTAACATCATTATTCATCAGGTTAAAACATTATGTGCATCGAAAGACCTCAATTAACCAAACAGACCTAAAAGATGACCTGAAAAGTTTAACGTACGACTAAATTTGTTCGTGAAAAATGTCATGTCCACTGAAATCATGCGATCAATAGGTAGATAGGTAGGTATATGATAGAATAAATGTGAATAAACATACGATCTAAGGCTAATCAAAAATAAACTTGAAATATATATATATACTTCAAAATAGTAAATGGTTACTTGAAAACACGTATTAACTTATGTGTACTGTATATAAGTTACTTCCAAAGTGACCTGAAAACATCAATACGCTAATGAGAATCTAGGAAGGAGGAGTTAAATTTCGAATGTTAAAAATAAATGTGACTAGAATGTATGGGGCTTTAGTACATTCGTTAATGACCTTGTGGTGTGAGCTACTTATAAGTAGTATATGACATGAGTGTCAACGTAATGTCTGGCAGCAGAAGATGGGGGAAGATCAAGAAAGGAAGAGTTAGAACACAATGGAATTTGTATGAAACGCATGAATAGTGACAATGGATTGATGTTTTGCAACAGGAACAGTCCAGTTCGATATGATGGACTGATATTTTGCAAATTAGCAATTTACGATATGGTTTTCCTATTTTACTGAGTAACTCTGTAATTTTCGTTAAACACAATTCGGTTGCCCTCACCTGCGTTCTCCTTCAATACAACTTTGCCTAGGTTCACAGTCGGTAAATTCAGATGATGTTAGCCACGAAAACTTATTCTCAATAATTTAGATTCGTTTCGCTCAGAATTTGTTTCGAAGCCGAGGATGGCTCACAAAGAACTCCATTCAACTTGTTTATCTGTGTACTAGTCGATAAGTCAACAAAATTTCCTCGATGGACAAAAATTCATTGATCATATTCAGATATACATTTTTGAAACCATGAATCGATCATTTATAGACCACCATTAGAAACCTGGAAGCACTGGACGGCCGTTTCGTCCTGGTATGGGACTCCTTAGCAGTGCGCGTCCACGACTCCTGCACCCTGTAAACCCTGAGAGCGTCCTTTAATCAATGTAGCACCGGTGATCTCCTATGCCCAAAAGTTAAATTTCAACAAAGAGTCAATTAATCGAATGTATTTGTCAGCAATGATAAACATTATCTGAGATTTATTCAATGTCGATTTCATTCTATAATCAGAAAATAGACTTTTGTAAATTTTAAGTATCTTAATAAATCTATATACCAATCTCCCTTTAAACTGTTCACCGAACTTGTGGTACTTACTTATGTCTGTTACCCCTGATGGAGCATAGGCAGCCTATCAGCATACTCCAACCTACTCTGTCACAGGCCTTCCTTTCCTGTTCTATCGAACAGCTGTTCGTTCATTTCATATCTGTCTCCAATTCTCGAAGTAACAAGTTCTATGATCTATCTCTTTTTGTTTGGCCTTGAGAGTTCCAAGTGAGGAAATGTCTTTTGACATTTGTTATGCTCGTCAGTTGATATGCTTGAAACTATGACGAGTTCACCTTAGTCGGTAAACGAAAGCGAAGACAAATGATCCAGTGACACGATAGGCTACTCTAATCCGAGCGTCCCAAGGCCACACTAAGTAGAGGAAGAAGTTTTGATATGGCATAGAAAGTGTATTCTACAATCACCCAGAAAATATAAGGTCAACAAGCACATAAATCAAGTTTATTTATACGTGATATGAACGTCCTTGGGGGAGCCACAAAAAAAACGTACTAAAACAACACATCAATCAGTGATACAGTCAAGGATTTTCTGTGGGAAATGTGATCTCAAGGTCAACTGATCAGCCCATGCTCGAAAGCAAAAGATCCGAAATTAGGACCTTCTCAAGTGAGTTCTAGGGATCCGACGTCCCAACACACTGTTGGGTGATTTCGCCAATACGTGTCCTATCCACCTCCAGTGCTTTTTCTTAATTTCTTTCTCTGCCGGAACCTTGGCAAATCTATATAGCAATATCCCTTCATTGAATATCTGATAGACACCATCAATCTGTTAACTTGACACAAATTTGAACAGAGAAATGAGAAGATATATTTTGTGAGATAACACCATTTCGTGCTTTCTCGTCAGTCACATACAAGCAAAATGTTATCCGTGTAAATACAGTTTTGAAGATAATGTCAAAATTTCTTATTTAGCATGACATTCACTCACTAGAACCATGGTATACATACGGTTGTTTTTGAACACATAAAGTTGAACTTTTCCGACCAATCAAGATAGCTTCGAGTAGTTTGAGTGTGTGTGGGTTTCGATGACATGTCACAACTCTAAAGGCTGATTTTGGGTCAAATTGATGACCATTCATCATTAGATGTTTTGCAATGGACGAGGCTGGGTTTCTTGATCGATCTTGAGATGACGGGCTAGGTGGATGAATCATGGATTTGATTAACCATCATGGAATATGTTCTCCTATCCTGTCCTCCAATCGGCGATCTGTCCTACCTAAGTAACTTTCTCCGCAGTTACATGTGAATTGGCAAATACAGTGTGATTTGGACTGAGTCGGTCTTAGAGACTTGATTGGGGTAACTGAGATCGACTGAGTTGTTGTGATAAGCAAAGACTGAAGTCATCATCTTGAAAGTGACTGATTCTCCACTTTGTAATAATTTATCAGAAATAAGGATGAAATACTATTTCATTGTAACTTAATCACAAAAGAATGTTTCTCAGAAATCTATGGTACCAGTTAATTATTGCAATGTTTTTAGAGTTTACACAACAGACTGATTAAAGTTTGACAACCACTAAATGCTAAGATGCAATAAATATCTATTTCATCCTACCACAAGATTCGTCAGCAGTACGCATCAACAAACTCAGCAGAGATCAAACCCATGATCAAAGGGTCTAGTAAACATGACTTAACATTTAGACCATTGATGGCTATCACAGTAACCGTTGGATGTTTTCGAAGGATTAAAAGATGGTCTTGAAATTAGTTATCGTGATCTATTTGTTTGAATATATGTAAACGCTGTTGTTCAGGGAGGCCGTATAAACTTTAACAAATCGTCAGGAGACTTGTGAATGTGTAAAATGCAAACATAAGATTTTTTCTCAAGATACTTATATGTATCAGATATTAGTGAAACTAACAAGCAATTACATGATTATCAGAGTTAGGAACGTCACTTTAACAATGATACATGTGTAAATTAGTACTCTTTTAGTTAAGATTACAACAGTTTTAAGGTAAATCACTTCAGACAGCTTTAATAATCTCATGGACCTCATAGAATCAAACTGAATGTGGGCTCTAACAAGATTGGAAAATCCATGCGCCCACTGATTTCATCTTGAAAGTGTCATTATTTTCCTGGATTACTCCTTACGTTCACAGTGTTAATAGAAATTGTTTATGGAGGGGGGTCAGAAATAGTAGAAGATTAAAAATGCAGTAGCGATTATTCAGTGAATCAATTGATATCGGATGCCCAATGAGTATTGATCAGCAATATTTTTTCTAGTGACATTTTTAATATCATATACCTAGTAAGATTTATAAAAATTTTGATACTAGTGAAACTCTAAGAAAGTATGAATTAGATAAGTAAAAAAACATGTGATTGTTCATCTGTTGTTAGTCAGCTGTTCAAAATGAAACTTTGTGCAGTTTATTGATCGTTTGGAAAAAAAATACAATGATAAACTTTATAGATTTATTGTGTTAGTACAGTAGAAAGTAAATGAGTTCTGTTTAAAATAATAACAAAGAAATCCTATCAAACTATTCGTTCAAATATTGGTGAATATTCATTGTTAAATCACACAGCTTTGAAAACATGTTCACAATAAAATTACTGAAATCATGAATCGATCAGTGTTAGATCACCACTCAAAACATGAATGCACAGGACGACCGCTTTGTCCCAGAATAGGACTCACCAGCAGTGAGCATCCACGACTCCGGCACTGCTCAAAATTCGAACCCAGGACCTTTGATCTTTTGCGCGAACGCCTAACTTCTGAACTACTCAGCCGACATCTGGCGGTGTTAATGTCTAACTTCAATCAATTCTCTATACCAGGACATAACGGCCCAGCCAGTGCTTCCAGGTTTTTAACAGTAGTCTAACATTGATCGATTCATGATTTGAAACAGCAACTCAACAATCTCCGCAACTCCATAATTCAAATAAAATTATTTACATGAACTATGGTATTTTGCGATAAAATAATCGATTTTTAACTTCATATTTAATGAAGTAACACTATGATAAATAATTCTGTTATATTTACTACTACTACTAGTCAAGTATTTTGCGAATACATTATTCCACTCTACTAGTCTCAAATCAAAACACAAAACAGAATGAATTGAAAATATCTTCCGAAATGCAAAAGGATGAAAGTAAATATAAAAACTTTGGTTTATTCAACTTCATCTAAATTCAGCGAAATCTGATAGCTATTGCTTAAATGCATAATATCAAAATATTAATAAAATTAAGTGTTCTTGATAAAAGTAGTAATCAAGAAGCATTGAAATAGTTGCGAAACGCGTTTATTCGAACTTGTGGAAAGTTGGCGGATATGAATTATTTACAAAATGGAGGAGGGGTTTGTAGTCACTGTTAAATCTTCTGGTTTATACGACAGACTAAACTTCATCAAGCAATCATTATAAACCAGGTTAGTCATTCACTTAAATACTACGTAGCACTTCGTACGTACGTACATCAGTTCAAGTTGCTCTACCACATTAGCATACAGAGATCGAGTCATCAATTCAAATCACATAACAGTATGGGTAGTAGAAGTATTAGCCGTAATGGATAAGATTAGGATTCAAGTATATCCCAGCAAAATAGGTTTAGAAAGAGAAAAGCTGTCTTGTGTAATTCAGAAGATTAGAATTTAAGAGAAGAAAAATAATGGATGTATTTGCACGAATGCAAGTGATTTTGAGCCATCTCTTACAAAGTCTCAAACCATCAATTACGATTGTCTTGTGGACCAAAACCTTTTAGTTTACATCTACTAACATGATTCAGTCCAGTTGTCAGTGACGTCATAAACCAGGAAGCATTAAACAGTCATATACTTGTATGGGACTGCTCAGCAGTATGCACACTCGATCTCATTATGAATAGAATTTATTTTTCCTGAAGGTAGTTAAGTAACAGAAGTTCAAGGACAGCATTTCACAAGTAAACTGTATATATTATCAGTTCTAAGTATTCTATACAAATTTCAAATGATTTTTAGAAATCGTTACGATTGTTTACTGCTTGTTTTTTGGTATTTGTAGCTAAAGAAACACAAAGTTTACAGTGTTATTATTGTTGTTGTATTGAAACAAAATACTGAACATATATATTTACGTTCTGTTTCTGAGTGATAATATTTTGCAAAGTAAATATATTGGCTTGAATTAAAGGTAAGACTAGTAGTAGTAGTAGTAGTAGTAGTGTGAGTAGTAGTAGTGTGAGTAGTAGTAGTAGTAGTGTGAGTAGTAGTAGTAGTAGTGTAGTGAATGAGAACACAGGTGGGGGCAACCGAATTGTATTTAGCGAAAATTACAGAGTTACTCAGTAAAATCGGAAAACCATATCGTAAATCGTTCATTTGCAAAAGATCAGTTCATCCTATGGAACTGGACTGTTCCTGTTGCAAAACATCAATCCATTGTCACTATTCATGCGTTTGATACAAATTCCATTGTTTTCTAACTCTTCCTTTCTTGATCTTCCGCCATCGTCTTCTGCTGCCACCAGACATGACGTTGACACTCATGTCATATACTACTTATAAGTAGTTCGCACCACAGCACCACAGTAGTAGTAGTAGTAGTAGTAGTAGTAGTAGTAGTAGTAGTAGTAGTAGTAGTAGTAGTAGTAGTAGTAGTAGTAGTAGGGATAGCAGCAATAATAATAATAACAACACACAATACTAAGTTATGAAGTGCGTAAAACTAGTGAAAACAATTTATATCATTTCTTTTCTCCACGGAACGAATAACGGTATTAAGAACATTTTTTTAAGCCTAAGAAATGACGTTGATATTTCAAATTACCACACTATGCTATATGCCTTATATAATACGAGTTGAAATAAAGTTAGAAATATGTCGTTCAGTCAAATAAATTACCATTATTAATTTTAATTCATTCTGCCAAATAGATATACGATCGATGAAATTAGACTAGATCAAGTCGAATAATGCATTCGACCTGGGTTTTTTTTTTAATTTACAAAGGAAATTATTCGCGAACTGGCTAATTGACTTGGTATTCTGGAATCAATTAGTTGTATTTACACAGGAAATTAGCTACATTTATGAGAATATTTTATGTTTAAGTTTTAAACTGATGGTTTTAACAGATTGCAATCTGTTTAATGGATGAAAATGTATGATTTATGAATGAAAATACATTCTGACAATAAAGATTAAAGATTTTCTGGTTAGCGTTTTTTGTTGGCAAGTTAGTTTTTATAGTTGGGCGCCAACCCCATGTTCAACCCCTCCTCCTTTATCCGGGCTTGAGACCGGCAGTGACCCCGAAGGTTCTACTGGCGGAGTTAAAAATTAAAGATACAATCAGCATAATTATTTTTGAAATAGATTACTATTTTCTCGAGTGTTAACCCAATCAATCGAAATATGATATCAGAATATTACAAAACACAGAATTAAAGATAGACTATATTATTCTTTGAGAAAAATATCTCACTTTAAAGGAAATATCTGGCTCGATAAGTGATGACTTGTTTTAAAAGTTGACTATAATTAACAAGTTTTTCGGCTGATATACTTTAAACCGGTTAGAAAAAATGCAAATAAGATGTTTGCCTGGTGTGAAACAGAGGGTAGAACCAATTCATATTTCCATTAAAATCATGAATCAATCATTGTTAGACCACCATTACAAACCTAGAAGTAATGGACGGCCGTTTTGTCCCAGTATGGGACTCTTCAGCAGTGAGCATCCACGACCTCTCTCGCGAAAACCGAGCCCAGGACATTCTGTCTCACGTGCAAACGGTTAACCTACGGACCAATGAGCCGGAACCCGACTTTCATCGATCTAAGGTCCAGTGCCGTTCAGTTCTCCCACGTTTCTAATAGTATTGATCTAACAATGATTGATTCATGATATCAATAGAAAACCACAACCTCCATGACACTCTAATGAACAAAATAGATTTAGTTTTCAGGCTCAAATTTTGACTTTTATGAACCCATATACATATATTGTATCCAAATCTTAGAGAATTCGATGTCAGAAAAGATTTTCTTAAAATGATATACCTTCGCTCGCTTATTGATTCAAAATTCACATTTTATATGATGTAGCTATCATCAAATACTAATTAGACAAATATAATGCTAATCTAAATGTTGGATGTTTTCATTAAAAAATACAGAGAAGAAAAACACACTGTAATCGAAATGGTACATAGAACTACTTGAATTTTTATCACATGATGTATCATGCCTTAATTCATTAGTTTGACTGTTTTTTTCTGAATGAAAATATCTGTAAACATACGAGGAATAGTATGATTTTCAATGTAGCGCAAAATGTTTTTAAAACTTGTGCACTTTTTTCAATGTCTAATATTGCCAAATCAAAATGGCTCCATTATATATATATATATATATATATATATATATATATATATATATATATATATATATATATATACGTAATACAATCGAATGGCATGCCATGAACAGGTTGATTTAAAAACACCTGTAATGTAAATAATTTCAAGTCCAGTTTTTTTTTCAAAATGTTAGAAAATGAAATCGGTTTTGTTGCGGAATTTTCCGAATATCATACTGTGGTGCGAGCTAATTATAAGTAGTATATGACGTGAGTGAAAACGTTATGTCTGGCAGCAGAAGATGGGGGAAGATCAAAAGAAAGGAAGAGTGGGAACACAATGGAATTTCTATGAAACGCATGAATAGTGACAATGGATTGATGTTTTGCAACAGGAACAGTGCAGTTCGATATGATTAACTGATATTTTTCAAATTAATGATTTACGATATGGTTTTCGGATTTTACTGAGTAACTCCCTAATTTTCGTTGAATACAATTCGGTTGTCCCACCTGTGTTCTCGTTCACTACAATACTACCATGTTAAATAAGGGATAAATAAAGCTATCTAGGAATTGTATATTTTCTTATTTAAATAAATTCAAAGGTTCAACTGATTCAAACAAAACCCTTGAACTCATTCAATAGAATCTGTTGAATTTAAAGTATGGTTGCGCAAAAGTTTTTCAACATATAAGCCATATAAGCTATATCCATCCAGCCTAACAAACCTCATCATAGTTTTCCTAATAAGTATGTCCAATCACATTCGTTAGTTTGATTGTCAAAGTAGCTAGCATAAGAAGAGATTACAATTAACATATTACTGAGTAGTAGTGACCAGTGTAGTGTTTGCCTAGTCCTTTTTAACACTGATCGAATTCTGCCAATCAAGTTATAAAGAAGCTACTAGTCTAAATGATCTGACAGATGTTGGATGGTTGAAGATGGTCAACAGGAAACTTTGTAGTTAAATCAGATAAGCTAGTACAACTTGTTCAATGGAATTCGACTGGTAGCCGTTATTCAATAATTAAACAAAAGTAACCTTTCGCAGACGAAAGCAGCACAGTTAGCTAAGCAGTAACGCATCAAACTATGATTGATGCCTGTTTAAAAATCTTATGGGGAACATCTGATCCACCAAGGTCTTACTAAATGGTATTTTGCTTTCAAACGATTTTGTTCTCTTTTTGTTATTACTTAACTGTAAAAATCTCTTTGTGCTTACATTACTGTTATCAATGTTTGATTTCTGTTGGGATATTTATCCAATATCCTAAGATAATTAGAGGTCAAATCATATTGGTCGATTTCTATTGGTCAAAATTATGGTCGTTTTAACTGTCAAAGTCAAATACTTCAATGTTGTCTCTTATTGGTCATCCGGACTATCAATGTCACTTCAAATGTTACTTCCTATTAGTCCTCTTAACTGTCAATGCCACAGAATTCGATGCTGTTTCCTATTCGATCAAAATGTATAAATACGCATAGTGTGTAACGTTTTATGACCACGACCAGGACCAGGGCTCGGTCCCGGATCCCTAGTTCGGGATCCTGATTCTCTTCTGGATTCGGACCTCGTACTTTCTGGATGTTTTTAGAATACAGGTTCTACTTCATATCAAGTCTTGTCTTCTTTTACTAAATATGAGGGTTAGGATAATCGGATTTGAGTAGCATGTCCTGTCACCGGATCCTCGCTCTCGTTTTCTGACTAGGTAAATTCGCAGTAGTTCAAGTATATCAAGTCGACGTGTTTACGTGCAGGCGTAACAATTTCTTATCAAGAATTTTGTGAAATTCTCTACTACCATTAGTAATCTTTATTATTATGATAACATTTATGTACATTGGTTTTGTAAACAATTATTATCAGTATATTTAAGCTATCAGCTGCAACAAAACAAATGGAACCACATTATTTTACTACGCTAATTGTTATAAATTCAATGAAATTTATGAATAGACCGCTGTTTGGAACACAAAAGCACTGAATAACTGTTTCGTTTTGGCATAGGATTCATCAGGATTGCCCACTCACGAGTCCCAGGAAGTTCGGTCTTGCGCGGAAACACCTAAAGTCTGGACCACTGAGCCAACATCTAACAGTGTTAATGTCTAACTTTCAACCAGCCGCTCAGTGCTTTCAAGTTTCTAATAGTGGTCTAACGTTGATCGATTCGTGATTTCGAAAAAAGTACATGAACAATCTCCAGAACCCTATCATATATGCTCACTAGTGACTAGCTCTGTGAGGAAGTTTCTCCAAGTTCTAATGGGAGGTTATGACCATTGGATTTTGAATATTCATCATTCTATATGTACACTTATAGGTAGGTGAAGAACCTGGTTAAAAAATGACTATTTCTTCGGTCTTTTAGTCTTTTAAAAGAAAAATCAAATCTTCAAATAGTCTAACGAAGTTGGCTTTCTCGATAATTGATATTCCTTAAGTTTGATATAACTTTGAACTGAATAACTATAAACTATCATTTATATAGTACATCGCAAGTTATTCATGCTCGGAAATGGTCATTCTTTAACAGTTAAATAACCAGTTAGTTTCGCGCACAAACTGAAATCATTATATATTTTGTTTAAATGGTTTCAAGCATTCAGTCATGAAAATAATAATAACAAAACACTGAATGGACAAGGAAATATGTCTATCATACTGTAGTGAACGAGAACACAGGTGGGGCAGCCCGATTGTATTTAAGGAAAATTACACATTTACTCAGTAAAATCGGAAAACCATATCGTAAACGTTTAATTTGCAAATCTTCAATACATCATCAATCCATTGTCTGACATTTCACTATTCATGCGTTTCATGCACAAATTCCATTGTGTTCGCACTCTTCCTTTCTTGATCTTCCCCCATCTTCTGCTGCCAGACATTACGTTGACACTCACGTCATATACTACTTATAAGTAGCGCGCACCACAATACTACTGTTTTTTATGGTCGAAATCATAAACTGATCTTATCTAGATTAACATTAGAAACCTTGAAGCAATGGACGATGGTTTTGTCCTAGTGTGAGACTCCACAACAGTGCGGATCTACGATATCCGCAGGCAGGAATCGAATCCAAGACCTTCGGTCTCGCGCGTGAATATACTTAACCTCTAGCCTACTGAGTTGACATCCAATGGTGTTAATGTCTAACTCTGATCAATCCATAGTTTTGTCAGCTGAGTACGGTTGGATTACAAATATCATCAGTAACATAGAAAAGATTTCGCCAATTGAATAGCGTAGCTAACATATGTACTGCACGATCTGAAGACTATACATTCGATTCCTGATATAATGTTGTTAAATGGAATCAGATTAAAGTGTGGTGTTCACTTTCGTCTGCATTTCAATCACTGTCCAGAGAATTGAAGTGTTTTCATTGCATTTTTATTTACAATCTAATTCATTGATGATAACTTTTCTAACATTTTATTTCAGCAAATAGAATTTCATTTTGTATTTCCCTTTTTCAGCCTCCATAGTCTCACTCACTTTATAGCCACTCTAGATAAATTTAAACATTATTAACATTGAACTTTGAACAAAACTTTCAAATGAAATGATGAATCTTTGTTTTTTATTGCAAGAATACTTAATCGATTGTACATTGAATTGATGATAATACTTACGTTTTAAACAATGAACTAAAACAAAAATAAATGAGAACCAAATAAATATATTTTAAATGTTTATATACCTACCTGATACATGTATAGTGAATAAATAATTGATCATTCACATACAATAAAAGTGGTGTGATGTTTTTTTAAAATAAAAAGTAACCTTAAATGTTCTTAATATTTAAAATTAGTTTTTAAATTGATTATTCAATGTCACATATTGTTTTTTGAAAAAAAAAGCAACAACAACTTATGATGTAACTAGTTGTTAGCATGTAAAAAATTAAAATTGTCTAGAATGTATCAGTTAGAGAATTTCAATAAATTACTAGGGAGTGTGAGTCGATACAAAGAGGTGGTTCTATCAAAGAATATACGTTGACAATTGATCACGGTGTGGTGCGCGCTAGTTATAAGTAGTATATGACGCCAGTAAAAACGTAATGTCTGGCAGCAGAAGATGGGGAAAGATCAAGAAAGGAAGAGTGGGAACACAATGAGATTTGTATGAAACGCATGATTAAGTGAAATGTCAGACAATGGATTGATGTTTTTTTCAACAGGAACAGTCTAGTTCGATATGATGGATTGATATTTTGCAAATTAACGATTTACGATATGGTTTTCATATTTTACCAATTAACTCCGTAATTTCAGATGAATACAGTTCGGTTTCCCTCACCTGAGTTCTCCTTCACTACAACGGGTGTAATCTTATCCGACTGGTCTTAATCACTAATTGTTCCAGTCTATAAGAAAGACCAGAGGTCCTTTTGTGACAGTCACAGAGAAATCAGTTGAACTAATATAGTATCTAAACTATTGACCTCAATAATACTCCGATACCGAACTAGAGCTCGTGAAGTGCAGACTAGAGAAAACCAGGTTGGTTTCAGATCTAGACGTGGATGTATAGACCACATGTTCACACTACGACATGTTCTGGAACACAGACACACATTTAGACGTTCAACAGTAGTTGTCTTCCTGGACCATAAAGGAGCATTTGACTCTGTTGACTGTGAGGTTCTGTGGCATTGCCTGTCATTAAAAGGTGTGCCAGAGAAGTACATTAACCTTATACAAGCTCTCTACTCGAACAGTACCTGTCAAGTGAGAGCTTAAGGCGAATTCCTTACTGCAAGTGGTGTTCATCAGGGCTGTTCACTCTCTCCATTCTTGTGCAACTTTGTCGTAATGATATGCTCGTCAGTCGATATGCGTGAAACTATTACGAGTTCACCTTAGTCGGTAGACGAGAGCAAATCAATGATACAATGACACAACAGGCTATTCTGATTCGATTCTCCCCAGGCCCTGCTAACTATAGCAAGAAGGCTTAATATGACATAGAAAGTGTACTCTACAAGCATCCAGAAAATACGAGGTTAACAAGCATACAAATAGAGTTTATTTATACATCATAGAAACGTCTTTGGGAGAGCCACAAAAGTAACGTACTAAAACACATCAGCCAATGAACGTCAAGGATTTTCTTAGTGGGAAATGTAGTCTCAAGGTCAACCGAGAAGCTCCTGCGTGAAAACACAAAAGTCCAAAATTAGGACCTTTATCAAGCGAATTCTGGTGATCTGACGCCCCCAACACGTAAACATGCTTCTAGGTATAGCATTATCTTCGTCTGATTTCTCAGGGGTGGACCTTCTACCAAGAGACCAACTTGTTGACTTAGAATATGCCGATGACATAGTTCTGTTCGATGAAGACGCTGACAAAATGCAGAGTCTTCTGACTACCCAAAGCAACAATGCAAGCATGTTCGAGATGCGGTTCTCCCCCATTCGAAAGGCAAAATGTTGCTTCAAGACTGGGTTGCATCGGCACCTGAACTAGTGATAGGGAGTGAAGTAGTCGAGTGTGTAGACCACTTCATTTACCTCAGGAGTCTGATCAGTGCTGATGTCTGGCGACTGACTAGTCGTATCCCTAGTGGTTGTAGTAGTAGAAGTGGTGTGAGTAGTAGTAGTAGTAGTAGTAATTTAATGGTAATCTTTTATTCAAATGATAATGTTATTATTTTGAAAAAGATCTCAACAAATCTATTCATAGTGGCCATAGACTAACAACAACCATTGTTCAATCCTTTTCAGCAATTCAAAATAGAAATGTCGGATCCAAACTGAGATTTGGATTGAGGAATAACTGTCGATAATTTAATACTCGTTTTGCCCATAAATATAAATATACATCATTACCTAAACAATTTAACTTCTCGGTTATTCTTTCAGTGATCAAAATGCACACTGCCAGTCGGTCCATCCAAAGGAGCAACAAGTCAATATGGCTGTCTCCATAACTAAGTATCAGCTTAAACAACATAATGCACAACGCAAATCACATGAATTAATTTTTTCTGTAAATTAATCTTAACAAATTAAAGTAGAGAATACAGTATCTAAAAATGTAACACTATGCCTTGTTGATTTGAAGATGAATAAAGCAAATAACAACCTGTTTACACAAAACATTCAATCAATAAACACCAAGCTAAACATACCAATTATTTGATAACATTTATTTTATCGATAGAATTATAGTAAAATATGGTTGATTTAGCCTTTCACTGATACCATATAACTATGTTGATAAAAACGTCATAGAAGGTAATTAATTAACTTGCATAGAAAATACCAATCAATAGTTAGTTCTGATGATGGAGAAAGTGGGCTCGAAAATTGAGGTTAATTGAAACAATCTATTTGATAAGTAGTCTTTGTAAAAGTGTAATAAATTGAGCAACAGTTTGTAAGGTGGCTGTTGAAAGTCTTGTGCTATTCGACACTCATCACCAAGGTGTACTTCTAGTCTTGAGGAAACTTGTGTTCTCTGACGATTTCGATCCCATATTACCCAGCTCCGTAGTCAGAGACATTACCACAGAGCTATTTGGGCGATAGAAAACACATGTAGTGTGTGTGTAAATTGTCGAGCCCATAGGGCTTGTCCAGGTGTCTGGACAAATTAATTGGTCCACTATTCACTCATCTTTTAACTTTGCTCATATCTTGGTTGTTTCTATTTGAGTGTGTGTTCATGCTTACTTGGTTTATTACATGTCTGGCTTATTTTTGTCCGACTATAAAAATACTTAGTCATGCTTCATCTCATTGTGAGTTAGCTCACTTGCCTACTCCACTTCACTTTGCTTTGCTTCAACAATTTGTATACCCATGTTTGTCTGAATGAACGACTGCATGACTGCAAGATTGTATCTGGCTTCTTATGACCACCATCGCACAAACAGCGTTCGCCTAAGTATTATATTCGAAAACTGAAGGGAAGATTTATTTCATTAAACTGAAGTCGTCAGATCATGGGCCACTAAAGTGATGAGCCTTACCTCGAGTTCAACGCAGCCACTAAATACTTTTTATTATATTCATAAGATTCTACTTGTACAATTATTGCGTTAATTAAAAGCACTATTTTTGTCTGTAAACATGTAACTTCACTGTACTCGATCGTTAACAAACAGAATAAAGTGACGAACAGTACTGTATCATAAGTTTATTGCCTTTTTAGAAGGGCATAATAAACTAATTTGTCTACATTCTTACTGAAATCTTATTTGATCAATAGACTGCAGTAAATCGACTTAAATTAACTGAAGTAAATTAGAAACCTTATTTATCACAAACAAGAAACTAGATGGTATTATTTCTCGAAAGACATTTTCATCCAGTATAACACCGAATGATCGATTTTTCTAGAAATCACTCCTTGAACCAAACGCATTATCTGCAAAAGCTCTGTACTCGAACACCACAGGGCGAGTGAGAGCTTATGGCGAGCTGTCATCGGAATTCTTTACTTCATGTGGTGTCCGTCAGGGATATCCACTCTCTCTATTCTTGTTTAACTTTATCACAGACATGCTCCTAGATATAACCTTATCCTCGTCCGACTTTCCAGGAGTAGACCTTTTACCAGGAGGCTCGCTTATTGACTTAGAATATGCCGATGACATAGTCCTACTTGGTGAAGACGCTGACAAAATGCAGAGTCTTCTGACTACCCTAAGCAACAATGCAAGCATGTTCGGGATGCGGTTTTCCCCCTCGAAATGCAAAATGTTGCTTCAAGATTGGGTTTCGTCGGCACCTGAACTAGTAATAAGGAGTGAAGTAGTCGAGCGTGTTGACCGCTTCACTTATCTCAGGAGTCTCAACAGTGCCGATGGCCTGGTGACGGACGAAATCTCAGCACGGATACAGAAGGCTCGATTGGCTTTTGCCAACCTGCGTCACTTATGGCGTAGGCGAGATATCCGTTTGCTGACTAAAGGACGAGTGTACTGCGCAGTAGTTCGCTCCGTCTTACTTTATGGCTGTGAAACATGGCCAGTCAGAGTAGAAGATATTCGTAGGTTACTGGTTTTCGATCATAGGTGTCTTCGAAGTATTGCTCGTGTATCCTGGAACAACCGAGTAAGCAATGCTGTTGTTCGGAAACGGGTACTAGGTAGATCAATAGATGATGTATTGAAACTTCATCACTTGAAATGGTTGGGACATGTGTTACGGATGCCCAACCTCGTTGAGCTATGTTTTGTAATGTAGGAATAGGTTGGAAGAAAGTTAGGGGCGGCCAAACGAAAACATGGCACAAATCCATGAAGTCAACTGACAAGTGAACTGAGTCATGTTGGTAGATTTAGGCTATCTGGTTAGGGTCCGCGAGATGATAATAGTCGATGGTTAGAGACCCTGAATGACATGGATCAAAATTGTTCGCAATGTCGCATTTATTCTTTGTGTTCTCTCAAATCCTAATATTCTGGATTCTTCAACACCTCTAGTTTTGACTTCCTAAACTTTTCTCATTGAATCATACTTCTTGAATAACATCTTCGAAACCTAATCTCTCCGATTACTTCTAATACTTTTACTACCTCTTCTACTATTGGATTTGAATTGACAATTATATCTGTGTGCTAATGTGGTATGGCAACATGAACTGATGTACTTACGTACGAAGTTCTACGTTGAATCTGACTGACTGACTGACTGAATTATCTGAAGATATTTTCCTAAGCTTAATGAAATCTTACTAACGTGGATTTCTGTTTATTTGCATAAGTTACAACTAGGAAGATGAAGTTCAGCGATTTAAAAATTGTTTCCTATTCAAAACTTGTTAGCATATTCATCAATATCCTAAGAGAATTGTTTTCGTAAGTCTAATTCTATTGATCAATATTATGGTCATCCTAACTGTCAATGTCACAGACTTTGATGCTGTTTCCTATTCGACCTAAATGTATAAACACGCATTATCTATAACGTTTTTGGACCCGGACCCGGATCCTTGTCCTTTTCTGGACTCGAACCTCGTACTTTCAGGATACTTGTAGATTACATGTTCTACTTCACATCAAGTCCTCCTTTTTTACTCTATAGGGTTTACGACAATCGGATCAGAATAGCCTGTCGTGTAGCCAGATCCTCAATCCTCGCTCTCGTTTTCCGACTAAGGTAAACTCAAAACAGTTCAAGCGTATCAATGACGTGTTTACGTGCATATGTAACAAAACTCTATCAAAGAAGCCTACTTTTTATGTTTTTATTTCAAATAACAGACAGCTCAACAATATCGTACTATAGTAACCTTTAAGGTGTTAAACAAAAATAAATCTTATTGTCTCCAGCAATATACTAAATGTTATCTATGTTTTGTGTATGTTTTTCGACTAGGTAAATTCGTAATAGCTCAAGTATATCAAGTTGACGCGTTCACGTGCAGGCGTAACAATTTTGGCGACGGGGATGGGATCAGATTGATCCTTTAAGACTTGAATTATTACCCGAGCAGCAGCTGAACTAATGAAGATGTTGATGGATACCAAGCTGAATCGTGACACGACTATGGTGGATCAAGTCAACCTGACGTTGTGTATTGTATCTGTCAACTAGCCAGAGTAGCTGTGCCCCCTGCTACATCCACTCCACCTCACTCCAGCTCAATCCGATAGCCGATCTAAAATCAATCTGTTACATTGGTTCAAACAGCTAACATCAAGCATATAAGAAGCCAACCCGCTCAGAAGTACGTGAGACTGGTCCTCATCTCCGTTCCAGAAATATCCTCCCCGACAGCATCATACAACAGTCCAGATCCAAATAAACCATTGTGTCGCTTCAGTTTCTTCAGAGGGAGGTGTTACGATATTCATCCAATATTCTAAGAGAATTATTGGTCAATTCCTATTGGTTAATTCCTACTGGTCAATTTTATGGTCATCCTAGTTATCAATGTCACATGCCCCAGTGTTGTTTCTTATTATTTGTCCTGACTATCAATGTTACAGACTTCGATACTATTTCTCATTCGACCAAAATGTATAAATACACATTATCTGTAACGTTTTATGACCAGGACCACGACCAGGATCAGGACCCAGTCCCGGATCCCTAATCCGGGATCCTGATTCTCTTCTGGACTCGGACCTCGTACTTTCTGGATGCTTGTAGAATACAAGTTCTACTTCATATCAAGTTTCTTCTCCTTTCATTCAATTGTGGGGGGTGGGTTAGGACAATCGAATTGGATAACATGTCGCGTCGCCCGATCCTCGCTATCGGACTAGGTAAACTCGTAATAGTTCAAGTATATCAAGTTGACGTGTTTACGTGCAGGCGTAAGATATATGGAGGTTAACAAACCGTATAAGCTATTTTTCTGAAATCTTATTTGTACATAATGGTTAGATATTTATTTTGTAACTAAACAATCAGATATGTATATATGTTCCATTTTTTATAAGCTCTAACTTCTTATCGTATGATTTATTGTTCCTAATTGGTTGTCAGTTTATCATTTACAATCTCTCCTAATCACAACTACTTTTAGCTCATTTATGTATAGTTGGTAATTTTCATTCACTGATACGATATGATCTGGTTGTGTATGTATATAAAGGAATGTCTGAAATATAATAACGAAATGATGAAAATTAGTCTTTGTTCTTCCTTATCAATTGGGGCAAGTTAATACTGAGTCGTTGTTCCCAGCATTGAGTAGTCAGTTCTTCGGTCCTGTGTAGCATATTGATTACTAAAAGGTCATCTGACGTATTGGTTGGTGTTTAATAACATAACAAAACCATTTGAATGAACTAATTATTTTCTTTGCTGAAATGGATACAGTCACAGTTACATTTTTCAAAAGTTATAACAAAGTGACCGAATGAAGGGAAGTTTTATTGATTATAAAGCTTGTCTATTTATCTCGTCAAATAATAGACAACAGACGGTTCAACGGTTCCAGTACACTCAGGTTACACCCAATACAGAAAAACTTCATCAAATGGTGTCTGTACAAAATAAAATCAATAAGTGAGGCGAAATTAAAACAAAATAAATTTTTTTGGAAATCATGAATCAATCAGTGTCAGACCACAGTTCGAAACCTGGAAACAGTGGAAGGCCGTTTCGTCCTGGTATGGGACTCATCATCAGTGCGCATCCACAATTTCTGCTACTTGCAAGATTCGGACCCAGGACCTTCAGTCTTGCTCGCGAACGCCTAACCTCTTTGCTCAACGTCATGACCATTGAAGATCAACCCTATTCGGGTGTGGAGCAGTGCTCACCGAAACAGTGGATGAAGTTGTGCAAGACCGTGGATTGAATAAAGTTAGACATTAATACTGTTAGTTACCTGCTCAGTGATGCAGAGGTTCATCGTTCATGCTCACGACTGAAGATTCTGGGTTCGAATCCCGTGAGTAGCGGGAGTCATGGATTCGCGCTGATGATAAATCCTTTACCAAGACGAAACGGTCATTCAGCGCTTCTAGGTTTCGAACATTGGTCTAACACTGATTGACTCATGACTCCAAAAAGTAACTCAACAATCTCCACAATCCTTTCATTCAAATTTCGATAGATCAAGTTGAGAAGATCAAGTTGACATAAAAAAAATGCGTTTATAAAAAGTTTACAGAAGCTTTAGCTATTCACACAAACTAGAACCTCTATATATGTGTACAGAAACAATTCATCATACCTTTGAATTTACCTTAGTAATCTTTAAGCTATTTTACGACTGAAGCGTAGTGAGACAATTTCTGGTACTTTCTAGATTCTATCAATTTTTTTCTTCATCTCCTTTATTTTATAATTAACACTTTATGTTTACATGGACTTTTACTCAAATGACCTTCATTAATTTCCATACAAAATGTTTTGACAAATAAATATATTAGAACAACATATATAAGTGAACAATATTATTGTTTTCAATTAGATCGTCATCAGCCTTAACTCTAATATACATAAATATTTATATACGAAAATGTTAAACCAATCACAGCAATTTATGAGTTAATAATCACAATGAAATGAAATAGATTACGTCACTACATATAATAGGCGGAAAAGTACAAGTGGATAGTAGGAAGACGCTTGTACTGATAGAAGTAAGAAAATTATAAAATACGATAACAAAAGCGTATATATTTGTAACCATGAATCGATCAATGTTAGACCACCATTAGAAACCTGGAAGCACTGGACTCATCAGCTGATGAGTCCCATACCAGGACGAAACGGCCACCGTCCAGTGCTTCCAGGTTTCTAATGGTGGTCTCACATTGATCGATTCATGGTTACAAATAAAACTTAACAATCTTCACAACAACCCTGCAATGCAAAAGCGTATATAGGAAAAAATCCCGCTACTTGCCACTACACTCACTTTTGTAGTTTTACATCTATCCGCTACAAAAGTAATTTGGTTAGATGTCTCACTAACAGAGCAGAAATGATCTGTTCAGTGGATAATTTAAGTCAGGAGCTGGAATTTATCAACAACTCACTGACCGAGATCGGCTACCCAGTGCATTCATAAGGAAGTATATGGTTGATGTAAGAAAGTAGTCAGTAATTTCCATCGTCCGAAAGAAGTATTTATTCACTAAACTACAATTCAACGGAGATGTGGTATGCGATACTCTGCAGGACAGATTAATGAAAGCGATTAGTAGAACATTCAATGCTGCCAAACTTGTGTTGATCTTCTCAAGTCGACCAGCGATGTTTACCCAAACGAAGGATAAGTTACCTGAGTTGGCCTCCTCATTTACAAATTCAGCTGCTCCTGTGAAGATAGCTATATCGGGCGTACTAACAGGCAACTTACACAACGAATGAGTGAACATTTCCCAGCATAGTTTACGAAGAGTCAGTCAAAAACAATACGCAGTTCTATCTTAGCACACCTGGTAGACAGTGGTCACATTGTAGATAAATCTAGATCTTTTCGGGTGATCTATCGTATACCTCTATCATTTCCCAACGGAGTTCGATCCCGTCTCCTACGCATAGCAGAAGCCATAGGAATACGTACATTCAAACCCAATTTATGTGTTCAGAAGAAATTCGTGACATCCCTATCTCTTCCGTGCCCGGATATGACGCAACTGACGATCGACATTTTTTTTTTCAAATCAACTCTGTCTTCTTATTGCTCTAGTAAAATTTATATCAAAAAAGGGGAATTAATTGCTTGAAAATAATAAATCTATTGTACTCATCGATGAGTAAATTAACTGATGAGAAATTGATCACGTGTTTTTTCGTGAAATAAGAGATAAACAATTTCAATGAAAAAGAAAATACAAAACAATCAAATAAAGTGACGGAATTTTCTTTTTTCGATTACCAATTATGGAGATCTGTGTTTTTACATAGTATAATCATTGTTAGATCAATAATCATTCGAAACCTGGATGATGGCTGTTTCGTCCTGGTATGGGACTCATCAATGATTGGATGATAAGTTCATTGTGTAAGAACACTGATCTCCATAACTCTTTAGTGAAAAATCGTACAATGTGCTCACTACTGACTAGCTTCATGAGGAAATTCTTGAGGTTCTAGTTATAAGACATGACCATTGGCGATCAGCCCTGTCGGATGAAGACATTAACCACCGAAGAAGTTGCACAAAATACCTAGATGGATTAGAGTTAAACAATAACACCATTGGATGCCGGCTAAATGAATGAAAGGTGAGGCGTTCTCACGCAAGGGCGAAGGTCCTAGGTTCAGATGTTGCGAGTGGTAGGAATTGTGAATACATACTGCTGATGGGTTCCCTACCAGGACAAAACAGTTGGCCAGTGCTTTCAGGTTTTCAGTGAGGGTCTAACAATGATTAATTCATGATTTCAATGTTGTAAAACAATCGGAAAAGTGTGACAACACCACCTATGATACTTATCCAGTAGAAGAAACCATGATTCTTTGTAATCCGACTTCTAATCATTTGGATTAGTCCGTTGACTAAATGTAGGTCAGTGTTTGTTGGCATTATGTACATTCTGTTCAAACTATTTCAATGTAACCATTATTTCATAGCATAGATAGAATTGGGTTAGTAGTGAAATCCAGGATGTGTACTCTGTCATGTTTGGGACTTTTTAGGATCGATATTTATGTTCGGAAATAGGCGAGATATCCATAAGCTAACCAAAGGGCGGGTGTACTGCGCAGCAGTATATGGCTGTGAAACATGGCCGTTAAGAGTAGAAGATGTTCGTAGGTTACTAGTATTCGATCATAGATGTTTAAGAAGCATTGCTCGTATATCGTGGGACAACCGAGTAAGCAATGCTATCATTGGGAAACGAGTACTAGGTAAGGATGGCAGATCAGTAGATAAAGTGGTGAAACTTCATCAGTTGAGGTGGTTTGGACATGTGTTGCGTATGCCCAACCACCGACTGCCTCGACGAGCTATGTTTTGCAGTGTAGGAGTAGGTTGGAAGAAAGCTAGGGGAGCTGCCAGACGAAAACATGGCAGAAATCTATGAAGTCATTGACGAGTGGACTGAGTCATGTAGGTGGATGTAGGCTACCTGGTTGGGATCCGTGAGACGAAAGTCACCGATGGTTAGAGACCTTGAACAACATGTCTCAAAATCGTTTGCAATGGCGCAGGTGCATCCACTCTTTGTGTGCTTTTTAATTCTAACCTTCTGAATTCGTCAGCAGCTCCACCTTTGTCTTCCTAACCTTATCTCACTGAATTATACTTCTTGAACAATATCTTCAAACCATAGTCTTTTTCATTACCATTAATACCCCTACTATCTTTATTAATATGGGATTTGATTTGACATTCGCGTCTCTGTGCTAATGTGGTATGGCAACATGAACTTATGTACATACGTACGTAGTTCTACGTTGCAACTGACTGACTGACTGGAAATAGGAACCGAGCACCTGCAGCTTCTACTATCCAATGCGTTCATAAAGTTACTTACTTATGCGAAGAAAATAGATTTTAATTTAATCTGCAATGATTTAACCTGATCAAAATTCAATCAAAATATCAACAACAGGATAATTAGATGTTAGTAATAACTATTACATAAATTTAAAAAGAATTTTTCCCTCTGATATTTCAATGGATAATAAGTAACTTAAATAGAAATCAATATTTTAGGTCATCGGTCAATGAGTTAAAAAAAAATTTTTCTCTACCACAATTTGATTCATCTTATTAAGGTATAGTAAAAATAATATTAATAATAATAAAAGTAAGATAAGCCGACGGCCTTGAGAGAACCAATCAAAATCAAGATAACACCTTATGTATTGTGAGCGAAATTTAAAGTACAAAGATAGGCAACTTGTACGTTATTATTAACAAAATAAAAATTGTCAATATATATAAAATGTTTTGAATGAAGAGGAATTTCGATTATAAAACCAAAAAGTGAATTTCAGATGATTTCTAAGCTAAATTAACAAACATAACTGCTCTTAAGACAAATTGTATGTCAGCTTATTGGTTGTGGTTCAATACTTTTGTGGTGCGCGCTACTTATAAGTAGTATATGATGCGAGTGTAATCGTAATGTCTGGCAGCAGAAGATCGGGGAAGATCAAGAAAGGAAGAGTTAGAAAACAATGGAATTTGTATGAAACGCATGAATAGTGAAATGTCAGACAATGGATTGATGATGGATTAAAGATATGGTTTTCCTATTTTACTGAGTAACTCTGTAATTTTCGTTAAATACAATTCGGTTGCCCTCACCTGTGTTCTCCTTCACTTCACTTTGTCCAGACTATGTAGTGGAGCTACATAATATCTTCCACTTATAACGCTTTCTCTAAATCTCAACCATGAGTCTCTTAAATTCGTAAACAGTAGAATAACAAAGCATCGCATCATAGCTGTTATCAGTTCAATAGGAAGACCCTAACCTAATGTGACGAATCTAACTTTGAATTACAGATTAACTTTAAGTAACTAGCCCTAACTTTTATGATTTATAACTGATGTTAGTTGGTGACAAAAACTCGATGAAGTGATTACCCTAATTCATAACACTAGCCTGACTTTTAATAAGTTAACTTGGTTCTTTCCTTCCATTAGAAAGAATAATTGCACGTATAAAGACTGATTATCTTGATTACAGTTGTTATTACACTGATTGCTTTCGGCTGTTGATTGTTTTATAATCAGGCAGCGTTTCTTGATTGGCTGAGTGATCATTCAAGGTCGTCGGGATATTCATTCATACTTTATCGGGAAATCTGGTTTGCTGTTGAACCAATCACCATAAAGCATCTGATCATTTTTTTCAATGTGATTATGTCATGTTTAAAAAAGTTACTTAAAATAGGATTTTTTTACAGTCACGAGCTAAGTTTGTTTTGTGATATTCAACAACTCGACAGCGTATAAGATTCGCATATTATCAATGTGAATAAATCTAGATTCACTAATGTATCACTAATGTACACCTATTGTGTTTCAAATACTTACTTCATTGTATGTATCTGTTGTTCATTCTTAAAACCACAAACGAATTATTGATTGATTAAACCATTACTCAACATTCATAGACATAATGGATACAAGTAACCATATAAACACGTAGGCTGTAGTGCACACATGCTCAAGGTCATATAGAATGACAAAATGATTGAATATAACAAAATGATTCATCTGCCTGAAAGTACAGGCAAATCATGTCGATGTGTAACAATACTACTTACGATAGGCTATCCTCATATCTTTAATTTGTATTTCCTTATGATTAGTGGGGCTGAAAACAATTAAAATCTTTGTTAGAATTATTCACTATACAGCAGTTTGCAGTGGATGTCGTTACGCAAGACCATGGATTGATCAGAGTTAGACATTAACACCGTTAGATGCTGACTTAGTGGTCCAGATGTTCGCGAGCAAGACTGAAGGTAATAGGTTAGAATCCTGCGAGTAGCGGGAGTCATGGATGCCAAATGTCAAGACAATTCTACTGTACGGGATGGAAACTTGAAGAACAACGAAAACCATCATTCAGAAGATACGAGTGTTTAGTAACAATTGTTTAAGCAAAACGCTTCGAATCCATTGGCCAGAAACTATCAGCAACAACTTGCTGTCAGTCAGTCAGTCAGTCAGATGAAACGTAGAACTTCGTACGTAAGTACATCAGTTCATGTCGCCATACCACATCAGCACAAAGATGTAATTGTCGATTCAAATCCAATAGTAGTAGTAGAGGTAGTAAAGGTATTAGAAGTAATCGGAGAGGTTAGGATTAGAAAATATTATTCAAGAAGTATGATTCAGTGTGAAAAGTTTAGAAAGTCAATACTAGAGGTGTTGAAGAATCCAGAAGATTAGGATTTGAGAGAACACAAAGAATAAATGCACCGGCGCCATTGTGAACGATTTTGAGCCATGTCATTCAAGGTCTCTAACCATCGATTATTATCATCTCGCGGACCCCAACCAGGTAGTCGACAATTACCGACATGGCTAAGTCCACTCGTCAATGACTTCATGGATTTCTGCCATGTTTTGGTTTGGCCGCCTCTAACTTTCTTCCAACCTATTCCTACACTACAAAACAAAGCTCGACAACCTGCTGTAGGAGAGAACAAACCAAATTCCTGCTTAAGAAATTAGGAAAACGCATTGGAAGTGGATAGGAAACACATTACGGAAAGTGACCTAACTGCGTCTCAAGACAAGCCCTCACTTGGAATCCTCAGTGTCGAAGGAAAAGAGGAGGGCCAAAAAACATATTACGCCAAGAAATAGCGACAGACATGAAAAGAATAAATCCTAGTTGGACAGAACTGGAAAGGAAGGCGCAGGACAGAGTAGGTTGGAGAACGATAGCCAACGGTAACAAACGAAAGTAAGTTATATATTTAGTGTACAATCATGAAATACTTTCAAATGTAAGTTTCGATAAACATAATCCCTTTAATTTTCACATGTTATGTACGATTAATTTACTCCTAGTTAATACAAATAACATTTTTATTACGTCGACTATGTAAATAAAAGTACAATTTACAACAGAATTCAAACTAGCCCACTCTAGGTGTTTTGACTAACCGAATTTTCAACTAGATATACTTGCGTCACACTGTTTGTACAAATTGGTCACATAAATATTTTTCAAGACATTTTCTATATATCAATAAAAATAGTTCATATAAACTTAAAGTAGAGAAAATTACCGCCTGTTTATTTGAACTTCTATTAAAACCTAACCTTCATTAGTTTTCATGCAAAATGCCTTGATAAATATTTGTGACCAGGCTGTAAGAAATTTGTGATGTAAATATCAAATTCAAGATTACATTCTTCTAGCAAAATCATATCGACTGAGTGGCTGTGACATCGGTTACTGTTGACCTTTTGACTTCTACACATAGAAATCATGAATCAATCTTTATTAGACCAACATTAGAAACCGGGAAGCATCAGATGACTATTTCGTTCAGGTATGAGATTCACGAGCTGAACGCATCCATGACTCTTGCCATTCGCAGGATTCGAACCTACGATCATTGGTTTTGCAAACGAACGCCCAACCTCTGGACCAGCATCCAATGGTGTTCATATCTAACTCCGATCAATCTAGGGATTATGCGTAAGTCCACTCATTTGTCTCCGGTAGTTACTGGCTACACCCGACAGGGTTGAACTTCTGACTAATATCTTGTCCTCAGTTATTGATCACAATCCTTATTCTAATTTAGTTCGTTATTTTCCTCATAGTTTAGCGTCATCAAGTTAGCCAATTACTTGCTCAACCAACACTATAAATCTTGAACTGGTAGCTAAATTCTTACTGGTCCACACTACTCACTAGCTCTTCCCCATGCCCACTCATTAAATACAGATATATTTTCTATTTCACGCAGAATTTACTTCTTCATACACACCATATTATAAAATGAAATATACAAATCACACATAAACAGGTCAGACGGTAGCTGTGAGTAGCGAAGACTTCAAGTCATAAACTGGCAAAGAAAATTAAGAATAGTAGATCTAAACTTAGTTCTGAGAGTTATTATTCTCTTTCAATCTTCATCTTGATATAACAGTTACGTATGAAGAACCAACTGCTACATCGATGAGGTGGCGTGGTAGGTTAGAAGCAGCCAAAACAAAGTGTGACATTAATCTATGGGGGGAACGACTGTTAGTCTTGTTCATGTTGCTGATAAATTCAGACTACTTCGTTGCAGTTCACGCAAATATTGTGACTACTGATTGGACAGAGCTCTTCTGATCTATTATTTCGGAGTAATTTCATATCTGTCACTCCAAGAACCTGTTGACCTCTCTCAAATTTTATTTTAAGCATGCATTAATTTCTTTACTAAAACGGACACAAATACAATTAGTTTGATGTTCATTGTAATGTTTTGATTTAGCTGAGCTGATATGATGTGATCATCCAGGTTGATGCGCATAAATGCTTCAGATTCTGTTTTGCTTATAGTTTTATTGATTATGTGTGCTTGAAGAAGAAAAATCATTAGTTTAACTTTGATTTAGTACCATTTTATTTAAACTGAATGCCGATTACCCGAAAACTAAAACCTTTTCTAACAGTACAACTAGATAACTGAACATATCGGATGAAACAAATGCCAATCCATTTGAACTAGTGGAGAAAATCCAACCCGTTCTATAGGGTTACGAAGATATTTGAATTTCATTAGAAATCACGAACAGATCAAAGTTGGATTAATGGAGCGAAACTATGTTGGGTTTAAGTTACTTGTCAACTTGCGTTACTTATGGAGTAGGCGAGATATCCGTATGCTAATAAAAAGGACGGGCTTACTAAGTAACAACAGTTAGCTCCGTCCTACTAAACCGGTGTGAAACATAGTCAGTAAGAGTAGGGGGATATTCGTAGGTTATTGGTATTCGATCATCGATGTCTTCAAAGCAATGCTCGTACATCCTGAAACACGGCACAAATTCATGAAGTCACTAACAAGTGGACTGAGTCATGTTGGTAGGTGTAGACTACCTGGTTGGGGTCAGCGAAACGATACTAACCGATGGTTAGAGACTTTGAATGACATGGCTCAAGATGGTCTGCGATGTTACAGGCGCATCCACTCTTTGTTTTCGCCCAAATTCTAATCTAAACTCCTCACCATATTCATCTTCCTCTTTTTAAGTTTATTTCACTGGATTACACTTCTTGAATAATACTTTTGGACTGCGATCTTTCCGATTACTACTAATAATTCTACTACTATGAGATTTGAACAGACAATTGTAACTTTGAGCTAATGTGGTATGGCAACTTGAACTGATGTACGTACGTACGTACGAAGTTCTACACTTTAACTGACTGACTGACTTCACCGAAGACAATTGAAGATGGTTGTGCTATATCGCGGAGTGATCGAATGTTGACTCATAAACTAACAGGCCCCAAATCATTAGTCTAGAACTTAAGTGTGTTTGTGCGCAAGATCGAGATTTTTGGGTTTGATTCCAGTTTGCGGAGTCGTGGATGCACGCTTCCTAGGTCTTACGCTAAGGCGTAAAGGACAATCAATGTTCCGGGGAGTTCAATGAAGATTTTCAATAAAATTAGATCAGCATCAACTACCAAACAAACCACATGTTTACCTAATCCATATACCAGTCGATCAACAATTTTACAAATATCCATTGTATCCAAATTGACTTCTCAATGTGAAGTCATATTATCGAAAGATTTTAATAAAATCACGAAAACAAAAACTATTCTATCATATATATATATATATACATATATATATATATATATATATATATATATATATATATATATATATATATATATATATTCTAACATATTTATTCTCAATTCAGGAGATTGGATCGATGGGCAGAACACTTTAGGGATTAGTTCAACTGGCCTTCAGCCACACTTCGGTTACCCACGATCTCCAGTCATCCTGAATGGCTGCACGTCCTTATAGACTGACCCCTGAGATATTTAAGGATGGTGGTCCAGTTTTAGCAGCTAGATTGACTGAGATCCTAGGTAGAATCTGGAAACTGGACGTAATACCATCTGACTGGTCTCAATCACTGATTATCCCACTTTATAAAAAAAGGACAAACGTCTTCTTGTGACAGTCACAGGGAAATCAGTCTAACTAATATAGTGTCTAAATTTTTAGCCTCGATTATGCTTAGACGCCTAACTAGAGCTCACGAAGAGCAGACTCAAAAAACCAAGTTGGTTTCAGACCTGGACGTGGATATATAGACCACATCTTCACACTACGACAGGTCCTGGAACACAGACATACATTCAGGCGTCCTACAATAGTTGTTTTCCTGGACCTGAAAGTGGCATTCGACTCTGTTGATCGTGAGGTTCTGTGGCAGTGTCTGTCATTGAAAGGTGTACCAAAGAAGTACACTAACCTCATACAAGCTCTCTACTCGAACACCACTGGTCGAATGAGAGCTTAAGGCGAACTGTCATCGGAATTCTTTACTTCAAGTGGAGTCCGTCAGGGATGTCCACTCTCTCCATTCATTTTAATTTTGTCATAGACATGCTCCTAGAAATAACCTTATCCTCGTCTGAATTTTCAGTAGACCCCTTACCAGAAAGATCGCTTACTGACCTAGAATATGCTGATGACATTGTCCTACTTGGTGAAGACGCTGAGAAAATGCAGAGTCTTCTGACCACCCTAAGCAACAATGCAAACATCTTCGGGATGGGATTCTCCCCGTTGAAATGCAAAATGGTGCTTCAGGATTAACTTGTATCGTCACCTGAACTAGTGATAGGGAGTGAAGCAGTTGAGCTTGCCGACCGCTTCATTTATCTGGGCAATCGCATCAGTGCTGATGGCTTGGCGACTGATGAAATCTCAGCTCGGATAAAGAAAGCTCGATTGGCTTTTGCCAACCTGCGTCACTTATGGCGTAGGCGAGATATACGTTTGCTGACAAAAGGACGAGTGTACTGTGCAGCAGTTCGCTCCGTCCAACTATACGGATGCGAAACATGGCCGTTAAGACTAGAGGACTTTCGTAGGTTACTAGTTTTCGAAGCATTGCTCGTGTATCCTGGGAAAACCGAGTAAGTAATGCTGCCATCAAGAAGCAAGCACTAGGTAAGGATGGTAGATCAATTGATGAAGTATTGAGACTTCATCAGTTGAGGTGGTTGGGACACGTGTTACGAATGCCTAACCAAGGACTGCCTCGACGAGCTATGTTTTATGGTGTAAGAGTAGGATGGAAGATAGCTAAGGGCGGACAAACCAAAACATGGCACAAACCCATGAAGTCACTGACAAGTGGACTGAGTCATGTTGGTAGATGTAGGCTACCTGGTTGGGGTCCGCGAGACGAAAGTCACCAATGGTTAGAGACCTTGAACGACATAGCTCAAAACCGTTTGCAATGGCGCCGATGCATTTATTCTCTGTGTTCTTTTTAATCCTAACCTTCTGCATCCCTCGTAATCTCTATCTTTCTCCTTCTAAATTTATCTTACTGAATTATACTTCTCGAATCATATCTTCAATCCCTAATCTTCTCCATTACTGCTAATATACTTCTACTATCGCTTATCACTCTTGGATTTAAAATGACAATTGCGTCTCTGTGCTGACGTGTTATTATGGCAACTTGAACTTGATGTACTTACGTACGAAGTTCTGCGTCTTTCTATCATATCATTCAATATTCATGCAAAACTTTATCCACTCTAATTCGAAGATGTTGATCCGAAGAAGTAGAAGAAGAACAGCCAGCCAGTCAGAAAACAAAAAAATAAATAGCTAGCAAAACGAGTAAATGATCGCAGCAATTTTTAATTGATGTAATAAGTAAATAAATAAATTTTAAAAAAAGAAGTACACAGTTCTGCTTTGTACTCAAATAATAACTAAGGCTCTCTCTCTCTCGCTTATTTGACATCATCCTTCAAGAAACAAAAAACGAAAACGAGAGAAGAACACACAAACTAGCGAGAAGTGTACGTCAACAACAACAACAAAAAATAAACACAAAAAATACAAATATCGACAAGGTAGAGCTGAGTGTGAAAGGCAAACACCACGACGACGGAGACGTAGTACTGGTAGTAGTAGTAGTAGTACTTGTTGTAATCATACATCAGGATTACAAAATATACACGCACACACACACACAGAGAGTAGTGTGTGTGGAGAGAGAGTGACAGTGTGAGGAGAGGAGGAAGGAAGGGAGCAAATAAATAAATTAAGAAAACAAAGCAGGAATAAAGTCAATAATCAATTATTCAATAAAATATAAGTAATCTGGCAAGAAATTATTACTGGAAAATAATAATAATAATAATGATAATCTGTAAAATGTACATACGCACATTAAAATCACTATGAATTCATTGGTATGTGTGCATGTGTGTGTGTGAGTGAGTGTGTGTGTATTACACATGAGATTGAAGTCGGAAAGAAAGCGAACAGGGAAAGAATGAGAACGAATTGTGTACGGGACGTACTCGTCATAGGCGTATATATATATGTGAGTGTGTGTGTGTCGATGTACAAATTGACGATCACGTACGTACACATCAGAGCTGTATGATTATGTAATGTAAGGCAGAAGAAGAATGATGATGATGATGAGAAGGAGGTGGACAACTACTGGTGGATAGATATCACAGCTACTAGGAATGAATATGAAAAGTGTACTCAATTTTGTAATGACACTATACATATACATAGGCATAGGCATACATACATACATAGGGGCCAGAGAACAAGAAACAAGGGGCGCATATCTATATATATAAATCATTATTCGCTGTTTTTCGATAAATAATATTCATTGAATAAATTTCTTACTAATTCAATGCAAATTTTATTAGCTATTTGAAATTCTGGGCCTAATAAACAAAAATTAAGAAATGCATGAGGCAAATCATCCAATACACGTACATCGACTGAAATGTTCAATTTGACAAGACGTTTAGCCAATTCCAATCCATCATCCAAAAATGGATCGAATTGTGAACACTAGGAGTAGTAGTGGGAGGAGGAGTAGGGGAGAAGAGAAACAAACAAAGAAAAAGGGATTATTATTATTACAGACACACACACACACATACACACACACTGATATACAATACAGAAAGACACATAATAATTAAGGTAGAATTATTGATTACACAGGATGGTAGATTTGTTAGCAGACGGATAACTTGCCTACGGCACATAAGTGATGCAAGTTGGCAAAAGCCCGGTGGAGCCTGTTTTGTCCGTGTTGAGATTTTGCCAGTCACTAGGCCATCAGCACTGATGAGACTCCCGAGATAAGTGAAGCGGTCGGCCCACTCGACTACTTCACTCCCTAACATTAGTTCAGGTGCCAATACAAGCCAATCCTGAGGCAACATTTTGCCTTTCGACGGGGAAAATCGCATCCCGAACATGCATGCATTGTTGCTAAAGGTAGACTCTGCATTTTGTCAGCGCCTTCACCGAATAGAACTATGCCATCGGCATAATCTAGGTCAATAAGCGATCTTCCTGGTGGAAGTTCCACCACAAAGATGAAGTTAATTCTAAAAATCATTTCTATGACAAAATTAAAAGAGAATGAGGAAAGTGGACGGCCCTGACGGACACCACTTGAAGTAAAGAATTCCGATGACAGTTCGCCATAAGCTCTTACTAGACCAGTAGTGTTCAAGTAGAGACCATGTATAGGGTTAATGTACTTTTATGGTACTTCTGAAATGTGTGTCTTTGTTCTAGGACTTGACGTAGTGTGACTATTCGGTCTATACATCCAAGTCCAGGACGAAAACCAGCCAGGTTTTCTCCAGTCTGCTCTTCACGAGCTTTCGTTAAGCGTCAGAGTATTACTGAGGCCAATATTTTAGAAACTATATCAGTTAAACTGATTCCTCTTTGGTTGTCGCAAGAGGACTTTTATCCTTTCTTATAAATTGGGACAATCAGCGATTGAGACCAGTCAGATGGAATTGCGACAGTTCCCAGATTCTACCTAAGATCTCAGTCAATATCACTGCTAAAACTAGACCACTTGTTGGGGACGTTAGATCCCCAGAACTCGCTTGATAAATGCCTTATTTTGGATTTCACGTTTGCGAGCATGGGCTGATCAGTTGGCCTTGAGATTTCATTTCCTAACAGGAAAATTCATGGCTGTGATTGGCCGCTATGTATTTCAGTGTGCTATTTCTGTGACTGTCCCAAGGACGTTTCTATGATGTATAAATAAACGAGAGTTGTGTGCTTGGTTGCATTGTGATTTCTGGGTGATTGTAGAATATACTTTCTACGCTATATCAAGACTTCTCTTTAGCCGTTTCAGATCAAGGTAGCCTACTTGGACGCTGGTTCATTGTCTCGTTAGTGTTTATCGACCAAGATGAACCCGTAATAGTTTCAAGCGTACCTAGTGACGAACCTAACACCACTATCCTTAAATATCTTAGTAGTAAGCCTAGCAGGCCTTGCTACACTCCCTCGTCTCAGATTCCCTATAGCTTTTTCAGCTTCATTAAGAGTCGGAGGACTTACATCGATTTGCTATTTATGTTTATTGGAGATAGGTAGGCAACTAAAGTGTGGCTGAAGGCCAGTTGAATTGATCCCTGCAATGTTCTGCACATCGATCAAAAGATAAACTAAAGCTTAACGCTACTTCAGCTGGGACAGATAGGTAATATCATTGGTTTTAGATGATTTTTAAATGAACACTTGTAGATTTCGTTAGTCTTTTGAACAATATCAGGAGAATAATGAAAAATTCACAATTAACCATTAAGTTCAGTGAAGAAAACTCCACTAAAAAGTATCAACAGCTTTTGTATAGTTTAGCTTAAAGTCAAGTACACAGAGAAATATTCGGTAAGTTTCATATTCCGTGTAGATACAATGCATTCTCAAACAGGTCCCAAGTACTTGTTGTTTTACTCAAAATATATTGTCATAGGATTTATTATTCCTAAATTATTGTTAATCATGCACCGCTGCTGCTGCATTCTCCGGGATTTTTGGGATGATTGTAAAATCGCTTTTTTGGAGGTACCTTACGATCTAAAAAATTCATGAGTATTTGAGATCAATACACCGGATGTTGCGTAATATGCTCAGAAAAGCTTGCTTGCTATTTTTTTTCTTGTTTAAACTCAAACTTTGGATAGATTAAGGTGTGTATAACGGTGAAGCAATAGAAACTGAGGAGGTTTTTATACCTCAACTCAAGGTTAATCTTGTCAGACAAAGTTTATGAATGTTTAAAGCTCAGAACTCTACGCTACAGACAAAATAGAATAGGCAATCAAAAGGAACAAGAGTATACACACGCGCACACAAAAAACACACTCCACTTACAGTAATAACAACCGGAGGCAATCCACGTAACATATCATCTGAAGCTAAATATGGTGACATGAAACCATTCTGACTTAAATGAATATTTCGAATACGATTCAAATCGGTTGATGGTCGACGTGGTTGTTGCAATTTCGGTGTACATTCATGTTCATCAATATTATCACCTGATTTCTCTCCGGTTATCTGTTGTTTATGAATTGAAGCAGTTGTATGGCGATCAAATTGTTTTGGCAATGATGACGATGATGCATTGTTTTCACAGGAAATAGTATCTCTTATTTTAGTAGTAGCAGTAGTATGGGATTGTAGTGAATCTGAATTGGATTTCGATAATTCTAAACAATTATTTTGTTTTTTCAGAAATAATAGTAAAATATGAGAAAGTTCAGTTTGTAAGGAATAAAAAAAATGGTTCATTAAGAAACAAACATATAAGTTATATGGAATAAAATAAAGTTAACCATTGTATGTCAGTCAGTCAGTCAGATGCAACGTAGAACTTCGTATGTAAGTACATCAGTTCATGCTGCCATACCACATCAGTACAGAGGTATAATTGTCAATTCAAATCCAATAGTAGAAGAGGGAATTGGAAGTCATAGGAGAGGTTAGGATTAGAAGGTATTATTCAAGAAGTATGGATTCAGTGAGAAAAGTTTAGAAAGACAAAACTACAGGTGTTGAAGAATCCAGAAGATTAGGATTTGAGAGAACACAAAGAATAAATGCACCGGCGCCATTACAAACGGTTTTGAGCCATGTCATTCAACGTCTCTAACCATCGATTATTATCATCTCACGGACCCCAACCAGGTAGTCGACAACTACCGACATGACTCAGTCCACTTATTAGTGACTTCATGGATTTGTGCCATGTTTTGGTTTGGCCGCCCCTAACTTTCTTCCAACCTAATTCTACACTACAAAACAAAGCTCATCGAGGCAGTCGATGGTTAGGCATACGTAGCACATGTCCCAACCACCTCAACTGATGAAGTTTCATTACTTCATCTAATGATTTGCCATTCTTACCTAGCACCCGTTTCCTAATAACAGCGTTGCTCACTCGGGTGTCCCAGGATATACGAGCAATGCTTCGAAGACACCTCTATATGAGTAATCAGAATTGTTGATACAGATTCGTAAACTGCAGTTAGAAATCAGACTTTGTGCGAAACGGTTCGAGATAATACTCGGTTGCCTAAACTGAAAAAGATGGAGCATGACTTGACCCAGAGATCTGTTGGTTAGAAGTCAACCGACTGCCAAACATTATTAGTTAAATTAATATAAATCAGCAGGTCATGGCAACATTACTAACTGTAAAGCTGGATGGTACAAGAATGAATCCGTAAGGAAGCATCAGTTCCCTTAAGATTAAAAAGAACACCTTGCTGACGAGTGCCAAGTAGCATGAAACCAAAGTCAAGCGGGACTTTCTGTCGACCATCTCTTCTAACCAACGTCATACATAAAATGTTCTCAAATTCACCATCATATAACTTTTCTTATAATTGGCACACTAAACAACAGAATAAAGTTTATGAAAATAAAATAACAAACCTGATTTATTCAATCTTGGAGATTTATGCGGCGAGTATGACTCATCATATAGTCGGCATAAATTAGACGGTACAGATTGATCTCTTGGATGTTGAAAATAACTATCATATACAGGCGGGATTTCAATGCTTGAATAACGACGTAAATGTTCAATGTTCAATTCTTTAGAATTATTTAAACCCAACTTTAATGGATTAAACCAAAGTGTTGAAAATAATCGAGACCATAAAGGTGAAGTCTGTTGAGTTGGTGTTAAGTTTGTATCAACTTCATGAATTTTAACATCATCATCATCATCGTTATCATCAACAAGTTTATCGAAATTCAATGTTGCTTCGTCTATACCAGCATAAGCTATATATACAATAATATGAAAAGTGAATTAGATTAGATGAAACATAAGTAACGAATAATTTTTATATATATAAAAGAATATTAAATTTCACATCAAAATAATAGTAATCATTGATCACTCAATGAATTGGCTCACTTTAACATACTGTAGTGTGAGCTACTTATAAGTAGTATATGACGTGAGTGTCAACGTAATGTCTGGCAGCAGAAGATGGGGGAAGATCAAAAAAGGAAGAGTTAGAAGAACACAATGGAATTTGTATGAAACGCATCATTAGTGACAATGGATTGATGTTTTGCAACAGGAACAGTCCAGCTCGAGATGATGGACTGATATTTTGCAAATTAACGATTTACGATATGGTTTTCCAATTTTCGTTAAATACAACTCGGTTGCCCCATCTGTGTTCTCGTTCACTACAATACTTGTTCAGCACAGAGAGAAGAAATTCATGAGAAAAATATCTGTTAGTCAGTCAGTCAGTTACAATGTAGAACGTCCTACGTAAGTACATAAGTTCAAGTCGCCATACCACATTAGCACAGAGATGTAATTATCAGTTCAAATCCCAATGTGGTAGCTGTAACGGAGAAGATCAGAGTTCGAATAAGTTACTCAAGAAGTATAATTCAGTGAGATAAATTTAGAAAGACAAAAAACGGTCATCAGGAATTCAGAAGAGTAGAATTTGGGAGAACACAAAAAGTGGATGCACCTGCGCGATTGCAAACGATTCTGAGCCATGTCGTTCAGGGTCTCTAACCATCGAATACTATCATCTCGCGGACCCCAACCAGGTAGGCTACACTGACTAAGATGACTCAATCCAGTTGTCAGTCACTTCATGGATTTCTGCCATTTTTTCGTCTGGCAGCCGCCCCCTTAGCTTTCTTCCAACCTACTCATACACTGCGAAACATCGGTCGTCTAGGCAGTCGGTGGTTAGGCATTCGTAACACATGTCCCAACCACCTTAACTGATGAAGTTCCACTATTTCATCTACTGATTTGCCATTCCTACCTACTACTCATTTCCTAACTACAGAGTGGTAACAATATGAGTGGTAGTAAAAGAGACATGAAGTTATAGGGAGAAGGAATCTGGAAGAAAACACTGAATTTTAGAGTAAAAATTAGTGTAAAACAATTTCAGTATTTAACATTTAAGTTGAAAAAAAACCGGTTAACATATCTGCGCAAACGAATTTAATTTTGAGCAAGATCAATCAACCCAACGAATATTTTTCTATTTTTATAAGGCAATATTTTACAGTTTTAAAGGATGAACTACGGAGCAGGTATATTGCACTTTTATAGTCGCTAAACGGATATCTGATATACACCACAGTAAGTGCAAATTTGCAAAAGTCTCTTGTAATTTTACTTGGTATGAGGCCGGATGTTACTTCCTAGCTGCCCAGACTGTGGAATCGCTCTTGGTAGGCAGGAGGGGCATCGGCCTCTTAATTTCCGAAAAAAACTCGGCTTTCATCATAAGACATCATAACTCTTCTAAATGAAGACCTAACTCCCAGAGCAGAGTTTAAATGGTTTGAATTACTTTTCTTGTTAGAATTTTTTTAGCGATTCAGATTTCTACAGGATGGAATCGCCAACCTCATGACCAACCCTCCTCCTTTATCTGGGCTTGGGACCGGCGGTAGCCCCGAAGGGGCTCCAAGCGGAGCCCCCGTGCCGAGATCTCTTCACACATCAAATTAACAAGGATGATGAAGCTTGCTAAAAAGAAAGGTAAAGTATCTTACGCAATCAACTACTTCACAACGTAATTGAAACAATTTCGAAAAAGGATAAGGTTGTAAAAGAAAGTTACTCCGTAAGTTCACATGTTTATTAGTCAGATGTGGTTTAACGATTTTAAATCACCTCCAAAGTAGGACAAGGGTGATGAAACTTGCTAAAAAAGTGAAGTATCTTAGGCAATCAACAAATTTTCACAATATATATATATATATCTGTAATGTACTTCATAACTCAAAATACATTACATTCCAATCGAGAATCTATGACTAGCTACTATAATACTCAACAGTGATAGTTCACTGATCTTAACATCCATGATTTAATCACACCATCAGATCATTCAACATACTCATTACCTAACTGTGATTTTTTGTGGCTAAAGTGCAGAATTGACAAGCGAGTATAGGATTAGAGCATGATCGAGACAATTCAAATGTGATATGGGGCAGTTGAAAAACTTGAATTACATAAGAAGTTCTGCAGAGAGGTTTTTTTAGAACAATTGAAAATGTAAATCAAAAAACCATTTCGACAAGTAAGTCACTACATCAGTTCACATGTTTATCAACCAGTTGTTGTACAATAATTAATCAACAAGCTTCATACGAAGTGTGTATCCAATATCTGGGTTATTGATTGGCACACATGTGTATACATATATAAATATGTACACTAATGTGAACTTACCCAATAAACATTTCGAAAGAACTCCAATCGGAAGTAACGGATCACATAGTGATAACAATCTTGAAGGAGATGGTGTAAGCGATACAATCACAGGTGTATAAGCTAAAAATATTCCAATTGGTCTATTCAATAAACCATCATGAACAGCACGCATACAAACACCTAAAGCTAAATTGCCACCAGCTGAATCACCAGCCAAAACAATTTTGGCATTTGGTGTACAACCTAAATTTTCAAGATTTAATGTTATCCAACAATACGCGTAATAACATTCTTCTAATGCACGTGGATAAGGCGCTTCCGGTGAAAGAGAATAATCAACAGCGATAATTGGACAATTCAATTGTTCAGCCCATATACGTAAAAAATTCTAAAAATTTAATCGATGATAGATAGATAGATAGATAGATAGATATTGATAGAATACTTTATGAATATAAGATTTTAAAAAAGTATCATAAGTATCATAAATTACATCAATGAGTGGTCTTAGTTCGACGACCGCTGAAAGTCAGAAGGCAGTAAACAGCTGTATTTTTATCAGTCAGTCAGTTACAACGTGGAACTTTGTACGTAAGTACATCAGTTCATGTTGCCATACCACATCAGCACAGAGATAATTGTCAATTCATATCCCATAGTAGAAGAGGTAGTAAAGGTATGAGAAGTAATCGGAGAGGTTAGGATTAGAAGATATTATTCAAGAAGTATGATTCAGTGAGATAAGTTTGGAAAGACAAAACTACAGGTGTTGAAGAATCCAGAAGATTAGGATTTGAGTGAACACAGAGAATAAATGCACTTGAGCCATTGCAAACGGTTTCAAGCCATGTCATTCAAGGTCTCTAACCATCGATTATTGTCATCTCGCGGACACCAACCTACCTACATGACTCAGTCCAATCGTCAATGATCTCATGGATTTCTGCCATGTTTTGGTTTGGCCGCCCCTAACTTTCTGACAACCTATTCCTACACTACAAAACAAAGCTCGTCGAGGCAGTCGGTGGTTGCACATACGCAACACATGCCCCAACCACCTCAACTGATGAAGTTTCACCACTTCATCTATTGATCTGCCATTCCTACCTAGCACCCGTTTCCTAATAACAGCGTTGCTCACTCGGATGTCCCAGGATATACGAGCAATGCTTCGAAGACACCTATGATCAAAAACCAGTAACCTACGAATATCTTCTACTCTTACTGGCCATGTTTCACATGGCCAAGCTGTTGAGTTCCATACAGGGATGAAACAACTGTCCAGTACTTTCTGGTTTCTAATGGTTGTCTGAGTGAGAGCGATCCGAAGACAATCTATGAAAATTCTAAAATCTTCACAAACTCCTCTCAGTCAGTAGGTCCGTTGCAACGTGGAACTTGCAATGTACGTACATCAGTTCAAGCTGCCGTACCACATTAGCACAGAGATGCAATTGTTAATTCAAATCCCATAGTAGTAGAGGTAGTAGAAGTATTAGTAGTAATAGGAGAGAATAGGGTTCGAAGATATTATTCAAGAAGTATAATCCAGTGAGACAAAATCAGAAAGAGAAGGGTGATGAGGAATTCGGAAGATTAGGATGCACCTACATCATTGTTATTGATTTTGAGCGACGTCAATCAAAGTTCACAATCACGAGGACCCCAACAAAGTAGTCCATATCTGTTCACATGGCTTAGTTCAATTGTCAGTGACTTTGTAGATCAGTGCCATGTTTTTGTTTGACAACTCCTGACCTTCTTTCACTTGTCTAGATAGGCGATCGTTGAGAAAATATAACAAGTATCGTAATCGCTTCAACTGATGAAGATTCCCAACTTCATCAACAGATTTACCATCCTTAACTAGTAACCTTTTTCTAACCCCAGTATTACATACTCGATGGTGCCAGAATATACGAGCAATGTTTGAAGAACACCTATGATCGAATACTAGTAACCTACGGATATCTTTTATTCTTAATGGCCATAGTTTACATTCACACACCAGAGCAAAGTGAGCTTCTGAGAAGTAAACTGGTCCTTTCGCTGGTAGACGGATATATCGCCTACAACATAATTGATGCAAGTTGTACAAGGTCGAGATTTCGTAAGACAGCAGATCATCAAGATGGGTGAGACTTCAAAGTTAAGTGGTCGACACGCGTAACCACTTCATAGACTATCATTAATTCAGGCGCCGATGCAAGCCAATTCTGAAGTAACATTTTACTTCTGGAAGAAAGGATCGCATTCCACACATGCGAGGATTGTTGCTTAAGGTGTCCAGAAGAATGTATTTCGTCGGCATTTTCATCAAACAGAACTTTTTCATACGTGTATTTCAAGTCAACAGGTGGTAAAAGGTTAGACAGTTTATTAGTAAAAATAGACAATTAATGATTGTCAAATGTTGACAGATGTTGGAATGATTTTAATCCTAGGCCCTCTTTGTTTTTTTTATCAAAGTTATAATCACATCTTATACATATACATATACATATATCATATACATATACAATCATAGATTAGTTTGAGTACAGAAAGAGCATCCTGTATAAGTACTCGTCAATGAAACAGATTATTTTTTTGGTAGGACTAGTGATATTACTTATCTGTTTAAGCAGTTAAACGAAGTCGTAAATCCCTATCAGACTGAAACTACATGATCATAATTATATAAAAAGCAGAGATCGTCTACGATAGAACTAAGAAGTAAGTAACTCTAAGGTCAGACATCAGATACCAGGTTAAGATAGCGAACTGGTTGATGTTGTAGATACTTCTACCGGTATGACTTGCATGCGTTATGCTTGTTAGCTAATGCTGAACCACTTGTACGATGCTGACGACTGGGTGCAGCAACAAACTGTAAAAAAAAAGCCAGAGATCGCCAAACAAAGTCCTGTCCGTAACCCATAAAGCCATATTTCTTGTCAATCTGAGACTTATTAGTAGCTGCAGACTTCCTGGTTAGGGTTTGTGGTGAGGTAATGGACAAGTAGTAAGTGTCTGAACTTTAGCCACTAGATCACATATTCGATACCTATTCTATCTAATCCAGTTTTAGCAGTTGAGTAATATCTTAACTCTTACTTGATAATTGTAACCTACAGTTACAGATGAGCACTTGCAAAAATTAGCTACTTAAGTCAATGAGTCAGTCAGTTATAACGTAGAACTTCGTCAGACAGTCAGTCAGTCAGTTGCAACGTAGAACTATGTACATATGTAAATAAGTTCATGTTGCGATACCACATTAGCACAGAGAAGTAAATGACAAATCAAATCCCATAGAGATAGTAGAGGTATTAATGGCAATCAAGAAGACTAGGGTTTGAAGATATTATTCAAGAAGTATAATTCAGTGAGATAAGGTTAGAAAGACAAAGGTAGAGGTGTTGACGAATCCAGAAGATAAGGATTTGAGAGAGCTCAACGAATGGATGGATGAAAACGATTCTGAGCCATGTCGTTCAAGGTCTCTAACCATTGGTGACTTTCGTCTCGCGGACCCCAACCAGGTAGTCTACATCTACCAACATGACTCAGTCCACTAGTCAATGACTTTATGGATTTCTGCCATGTTTTGGTCTGGCCGCCCCTAGCTTTCTTCCAACCTACTCCTACACCACAAAACATAGCTCGTCGCGGCAGTCGGTGGTTAGGCATACGTAACACATGTCCCAACCATCTCAACTGACGAAGTTTTAATACTTCATCTATTGATCTGCCATCAATACCTAGTACCCGTTTCCTAACAACAGCATTACTTATTCGGTTGTCCCACGACACACGAGCAATAGTTCGGAGACACCTATGATCGAAAACAAGCAACCTACGAATATCTTCTACTCTAACTGGCCATGTTTCACAGCCATAAAGTAAGACGGAGCGAACTGCTGCTCAGTAAGTACACTAGTCCTTTGGTTAGCTACCTGAAGTCAATATCAACATTATCGTCAGCGGATTGTTGGATATGCCAACTTGAACTACTGCACATAAGTACCGGGTTGCACATTCTGTTTGATTGATTGAATTTCCTGACATCTAAACTACAGTTTCACCAAGTAGTAAATAGAACACATTATATAAAAGAAAGGAAATAATAAGGCAGTATAATGAGTTGGTATGTACTAACTAACTAACTAACTAACTAACTTACATAAAATAAAATAAAATAAAATAAAACAGATGATTATGTTATTTATTTAACAATAAGAATGTGTACTACTTGTAACTACTTACATCTTGTGATTGAGATGTTAAAGCAATGAATCCACCACCATGTATATAAAATAATACATTCGATGATCTAGTTGTATGATTATTATTATTATTCTCATTGGAATTATTATTTAACAATTTAAAACTTTCATATGAACAACGACGATCTTTGGAATATGATACGACATGATCAGCTGATGATGAAACATTGGGTGAACCGTATAATGATGACACGGAATTTCTGCTTGAATAATGATGATTTGATCGATTTATAATATAATTAGGTGATGTGAAAAATTTAGGCAATGATTCTGTTGTTCGAGTCCATTCTAAACCACATCTAAGATGTCGGCATAATATACGCATTCCTAGTGGAGCTATGCCAATATGTGCTTTTGGTGGTTCGATTACAATAAATTCTATTGAAAATGTGAACAGCAGAGATAAGTGAAAGTATCAAAAAATGTCACTTTAATTATGCAATCATAGTCAGTTGTATGCAAGTAGAGATTAGATTAGCATAGCAAGATAAAATTATCAAGATAAATCACTGAGTAGTAAAAGAAGCAGTAACAGCATCAATAATAGTAGTAGTAGAACTCAAATCGTTTGCGTAAGCGGTGCAGCGTGATGTGAGAAGAGTGAGTCGTGGAGAGAAGATGTTAGGGGGTGTAAGAACGATTTGATTGTGATCGATTTGGTCTCGTGTATTGTTACGGGTATGAAGGCGGATGTCACTTCTTGGTTGCCCACACCGTAGAAGGGTGTTTCCTGAGGAACCTGAAAAGGAAGGTAGACTAGTGTTGGTCTTAGAGACCTGGGAGCGTGACAGCAGAGCCCAAGGGACAACTGCTGTTAGCTGTTAGCTCCACTCTTGTTTAAAGGGCCTTATCGCCGGGGACGGAAATCCGTGAGGTAAGGTAAGGTGTGACATTTTTAGGGTTGACCTTTTTAACGCTTCCTTCCTTGTTAGAAGGCAGTATCGCTGCAGATGCTGGTTGTCCGAGGGAAACACCTTACTGCTGTCACACATCTCTACAGTCAGCAGTACGACTCCACCCTCAGACCTTGAGTAGCTGCTTTTAGTCTCATCGTTTTCCAATCGACCTGCCTGGCATGGTAGAACCTACAGAAACATATGTTCCAGCCAACATAGTTCGGTTGGGTCATCACGATAGGCAAGCCCGACAGCTACGGTCGGTAAATAATAGTATTATTTGAAAAGACTAACTGTAGTGAAAAAAAAGCAAGCAAACACTGAAAAAAAAGATCATTCTTAGGGGGCATATAAAGAAAGGAAATTGGGTTCGACTATACCTGGAGTAAGGTGAGGTGTTATTTTTAGGGTTGATCTTTTATAACACCCTTGTTCTTTTGTAGGAAAGGTCTGTCCTCATTTGGTCTCCTACTCACTGCCGTAACCGTTAAAGTTAAGTTGAATACAAACAAGTTTCTTGTTGATCATAGCTCTCTAATGTTCAGAATACCATTATTTTCAGCTCTTTCAAGTGTATTTGTAAATCTCAATTAATGAAACCATTACTATGTACTGACCTGATTAAAACAAAGGCTATTTGCATACATGACACAATTATTATTTCTGTCGCCAAGACATATTACTCTATATTTCACTTATTCACTTGCACTGTGATATAATATAATAATGGATTATTCACCCAGACAATTAGACAATTTTATTAGAACAATAAACAAACCTTTTTCGCCTTCTCGATTATTCATATCTAGGGGTATTTTTAGTGATTTTGTTTGTAATTTGAAAGAATGAGCTACAGCCATAGAAGGTAGAATTACATTAGGAGCTTCAGACACTACACGTAGTTCTGCTAAACTCCAAAATGCTTTACAAAATTGAACACTGGACCTTCGTGTAAGTTTGGCCAGAATTTTACCACGGTCTTCTGGAGATAAGTAAGAAGTAACCGACCGATAAACTGTATTGACTAAACTGGCAATGCCTTGTTTGCAAGTCTAAAATATGTATAGGAAATACCATTATTTGCCGGCATATAAGCCTAAGATTATACAAACAAGCCTTATTAGGTATAATACAAAAGCAGTAAGCCACTCAAATAATTAAGTTTATAAGCAATAAGTTAAAACAGTTTATAGGCTTAGCCAATGGAAGTATTTCCTGCTGACCAGTCGTCACCAGGATCCGTACACAAATCTTACGATTTTCGACTGATCTATATAGTATACTTGCATCAAGGTGAGTGCGTTGGTTTTTTATGTAAGTACATCCAACCTAGTTGGGAATCTTAACTGATGTACAGGTGTCAGGCTCTATTTCCATATGACTGACAGGCTGTTTTTATACAATAGGATAGCATATCAGGTTGTATAACTCACCAAGTATTTGAGTATTATCTACACTACGTGTAGCAGTTAATGATATCATCCGATTGCCTAAACTGAAGTAGTCAGAAGTGAGTTCGAATTCGCAACCTCGTAACTGAAAGTCAACACATATTAACCATAAAAGTCACTTTTCTAAATATTAAGCCTTTGTATTATGACCTGAATCGGAAAACTAATACTTTTTAAAACAGCATAATTAATTTGCAACACACGTAAATATTAGACTAAACCAACTTTATTTTAAATTTAAAATGACTTATTTACCACGTAGAGTTAATGTGTATTCAGAGTTCAGTCACACTGTATGTATTAATGACATTACACGTCACTTCACGCTTCTTCAAATGGTTAGATGTCAACTGGTGGAACATTGCGTCAGATATCATAAAATTTACCAATGAACAGTCTATTACCAGAAATCGGAAAAAAAATGTCTACCTTAATAAAAAACATTTTGACACTGTAAAATTAGGTACACTGAACTAAAATTACGTATGTGAAATAAGTATACTTACCAAAAAGCTATTACCATATCCCGCCATAAATGAATTCAAGAACAGTAGAATTCTTTGAGCACTAGGGCATAAGTAAAAAGCTAGACAACGACCATAAAAACATTCTTGTTTTATACTGTCTGACAGGGCTTCTAATCGATAGAACTCTGTAAGATCTTGATAGTGTTTTGATTCAACAGTATAATATACACCTGTAACATTAGTTGTTGATTTATCATCAAAACTATTTACATCACACTGTCCAATTTCCGGCAAATCAACGAATTCAGATCGTGGAAAAAGTGAAGTACCATTACTGAAACGTGGAAGATAACTGAGAATTTCAAGACACAGACTGAGTTCCATAAGGCAATTGATATATGCTATTACACTCTTATGTGTTATACCGGACCTATAAGATTAAAAAATCATAAGATTTCATTAGAATCAAACATGGGTATAATATTTATGACACTAATTACTAAAGTACATGTAATAATCATTAATACATATACTACAAATAATCCAATAAGTTAGAATACCATCTAAGACCGATTATCCCGACCGAAGGTGCTACCTTGACGTGGTGGTCGGGCTTGCCTATCGTGATGACCCAACCGAGCCATACTGGCTGGAACATATGTTCCTGCAGGTCCTACCATGCCAGGCTGGTCGATTGGAGAACGATGAGATTAAGAGCAGCTACCCAAGGTCTGAGGGCGAAGTCGTACTGCTGACTGCAAAGGGGTGTGACAGCAGTAAGGTGTTTACCTCGGACAACCAGCATATGCAGCGATGCTGCCTTCTCACAAGGAAGGAAGGGTTAGAAAAGGTCGGCCCTAAAAATGTCACACCTCCCCTAACTCACGGATTTCCGTCTCCCTGGGTAAGGGTGCCCACTAAGGGCCTTTAAGAACGGAGCTAATCCTCTAAATACCTTTCATAAAAAGGCCGTGTGTGACCGGCCTCAAGCAGTTGTCCCTTGGGCTCTGCGGTCACGCACCAACACTAATCTATCTTCCTTTTCAGGTCCCTCAAGAAACAACCTTCCACGGTGTGGGCAGCCGGGAAGTGACAACCGCCCTCATACCCGTAACAGCACGCGAGACCGAATTGGTCAAAAAATCTTGAAAAATAATAGAATACTAGTGACCTCAACTGTAAACATATCAAAAAATGTCAGTATCTTCGTGTTTTTCCTACAGCACTCCTGTACATCTTAAAAAGAGGGAATTTTTGTTATGCAAATGGTCAATAAGTCCTGATCGAAAAAAGGAATTCATTTAAGAGAAACTAAACTGTTTGATGTTTAATTGTATAACCTGTTGAAACAACCGCATAGATAAGTTATTAGTGTCAAGGAATGCAAAAAACAATTGTTTATGGTCACCAACATAGAACTTGAAAGAGGTTCCGGATCAAGTGAATTCGATACGATGTCAGTCAACACTAAACATATACTGCAAACATATCTTAAAAGTGTCAATTAGGGAATGCTGGTGGCTAAAGTGACTGAGGTTTATCAATTAGAAGTAATCTAATTTAACTACTTTCAAGTGCTGACTCATGAAGGGAGACTAAAGTCTTCTTGTAACAACCCCATTAAACCTAGCCTGGTTAACAGTTTCTTCGAGTATCTATTTTTATTACTATTATTAAGCAGATTTGAAAGAGATATTAGTAGAAGTGATTAAATGGTTTCAGTTTTCCTGTTACAAAAAGCACAAGTCGGTGGTTGTTAATTATTTTGTGACTCTTATTTTAAATCTATTTTTGAACTGACAAGTAACTAATATTCATATTATTTTGGTAGTGTAATCACCTAAATTTCACTCAGCTGGGACGGAAGGATTTGATTATGATCAATTTGGTCTCGTGTGTTGTTACAGGTATGAAGGCGGATGTCACTTCTTGGCCCCCCACACCGTGGGTGTTTCTTAAAGAAGCTGAAAAGGTAGATTAGAGTTGGTCTTAGAGACTTGGAAGCATGACCACAGAGTCCAAGAGACAACTGCATGAGGTCACGCACGGCCTTTTTATGAGAAGTTTTTAAAGTGTTAGCTTCGCTCTTCAAGTGGTATTACCGCCGAAGACGGAAATCCGTGAGGTAAGGTGAGGTGGGACATTTTCAGGATCGACCTTTTCTAACCCCTTCTTTCTTCTTCATTACCGCTAATACTTCTACTATCTCTACCACTATGATATTTGAACTGACAATTGCGTCTGTGCCAATGCGGTATGGAAACAAGAACTTATGTACATACGTAAGAAGCTCTACGTTGTAACTGACTAACTCAGCTGGGACCTGTAGATTGGTTTCATGGGTAAATTATTCATACAGACGCTACAATCATCCCAAGAAAGTTACATTTGTTACACGGAGTTATCGCTGACTAAATTTAGACACGAGTGCAGATCATTTCAGGATTTAATGATTATCTGTATACTAACCTACACCACCTAAGGTGCTAGAGATATTCAACAGCATATCACAGTAGAGTAATTTATTTTGCCATGAGACAGGCACTGAAGAGGAGTAAATATATAATACAGGCATTTAGGCAAGGTTTTATACGTTACTAGTCGTGAGTAAAGTCCCAGAAGATGAGTAAGTTAACAAAGTGAACTTAAAAACGGATTAGGTAATCGGGTAGTTTTCATTTATTTATACACACAGCACTGGTATGAAGGGACACCTAAATATTTATGAGCAACAAAAGTTATTTGATTTGTGAGTATACTGGGATACTGCCCGGCAATCCAGACTGAAGTAGGTTGTGTACTATACCTACTTTGATGTGCATTGTTGACTCAAGTAGTATTAATCTTAATGAAACTTAAATGACCAGAAAAGTTTACAAAATTACCTCACCTTGTATTGATTAATGTGGTGAGAAATTTCTTGATAAGGGTCTTAAAGACAATTCATATAAGTAATGCAAGTTCATATTGCTAGGAATATAACAATAATATGTGGATGCATCCGAACACCATTCTTTACATCTTAAAAGTTTTATTTTTTAAGTTTATTACAGCATACTTCGTTGAAGACTTTTACTTTACACTGTTTTAAGATGTAGCAGTCAGTCAGTTACAACGCAGAACTTCGTACGAACGTACACAAGTTCAGGTTGCCATACCACATTAACACAGAGACGCAGTTGCCAGTTCAATTTCCATAGTGAAGATTAGGGTTCCAAGATATTGTTAAAGAAGTATAATTCAGTGGGATAAATTTCGCAATAAAAAGATATAGGAACACATGGGAAACCTCACATTAAAATAACCTTGTGAAAAACCAAACCATTTCATAAACAAAATAATTGTGGGAAGATTGAAGCAACATCACTGAGCGATAAGGCATTTCTGTTATGTGCCTATAATTCTTAACTAACGTACTTCCGAATCCCTTACTGGTACTCAACTAAGGTGGTAGGCAAAATCGTAGCATTTTGCACTTACACGGTTAAAACGGTTTTTTAAGTGTCATCGTCCCTCAAGTTGTTTAGGAAACTACCATATCAACAACTTAACTAGGTACAACTGGACCATTCTTTTTTTTTCGGTGAAACTAAAACTTATGGACGAACTCATGAAAATAACAAATCATGGATTCGGAGCGAAATCCATCCATTAAATAATAGCTAACAAACTTTTCGGCATTAAAGATGGTGTCAGATTGTTGTAAAAACTCTAACGCTGATTCCTAACCCTAAATTCTAATTCTAAACAACGATTTTAAGTCCTCACAATAATTCATAGGTGTCTTTGGATTCTAGCAAGCAAGCGATTTCGTAAATCCGGCGGCTATAATTTGGTCTAAAGGAGGTTATAATAATATGAGGCAACAGAAATGAGGTTTCGAATTTAAGCTTCAAAAACTGAGTCAGGGTTTTCATCACGAACTGACATCAGCCATAATGCCAAAACTCTATTTAGCTGTATGATTATATCGAATTTGATTGGTTAGTTTAGCCATGAACTTTATAAAATAAAAAATATTGAATTAGGTTAAGCTTGATTTTACCAGTTGGAAATGGAATATGAGCTCATTTGTCGAATGTACGTCAGAAGAACAACGGAGCACCTCATAGTGATAGTCAAAAAGCTTCGGATTCCGTTGGCCCGTAAAGAGCCGAAGTCATAGTCACCTACTATTGAATACAGATATTTAATCCTTGCAGCAAACCCCGAGTCCAGAAGGGTATGAAGTCTTCTTAAAGCACCAACAATATCACTTTCCGATTGAGGGGTCTCAGCATTTTCATCCTCCGTTTCAAGATTATTTCGAATAATTGTGAGATACGTCCTGCACTAAGAAGATATATAAAGGTTGTCAAGTTTTTACTTGTAAATGCAATTCCGAGCACAACCGCACAATCTGTATACATTCCGAACTGTCCAGTGATTTCTTATTTTCATCTAGAGAAATCAAACTACCATAAAGCAATCACAATTCGTACTCACCATTATTTGCACTGGACATACTAAATTTACGATCTATAATAAGTTTGCTGCTAAATAATCTCAAAGAATTGGAGTTTATAGATGAGGGTAGCTAACAGTGAAACTATTGTGAGACATCAGAATACAATTTTAGTTAATCAGGACGTATTGTCGTACATCAAGACAGACAATTACATCTTGACAATCTAATAAAGCCTCTAGTATCTCGTGATATATGACCTTACATCTTGAACGATTCAAACACATTTCAGACACCGAGGAGATACAATATCCAATCTCTTTTGTACGAGCTAGTATAAACTAACCGATTTCTTCGCGCTCAATTCTTGTACTTTCGGTAAGGTCCTAGGTGTTTGGTAGTATACAATGAATGTTGGTCTAGCCACTCGACCACATTAATTCTAGTCTGTTAGCAGTTGTTTGAGTTTGTATGTACCGTGATTTGTAAACAAAAAGATAAGTTAAATAATTGGTATTGAAGATTATATGAGGGGACTAAAGTGTAAGTGAGGGGAATGAAACAGTGATAATAAACGTGATAGATCAAGTTAGTGATCTGAGGGAATGGCAGTCATAACAACCAGCAAGTCTCAAGATAAGCATCTGTAGTGCCTCCACATATATTTCAGTTCGCCCACATCTAAATTGGTTAAGCCCTTTCGATTAATTTATTTAACCAAGTCATTTGCATTGCAACACTTTATATGTACCATTCGTTCTTATTATTGTCTGGTTTGTATGAGCTCACATGACGTGTCCCAGTCGTCATTTGACCTTGTCAATTATTCGTCACTTTTAATCATGTGTGCCTATTTCGCTTGTCACATGTCTGTCGTATATTTGTCTAACTATATATTCATAGTTACGCTCTATCTCTTTGAGTTGGTTCACAACCAGCCATTCTCCACATCGCTTCCTTCGCCCATTCGTTCGCATTATAATCCAGGGAATTGGCTAAACAACCTTCTCCAACTCACGTCGCTTCGTTCGTTTTATTCACTGCTTCTCCGCTTCGCTTTGTGGTGTGTTCCAAATAAACGTATTCGTCACTACGAGTTTGCCTTCCGATTTATAAACCGTCAGACGCTATTTAGTAACGATTGTCAGGACGAGCTAATTACCGAGCTTAAGAACACACTACACATCAGGAACAGCTGATCCAAGAGGGAGATGATAATCCATATGTGGGTATATGTTTATCAAGTCTGCTCTTAAAGATTTGCACTGAGGTTGCTATGGTCAACTCGGCTGGGAGAGCATTTGAAGTTGCAACAACTTTTAATGCGAAGGAATGTGCTCGAATCTGTGTGTTGGCCCTTCAATGTGCGATTTTCGAGGTTACCTCAAGACGCTTGGTGATGATGCTCTAGTAAGATGCTCATGTTGGGATGGTTCGACGTACTTGATGCGTCGTATGTCATTTCTGATCACCTCTGTTTCTCTTGTAACTCATAGAGAATAACCGCAAGTGCTGCAGGTTTTATTTTTTAACCATATCACCCATTTCGTTTTTTGTCTCTGCACTCGGTCCAAGCGATTTGTGTCTGTTTTAAGCAGAAGGAGCGTGACGACATAGTGAACTTCAGGATTCGGGTGTGGGCATATCTTAAACAACGTTAAGAATAGTTCTGGGGTGATAGTACAAAGGCGTCTTTGCATTCAGTGTAGAGTCGCGTTAGTCTTGGCTGCGACACTCATGTGGAACAGACCATTAATGAATTTCAGGAAGAGGAGTGGACCTGGGATAGTTCCCTATGAAACTGCCGATTTTGACACTGGCCAAATCGCGTACGCTATATTGACCTTGGTGCGAAACTCTCTGTTCCTAATGTATTTTCTGAGTCACCATAGGAGTAGGTCAATTTAACCCCTTTTGGCAACCTTCGCAATTAGGAGTTCATGGGTTTCTGTGTCGAATTCAATAAATTTTATGTGTACCGGTATTATTCACTCCTAGCAGGTTTTCCTGCTGTCCCATGCTTTGGGAAGATTTGATGCACATGACCTGCATTTTCGAAACCAGTGTTGAGTCTCATGGAGGGATTGTTCTTATCCATGTTCTCCCTCATTTTCTCATTCACCAGCCCTTCAATTACGATCAACCGTATTGGTAGTTTGAAATTGGTTTGTAACAGGCTGAATCCTTCCTATTTCCTGCTTTATAGATTGAAGAAAGAGTAGCTTGGTACCATTCACCTAGGAGTTGGTATGATCCTAAAGAATGCCTGAACAGGTCATATAACAGTGAACTGAGGGCTTCTACACACTGTTTCAAGACTATGGGTCGAATCTTGTCACATGCTGGTGACCTTTGTGTGCGCTAGCTTTTTAGTTTCTTAATTACTAGGTAGGGAATAACTCGGATGTTCCCTGGGCCCTCAGTCGTCAATATGTTTCAGCAGTAATTTGAACGTGTAGGTATTTGGTTTAACTGATATTAGAAGTTGGTGTTGAAGATCTTAGCTATGTCTTGGTTGGCAAGTTCTTCGCGACTTGAACCTTCGAGGGAACAAAAACACCTTGATTAGTAGGTTTTATTTAAATGATGAACCTAAATAGATACTTGGAGTTTGCCTGTATTTTGGCGGCTAGCCGCATCTGGAAGCGTCACCTGTCACTCTAACCTGTAGCATGGTACCTGTTTCTCAATACCAAGTAAGAAGTACGATCATGATCCGCCAGAGAAACCTCCACTTGTTCCAGGCACTCCTTTCCCCTGTATCAGTCGTTCAGTGCCTCGCTTACCCCAACTTCTTCTCTTTCCGGGTGTGTGGTGTGCCTAAGTACGTTGTTAAGAACAGCATACTGGGTTTTGTCTCTCACTACTTGCCAGTGATCACCTACTGTTAGCCTCCTCTATTCCCGTAGCCATGGGACATAACGAAGATGCCTTTTCGTGCGCGTGTAATTTGCCCTAGTTTAGCAAAGGTTTTTATCCCACCTGAGAGTTTCGTTTATGATCATGTTAAATATGACTGTGACATGGTTACTACTTCCTACTGATGTTTAGACGTGAAAAGACTCTACTGCGAGATGATCATATGTTAACAAATAATCTGAGTTTGAGGATTTTTCATCCTTGGTCTATCTAGTGGCGCTGCATACATGCTCAGTCAGTGCAGAATTTTTTATGGTCTTCTCTATTTCTGAAGTCCACTGCCATCAGATATGGAGACTTAATGGTCGTAAGATGTGACTGACAAGGCAGCCAGGAAATGCTAATGCCCATGGTATTGTGAAGACCAATGCTGCGGGACGGCCACCGCCACTGTTGCACATCATGTACGTGAGCTTCATCCAAGCTACCACTACCACTAATCCATACAGGTGAATATATTTGCTGGATACTTCGTAGTATCGAAAGAACATCGAAATCGTGCCAGAAAACAGGAGAGAAATTACAGAGATAGTGAACTCTAAGTGGCAGCAATACAAACGGATAGTTTGCGCGTACAGAGGTTCAGTACACTGTCGAGTGATATTGAGTTTTTTCACAACCCTTTCACTCCAGATTGCGATTTAGGCTGCCGACGTTTCGATTACACTATCCGGAAAATGGTTAACTGCAAACACCTACTGTCAATTTGTGTCTCTTAAAGACACTTTTTTTTTATCCCTAGATACTTGGTCATATTTAGTTCCGTCGGATAATCTTCGGTTATTACTCGTTGGCTGCTAGAGTATCCTCTGTTATACTGAGGTGGAAATTTAAATCGTCATTTTATAATCTGTTTGAAGACAGGGATTTTCAGGTAACTATTCACTACAACGTCCTTGCATACAATTTAAATTCTGTTATATGAGTATATCCATAAGGTTTACATGCAGCTGTTGCATTTGTGTTCTGATCAGTTTCGTCAACTAAGGCAAGCCCTTCACAAGTGAATTCGTGGCAGCCTAGGTTAGATGGTTACGAGTTAACCGCATACGTCATGTTAAGATTGAACTAATACAACTAAACTGTGTATTCGTTTCCTCACTTTATGTAGGCTTTATAGTTATGCTATCGTTTTTTGAAGACTAAAGAATTTGTTTATTTGAATCATAACCCCCCACTCACTATGCGGCTGAACTCAATCTGAATATACATGAAGAGATACAAAGTTTGAGTTACCAAGGCTTTATATCTATTCTTAAAAAAATATGTTCTATTCCAAAGGGTGTTCTTTAAGTGCTATGGGAATAACTCGATGTCGTCTTAGTCCTCTTTCAATGATGATAATATTGTACCATTCTCATACATACTCGCTTCAGCTCATGAATAGCAAGGTATTAAGTTTTTGCTAATGGGACATTGTATTAAAGCATGATGGCGTTGTTGCACGCTGATCGGCTCTTTCACATCCAATCACCGCTAGCCGATACTGAGGGGACATTCAAAAATCTTCTCTTGTAATAAAACTGTAAATAAACTAACTTATTTTTGATTGGGACCTTCTGTCTTCCATTTAACCTTGTTATTGAAATATGATCTATTTCCTGTTCAACCGTGTTCTGATTTGGGAGAACGTCTTTAGTGAATTGGTGTCCGAGAATACTAAGCATTAGAAAAAGCTGGGTTGTAATAAGGAGAGAATTATAACAGTTTTTCACACATCAGTTCATTCCCTTCCGGGCCCTTGATGATCCAAGCCAAATCGATCCACAGCTTTTGTCGTTTGCGATTCGAGTATAGTGAGCCATTCTAACTTTCCATTTTACGGAATGTGAAAATGAGATACAATTTCAAATAAATATTATTTTCCCTCTTCTGTTATGCCGTGAAGATAATAATAATAACGGTTAAATTAATGATAATTTTTCTCAAATAACAGCGTGTTGCAAGGAGCATGCCAATTTACGGGCAGTTTCAAAATGTTAAAATTTTTAACATATTTTATGTATAATTTTGTTCAGTCAGATATGTATTTTACAAGATAAACTGGCTTCTTATAGAGAGCTACTGTTTTTCATATAAAGTTGTAATAATGCACAGACTCTGGAATGGATAATAGAATATTTGGTGCGAGTTATGTCCGTTACAGTGCGACGAACTTCAGGTCACGTACGTCTGCAGAGGGATTCAGCCTCGCCTCAATTAGGGCAGATACATTCAATATGTGGAGGTTTGTCAGCATATCTAGCTTTCATCCTTTGTCAAGAGCACATTAGATATCTACGTACAGGATCCGAAGATTATTTAAAGGGCTTTGTACTTAAAATAAAGTAGCTTCAAAAGCGTTTGTTTGCAGAGCCTTGCTATTAGACTACTCGTTACTTTTACATTGTTTATGGTTGCTGTCGATGTCAGTTTCAGTTTCTAATCAACTTCTCGAGTTCTTGAGTGGTCAGCAAGTGATACATCGCAGATACGTCCCACAGAATCCTTCCTAACATGCATTATAGGTCACACATCGGTGTTTCTATGGATTACACGTGCCGTCATGATTTTAGTCGGATTTTCTAGAGGCACTCACTGCAGGCATTACAAACATCAAAGTGTTAGTGTTGGTAACAAAGGCGGTTAACTAAACTATTTGTATAACAAACTTCAACTCCAAGTATTAGGACGATGGCTTTATCACTTATTGCGGATGTGAACAAGGACGAAGTATCTGTGTGCAATTTTTTTATTTTCACGGTCTCCTAACGCATGTTAGGACATTCTGGACGCACAATAAAGTTGGTTGGTTTTACTTTCAGTTGAGAACTTTCTCTCGAATATGGTGAATAAAACGACGATGTTTCTTGGTCCAATCCCAGAAACAATAATGGAATCAATGCAAATTTTGAAGTACTAAATGAGTTAGATTATGTTCTTGAAGCTTGATGCTTGAGTAACTGAAACTATGCTTGAAAACTTCCCTTTCACTCCCCTAACATACCATCTTAAGGAAATGGCTGGTAGGTTTGTTAATCCGTATCTGTGCTTGTTGTAAGTTTCTCGGCAAAGGTTCATTGTAACATTTGTGCTGACAGACTATCAAGTCCAGCTTCCACATACAAAAATCTGAATGTGACCTCTACTAAGTTAGTATCGCTGAACAATTATGTGTAACAGAAGAAATTGTAAAGCACATCCTTTCTACTTATCATTTAGAAATGGGAGATCGAAATGTTAAAATTGCATGGAAATTAGCAAGTAACAGACACGCCCACATTTTTCTTACCTCCCAGAGTAATACACTTAAAATAGCGGGAAATGTTAACATATTGGTAACCAGCTACTTGCTTACGGCCATAGAATCTTTTATGCGTTAAAGTTTGCCTCAGTCAGTAATCAAAACAAGCTGCCTATTAAACTTCATATTTACTGATAACAAATCAGGATACTTCACAGAGGTTTCCTAGCCTAGTTAGCTAACCTTATATAATTGAAGATACTATTTTCTGTTTGCTGTCAACATATTGTTCCGATTAGTTCAATAGTAGTCAGGATACCTAATACTCAGCTACTTTTAAAGTCGTTAAAAATGTAATTATATTCAAAAATTGGCTTGTGCTCTTCCACTGGGACTATCCCATGAATTTAACTCGCAAGTGAAGGCGTTTATCACCTATATGGAGAAATATGAGTTCATTTTTGTGTCTAAGGGGCTGATGGTGACTGTGTAGTAAATAAATTAGTGTGAACCTGGTGTACTACCTAAATGATTCGATTGTTAAGAGGTTAAGAGCAAGTGAGATTGGTTGATTGTAATATATTTATGCCACACCAAAAACGTGTCTTATAAGGCAACTCCATGTTATGAGTAACAAGATACCAGGATGAAGTTCTGAGAGTATATTCCTGATTACAAAAGAATCACAATGCACACTTACAATGAACTTGAGGTGACTTTAAATCAAAATATTATCAGCACAAAGACCTGTTTGCAGTACACGTCTACCTTTCCGTGTTACGAGAAGAGGCAGGTAGTATCTAGTGTTTAGTTTACTTTACACGGTTTTTAGAGCAATAGATAAAATCAGTTCAATCTTGAAAAGTTGTTGATATATGTAAACCTAGTATAAAATTGAAGGCATGAAAGCGCCAAGACGTTCGCTCAAACTCAACACCTGGAAATTTCAAAATATTGTAAAAATTGATATGTGTTTGTGCTTAAATACTGAGAGAATGCTGCCTTAAACCATAGCAATACGAACGTTGCTAAATGACATATTAGCGAGCGAGACCAAGATGGATGTAATCATCCTCTCAGTAGGAAGGACTGGCTTTAAAAAGTCTTTGATGATTGTAATTGGATTTCTATCGTGTCAGTTCAATTCGATTCCAATAGACGTACGTCGGACGCATTTCCCGATTTTAATATAAGAACACAATAATTCTAGGGGAAAATGGTCTATTAATAAATGATAAATGGAAATACAAATAATACCTAACGAAATTTACGTCTTCCAATTAAAAATTACTCTGAACGAGTATCAATGTTCCGAGGTCTAGGTGAACTCCTATACTGCACGATGTCGAATCCAAAAATGTGGCGGTGGCCATATTATATCAAATTTAAACAACATATGTACAGTTCAGAAGCAAACATAAAAACTTCAATATAAGTACAAAATATAGCAAGAATAACAATATACAATGATAAAATCTCAAATTGGAATCAAATAAAATACCAAAAATGTCAACAGAAAAAGTCCGTCATGTCATAACAAAAATATGTAAACATGGAGGGATTTTCCAAAAACAAAACATTCAAAAAGGATTCTACACCGGCCCGCAAAATCCCTCCATGCAAAAAGCAAGCGTTAATGACACTTCTATTTAGGGTTCCCAGTTATCCCCTAATCCACACCGGAAGAACGTGTAGGACTTACAGCAGTACGCCTACCCGCCATCCAACATGGATATGACCTATCGTGCTAACTAGGTACCTATACATTCCCATCAGGCCCTTGATTCCCCTATCTATCGTGGCATGACCTAGCGGTAGTATAAACCTTACCCAATTAACCCAAACGAACATGTACAACACGTCGTAAAACTGGTCATATCCTATCCGGGAACTACATTCTCTATCATGGGGACGAGTCGCCAATCCACCACCACTTGCTCCGATCAACATATACAATGAAGTCCGTGATGTTGACTTGTCAACAGAAATTCTTGACCCATAGATAATATGCAAGGGTGGGATCTCCAGTTTTGACATTTCATCGTCTCCAGAAGACTTTAAGTAGCATAACATGGGATCAATATTTATCTCTCCATCTCCTGATACAGAGGAGGTTTGATCAGCATTCGTCATCGTCGGTAACTCATTTGTCACATCAGTGACATCCAGATTATTATCAACGTCATCATGATTCCGTTCTGTCAGACAAATCGCGTCGATTCGGTCTGCACTAGTATCCGTAGAGTGGAACTCTTCCATTGCTGTATAACTCATATCACTACATGAAAGAACAGCATTAGTATCGCAATTCGAAACTGATATACTCACTTGTTGTTCTTCATGTTCTGTTTCAGAGACACAAGACATATGCTCATCAATAGCATCGTCATCACACAACACTGTAGACTGGCTGTTACTATCAAACACTTTCTTCTCATCATCACTCGACTGACAGTCAACCGGAATAGGAACAGTTACAGTTGCACAACCTTGTGCATCTTCAATCAACTTAACATTCGTGACGAGGTCCGATGACGCCGAAACACTAGGAGGCTCATTCGATGAAGTTGATCGACTAGTCACTATAAGTGGACTGCTGACACTTTCTGTCTCCTTATTATCGCTGTCACTACTAAGGTTCTGATGGCTACTATTTCCATTGCTAGTCATAGCATCCGAAAGAGAATGAGGTTTAGGCTTCTTAATAATAGTAGCATCATGTTGTCTCCTAGGCTTCTTAGCCTTTACAGTACCACCATCACTTATCCTAAAATCTACTCTAGGTCCAGTTATATAATTTACCCTAAATGAAGGGTTCCGAAAATAGGCTTTATTCCGTTCAGACAATCCTGCCTGGGCCTTATTCATATTTACTGAACCCATTAACCTCTGATTACTCGAATCCAAATAACCGTTCCAGGCTTTTCGAGCAGCTAAGAGGCTTTTATCATCACACACTTCGGATCCATCTTGATGCCTACACTTTTTACCTTTTTCTTTCTTTTCTATACTTAGAAAACCCATCTTATCAGTTACACCAACCGGCTTCTTGCTAGGACACGCATCAAGAGGTTTTACATCGTTACGGTCACATACTCGTCCTTCATCAGTGTATGCTTTCGTGATATAATTGACAACTCTCTTACCTTCCGGGCGTGCGTTAGATAGGAACGAAGAATCCTCATGTCTCGCACGCAGACCACTAGTAGCTTCCGTATTATGTTCTGTTTTAGCCCGATAAGCTAATCTTCCAAACCTACTACTAGCTATCTTAGCACGAGACATAATAAATTCCGTCAATTCATTGAAATTAGGCTCTCTCTCCTCTTCGTCCCACTTGATTCCTAGCTCTGCCCACTGGGCTTGCATTCGACGAGGTAAGAGCCTGACTACTCGTTCTAAAGTAACCAAGGAATTAAGTTCCGTTGTACAATTTAGCTGTTCTAAAGTTAAAGCAGCATTCTGCATTTTAGTAGCCAAATTCGTCAGTTCCTCAGGCTCATTAAAATCTGCGTTCCCGGTTCTAAATAAGTCCTCTAAGGTTTCTCGGGCTATTACATGCGACTGTCCAAAGAGCCGTTTTAAGATGGCCTTAGCTCTCTTATATCCTGCTTGTGGATCCATTATAATACAACCTTCAATCGCATTTTTTGCTTTTCCCTTACAGTAGTGAATTAAATACAATAAACGCACTTGGTCGTCTTTTACTCTTGGTTCTAAAAACGTTTCTATTTGACGCATGAATCTAAAATAGTCGCGAGACTTTCCATCAAAAAATGAAAGTTCGACCTTAGGTAGTTCTAATCCTACTATCGGTGTCTTAAGTATCTGATCCGTCTCTGGTACCTTAGAACTCTCACTTAATCCTGGTTCCTTAATGCCTGTCAAAGGTGACTTACAATAATAAGTATCAGACATAACATATGGGTTACCCATAAAAAATTCATCATTAACGACTTGCTTAGCGTTCTGGGATCCGTCGAGCTCTTCCACCCTCCTCGTGTTTGATTTCTTGCGACTTGACATTGTAAGTAAAGTTCAACGGAAGGAAAATAACAAATACAAAATATAGTAATTCCACAGATAAGTTCGATAAGATATGTCCAAGATCAAAATTTCTTCATCCAAGATACAATTCGAATACGAAAATACGACAAATAATCCAAAATTCTTCTTTGAAGAAAGTTTAGTGTGATAAACGAATAAATTTCCAAATGTTTCTTTATAATTCTTAATAATCCAACTGTAATTGGTCTTCTAATCAAAAGGTAATAGATAATTCCAGAATATAAATGTTCTTAGGAATAATTCCAGACAGTAAATGGACTAATTTCCAATTTCGTTAGACTGTAGTTGGATTTCTATCGTGTCAGTTCAATTCGATTCCAATAGACGTACGTCGGACGCATTTCCCGATTTTAATATAAGAACACAATAATTCTAGGGGAAAATGGTCTATTAATAAATGATAAATGGAAATACAAATAATACCTAACGAAATTTACGTCTTCCAATTAAAAATTACTCTGAACGAGTATCAATGTTCCGAGGTCTAGGTGAACTCCTATACTGCACGATGTCGAATCCAAAAATGTGGCGGTGGCCATATTATATCAAATTTAAACAACATATGTACAGTTCAGAAGCAAACATAAAAACTTCAATATAAGTACAAAATATAGCAAGAATAACAATATACAATGATAAAATCTCAAATTGGAATCAAATAAAATACCAAAAATGTCAACAGAAAAAGTCCGTCATGTCATAACAAAAATATGTAAACATGGAGGGATTTTCCAAAAACAAAACATTCAAAAAGGATTCTACAATGATTTGTAATGATTTTATTAGAAGTAATCTATTTGTGTTGATCAATCGTAACTTGCGAATCAACTTCAGGACCTGAATCACACTTAGGTTTTCTTGTTATTTCAGTGTAAATTACTAGTACATTAATCGAAGGGAGAAAAACCAATATCAACTACAAAGTAAATAGCTCAGATTGTGACAAACACTGTGTAGGACAAAGTGGACGTCCTCTTTAGCTTCGTTTGCCTGAAAATCAATTAGCAGTCAAATGCCAATATATTTCTTCCATTATATTAATACGTACGGAAAACTATGGACATACGTCCGGTCGGAACAATGTTAAAATACTGCTTGCTTGGAATAACAAGCTTGACCTGTAGGATGAGTTATGAGTATTTCTCTAAATAATTTTGTTCATCTCATGTAATAACATGGATAAAATCTTAGTAGTCAAAACATTTACATACGTAGGAACAGATAACAAAAAAGGAAAACTGACTTTTGAAGACGGTTTCCTTTTCGGTTACTAGCTGAATTACTTATGCCTGTCATCATTTGTGGAGCACAGACCGCCATCCAGGATTCGCTAGTCAACTCTAACGCGGACTTACCCTTCCGGTTGTTCTGAAGTGCCACTTCATTCTTTTTATGTGTACCTTTATTTCCCAGCATAGTGTTTGGTGGTCTTCACATTTTCCTTTTGTTATGAGGATCTTAATCGAAGGATTGACTTAGAATGTAGTTGGGTGATTTCCACAATGTGATTCTCATCCACCTTCAGCGCTGTTTCCTTATTTCTTCTGCAGCTGGAATCTGGTTTCTTCCCTCCTATGGTAGGTCATTGCTGATGATGCCTGGTCAACGGATCCTCACCATCTTGCGTACACGACTGTTTATAAATACCTGTAACTTCGAATGATGGCTTATGTAGTTCTACAATTTCATACTCCATATGATAGAACTATTTTGATATTTGCATTGAAAATTCTTACTTTGGTCTTAATTGACAGTTGTCCTGACTTTCAAATAAATTTTGCAATGGTAAGTATAGTTTAGGGTTAATCTAGGGAAAAGTATGTATAATTTTTTTCGGGCGATACTTTATTTTGAACGTTGTACACTATGTGATAGCTTTAAGTCGTTGGGAAGGTAGGTTTACCGATTTCTTTCTTTCTGTGATTTGAATATGAGCAATAGTTTAGTAACCTTGAATCTCTCACGAACTTGTGGGTGTAAATATGGAAGTGTGTATGTCACTTTAAGCTGAGTTCCGAAAGCTGAAGGCTAGCAGAAATATATTTGGTTTCATGTAATCGGTTCAAAAGTTATTATTCCGAAAACTAGAGACTTAATTTTGTGGACTGTTCGTGCAACTGGAGGTTGGTGACGGAATCAGTGAACGATGAGAGGAGGCTATTACAACATTTAGAAGGATTTAGAGTGACAGGAAATAGAAAAAGTCCATATATCAGCCTAGGAGCTAGTGCGTCAGCCCCTTAAAAGTGAATTAAGCAACATTTTCTCATGGGCTTAGTTCTTTTACTAAGCCACTGATATAATCTGATATTATCTGTAGAAGAAATTAGGAACGCTGCTGCTCTCAAGTTAGTAAACATCTGAGTACACGAAGCTCTAAGCTGGAAACCTTATTCATTAACAGGATTTGGATACGGTAAAACTGGGGAATACTATACAGGACGCCATAGATATCTGTACGTGGACAACGCCTTTGTTCATAACGCCTTCCAGACAGAAGATACTCTAGGTCAGGTTCACCGGATGTCCGGATTGGGGCGGATCCAAGGTGTATTGGAATGATGACAGCTAATAGTTTTCAAACTACTAAGTTATCGGAGGAAATTCGTTCAGTGGCTAGTCAAAACGTAATCTTATCTGCATGCTTGATCGAGTGCCTCTAGTTAAGGGCATATACATTAAACTAAGATAATATCAATGTAGAAGACATGAAAACTGTTTAGTTTACCAATGAATTCATCTTGAATCTGAAATGAATGGATGGGAAAATTTAAAAGTGGACAACTAATGAAAATGTTAACCGAAAAATGTGAGACGTAGTAGATTAACAGCTATGTGAAAGTACAGAGGGACACATGTACTGTTCAATCTACAGACGTTACCATAAAGCTACTGAATAGGGTGACGATATATGAATGGACCATATAAAGCTCAGTGTTGGTATCCACTGAGTCACTGCTGTAATGGAAATTCGGGTTCCCTTAGACACTTAAGTTTCGAGAATTACGCCTTTTGATGCTTACAAAACAACTCCTCTGTAACTTTGAACTAATTCTCTTCTGGTAATTTATGTAATTTCGGATTTCTGTGGCACCTATTCAAATGTCAGCGGTTTGGCGTGTTGCTTCAAACCATCCGAAAAAACTCGTTGCCGGGACACTATGTATGGTTTATTTGTATAATTTTACGGAGGGGAAATACCGGTAAATCTTAATTTTGTACTTGTTCATGCAAACAGAGACTACGTTTTACACCGGGAAATATGCTCCAGTGTTGCTGTAGGTCATTAACCTTTGTCTACAATTAAGTAGTCGGAAAATTACCAAACCATTAACAGCAGACAATCTCTACGCAGCGTAACGGTGTTTATCAATCCATTCACGCGTCGTGGGTATGTGCTGTAATTTTATTTTCAGAGGTCTTTTAAAGGAGTTCGAAAAGCATGCTGCTCCTATTTTATACCTATCTGGTTTGGATGTCACAACAGTTTATTTAGACAATGATTCTGAAATAAAAGACTTTGTGAAGGTGTTGGATCAAACCAGCACTGATGGTGTTATAGTTGCTGGTGACGACAATCTGATCCAGAAAGTATTTTCCTTTGTCATAACGTGCATTGTTTAGGCAGTTACAGGTTTGTTATGTCGGAGTGATTTTAAAGTAAGTTTGTTATCAAATTAAACAAATCGTCACAGACTAGTCTGTGGTCATTACCAATTGGAGCAGTGCCCGTAGGTATATGGAATGGGTTTATAAACTCCATATATGAAAAAACAGTCGTCCCCAAGTAAGTTAAAATGCCTGTCTTCGTACACTCACCGTTAATCCCCTCGTATATTCTCATTTCCTATCTTCTGATTACCCTCGTTAACTTTACTTATGCTTCTAGTTTTATTTATCGACAAAAATATCCATGTGCGTAAATAATAATAAATAGAACAATCTGATTCCACAAATCCGTTAAACATTTGAAATGAACACCTCAGTAAAGTTTATTAATAACAAGTGAAATTATAGGTTATTTCACTATTCAGTCACTAAAAAACTTCATTCTCGGTGTTTCGTCCTTCAGATTACTATATGAGAAGCATGTTATTAAGATTCCAAAGTACTCTGCTAACTCAGTTTCTAACTCAACCTTTCGTTAAAAAAATCTATAGACTTTTGTTACTACTATCATTGCCATTTACTTACACATTGTAGGTGGTTCTATAACGTTTTACAATCTGTCCTACAACAGAACACCAAACGGCGAAATATTTTGGAAGTAAAAGTTGTTTCAGAAGTGAGTTTAAAGTTGTACTAGGCACCATTTTTACTCTGACCAATTGTTCTCCGTGATATGCATTTAATCTGTGTAGTTTTACTTATTAAGTTCACATAAAAACCTTATTTCCCTATACATACAAGGGCAAGTATCTTTTCATGCTTTCCACCCTTTAGTTTCATCTATCTCCCTTGAACCATCTGTTTTAACATCTAGCTATTTACTGTCATGTATATTGCTTTGTTTACTGGCTCAGCTTTAATTAATTGCGTTTATCACGATAAAATAACCTAACAGCTCAGGGTAATGTATACTCTTGACAGTCAGTCAGTAACAACGTAGAACTTCATAGGTACGTACATCAGTTCAAGTTGCCATGCCACATTAGCACAGAGACGCAGTTTTTAATTCAAATCCCATGGTGGTAGATGTAGTAGAAGTATTAGCGGTTAACAAAAAGATAAGGGCGGGACGATATTATTCAAGGATTATAATCCAGTGAAATAAATTTAAAAAGAGAAAGATAAAGGTCATCAGGAATTCAGATTAGGATTTGAGAGAACGCAAAGAATCGATGCACTGACGACATTGCAAACAATTCTAAGTCAAAATTTAACCATCGGTCACTATTGTCTCGCGGATCCCAAATAAGTAATCTACGCCTATAACATCCATTTGTAAGTGACTTCATGGATTTGTGCCGTGTTTTGGTCTAGCCTCCCTTAGCCTACCCCTACGTTACAAAACATCGCTCGTCAAGCCGGTCGGTGATCGGGCTTTCGTAACACATATCCTAACCACTTCAACCGAAAAAGATTCACTACTTCATCTATTGGTCTGCCATCAATACCTAGTATCTGTTTCCTAACTATAGCATTGCTTACTCGATTGTCCCAGGATATGCGAGCAATGCCTTAAAGATACCTATGATTGAAAACCAGTAACCTACAAATATCATCTACTCTTGCTGGCCATGTTTCACAGCCATAAAGTTGGACGAAGCGAACTGCTGCCCAGTAAACCCGTTCTTCGGTTGGCAGACGGATATCTCACCTACATCATAAGTGACGCAAGTTGGCAAAAGCCAATCGAGCCTTCTGTATCCATGCTAAGATTTCGTCAGTCACCAGGCCATCGGCAGTGACGAGACTTTCACGATAGGTGATGCGGTCTACAGGCTCGACTACTTCACTCCCTATCATTAGTTCACGTGCCAATACAAGCCAATCCTGAAGTGACATTTTACATTTTTAGGGGGAGAGTCGTATCCCGAAAATGCTTGCATACTCTTGCCAGCTTGTTTACAACTGATAACAAATTATTCAGATCAATCAGCTTCTATGTTACTTCGAATTCAGCGACTTTGAAATACTTGTCAGAGGCTACTCCACCATCTCTTAGCATGTTTACTCAACAGACAATAATACTTAAACACTTAAAATTGATATTTTCAGATGGGAAGTTGACTTGTAAAAAGTTATGAACAGCTAGATTCAGCTCAAAATAAATAAGAAGGCAAGAATTATGTCTGCCTTCAAATCATGCAGAGTAAATAACTTGGAATCAAATCACTTAAGACAGCTAAACGTGCTTATTTTCCTCCTGATAATTTGTGTTAATTCGTGTAGTGTTAGGCGTACAAAGTTCTGTGTTAGAACTGATTGACTAATAAATTTGTATGTGAACATGTTTGTGTATTGAATTAAGAAATTTATTCTTCTAGTTAGTGGTTTTTTCTTTGATCTCAGAGTGATTTATGGCAATAATTCTATTTCGTGGACAAACGCTACTTGCAATTTTATTTGTCAGTTAGTATTTGTGTTTATTCATTCTATCGATCAAAAACTGATTTGTCAAATCATTTTTTTATCTTAAGTTGGGCAGGAACAAATAATTAAGCAGAATAACGTAAATTCATTATATTTCATAGGGTTCTCATTAGCTGCTTACAACCTATAATATTTTGTAAATCAGAATTATTGTAAAATCTACATACTTGTAGTAGCAAAAAGGATATATATCATCACTGTGGAGTAGTGAATGTGAAGACAGTACTGTAAATAAATCTGTGTGAGAGTTTCTGGATCATAAAACAGTAACAAAAGATCATAGGAATAAAATTAAAATTGATTGGTTACATAATGAAGTAGTCGAATTCTCTAACATATGTGACGTATGCATTGCTGTTCATGTTCAAAACCATTCACTTAATAAAAGGAAAAAGATAATACTCATTGCTGTTTTAGCTGATTGTTACCGGAGTGTTTGATAATCTAGTTCGTAAATATTCCTTCAACCCCGGTAGCTCTATTTATCGTCGTTCACACTAGTTGTAGGGTACAATGCAAAAACTGTTGAATAATTGTTGAGGATATAGAGTGTCCAAATGCAGTTCAAAAGGAAGACAAGTAGTATCTATTTAAGATGAATCTTCGTTACATTAGTTTGTTCAGGGACTTCCAATACATGTTTTTCGCTATGTTTGATATTCATTGACAATCGCTCAGTCAGTAATTTGAATCTTACTGGGTCTTGACCTACAAAAATTCTATACAACTAGATTTCTTACTGTAGTTAGTGGGGTAGGTAAGAAGAAGATATTAGTAGTCTTGTTTACTGTATCGAAGCTGAGATTGTGATACAGTAGGTTAGCACACAAACATAATAATAAGGGAAAAAGAAGTAAAGATTGGATAAAGTAATATAATCTGGAATGGATTACCATGAATTACGGAAATCTTGGGAAATATTGGAAGCATATATTAATTAATACTTCATCTCTATAATCAGTATGCTCCTGAAATTAGTTAGCTGTCAGTTAACGAGTAATAGTGTGGTGCGCGCTACTTGTAAGTAGTATATGACGCGAGTGTAAACATAATATCTGGCAGCAGAAGATGGGGGAAGATCAAGAAAGGAAGAGTGGAAACACAATGGAATTTGTATGAAACGCATGAATAGTGAAATGTCAAACAATGGATTGAAGATTTGCAAATTAACGACTTACGATATGGTTTTCCGATTTTACTGATTAACTCTGTAATTTGCGATAAATGCGATTCGGTTGCCCTCACCTGTGTTCTCCTTCACTACAATAGTAGTTATGAATACGTATTTTTAAACCATAGAGAAAATAAACGAAAATCTTTTTAGCTTACTGTGTACATCATATGTAATGCTCTATATACCTTGAACATGAATTCTGTATTCATTCGTGGTTACATCACAAAGTGATCTATGCCATTTGAAAAACCTCATTTTTAAAGTAAACACAACCTAATCTATGGAGTTCCTTTTTTTCTTTTATTCATGTATTTCTCATCTGTTCTATAGCGCTTACTTTAGAATCACTGATTGTTTTTTAAAAAATTGTTTATTTATAATTCTTCAAATAGGATAGTCAACCAACTGACCAATCGAAGACATCATCTACAACGACTTATTCTTTATTAGGTATTGAATGGAATATTTGGAGAGATATAGAACTTGGTGGAGGTTGTGGTGCTAGTGATAGGCATAAAAAGCCAAAAAATCCTAATGATCATCGTGGTGTACTTACTACACTTTCTATTTCATCGCCAAAATCTTGGAGTCGTAATTTCGGTGCATTATGGCGATCAACTTGGTATTGGCTTAAATCATCCGAGAACAATATTCAATTAAATCTTCAAGATAGTTCTAAAACTTCATCGGAAGAATCTTCTGATTCTTCAGTGTCTGTATCTGAAAAAAAGCCAATAAAAAGTCTTGTAAAGTTGGCTCGCCTTACTTATACTCCAATGTGTACAGGATGTTCGAAATGTTGGGAGAAAAAGTTAATGGTAAGCAATTTATCAAATGCTTAAACAATTATTTACTAGTACTAATAGTTTGTAAGTAGTTACATTAAAGTAACTGAAATTTGATTACCTATAAAGGACTGAACAAGCACAACGTTAATTACTGATCAATGACCAATTAATTTAGTTCTGTATGAAGTTATTCTCTGCTTAAACAGTTCATCGCTAGTTTCTTTGACTGTAATACAATGACATGTTCGGATCCCATGTAGAACACCGGTTCCTTCAAGATTGTAGATATGTCTTAGTATTTAGTGTCAACTAGCACAAAATCCAGGTCTAGAGTTTCCTGCCAACTACCTAACCAAGGTATAGTTAGCTTGTTGATAGCAAAATACAACAATCTAGTTTTTCCTCTGATTTATGTGGTTTATTGCCATAAGCCTGTAGTATTCCATATTATTACTAAAGTAGAAACAATTAACTTCATCTCATGTTTATATCATTCGGTCGTTTGATTTTGATAATAATTATAAGTAGATAGATGTCTTAGAAGCGTCGCTCGTGTATCCTGGGACAACCGAGTAACATATGCTGTCATTAGGAAACAAGTACTAGTTAGGGATAGCAAATCATTAGATGAAGTAATGAAACTTCATCAGTTGAGATGGTTAGGACATGTGTTACGAATCCCCAACCACCGACTACTTCGACGAGCTATGTTTTGTGGTGAAGGAATAGGTTAAAAGAAAGCTAGGGGCGGCCAAACCAAAACATGGCAGAAATCCATGAAGTCCACTGAAAAGTGGACTGAATCATGTTGGTAGATGTAGGCTACCTGGTTGGGGTCCGCAAGACGAAAGTTACCAATGGTTATAGACCTTGAACGACATGGCTCAGAATAGTTTGCAATGTCACAGGTGCATCCACTCTTTGTGTTCTCTCTAAATCTAACCTTCTGAATTCCTCATCATCTCTATCTTTCTCTCTCTAACTTTATCTCACTGAATTATACCCTAATCTTCAACATTACCGCTAATACTTCTACTATCTCTACCACTATGGAGTTTGAACTGACAGTTGCGTCTGTGTGCTGATGTGGTACGGCAACATGAACTGATGTACGTACGTACGAAGCTCTCTACCTTATAACTGACTGTACCTTGCTTTGTTGTACACATTTCTATTCATTAATGATTCATGAGAATGTTTTCTCAAATAAAAATCAAAATTTAACCATCTTCATTATTATCTTATCAAACAAGTTGTAACACAATAATTACACAAGAAAAATATTCTTTGAATGCTAAAATATCAGTTCATTCAATGAATTTCAATGACAATAGTTCATTTTCTTGTACTTAAGAACATAGTAATAAGCAGCATAATTCATATTGTAGTTAGATTATTAGTTTTTTTTTTTCACTATCATTTTTCCGTCAAAATATCGTCTAATTACATACAATTCATGTTAAATTGTTTATTTTCTAATGTTTGTCAAAGTGCTATTCTTATTTTCAACAATTTTCTTTTTTCTGGATATTTTATGCATAGAGCTATAAAGAATTTTGTTCCGGTGTAAAAACGAATAAATCAAAATCTTTATTAGGCAAAATATTTGGATTCTCATTAAGTGATCATAAAAACAGCAATATTAATAATAAATCATTTATTAATAATAATAAGAGTAAGAATAATAAGAATACAATAAATGATGAAAATTTACAAATTGAAAAACAACTCAAAGCTAGCAGTGTCATAGATAATCCAGAATGTGAAGAACTAAAAGAATTATTGCTTGACAATGCTTCAGGATTGACAATCACTCCAGAAGGAGTAAGTTTTCTGTGTTGTTTTTTTAATGGTAAATATTGTAACGCTTGCTTGAATAATTTCCAGCTAAATCCTATTGCTTAGTATTCTCTGACCACAATACACTGGACAAGTTCCAAAGAATCAAAAACACGGTTGAACAGGAAAAGATTATATTCCAAATATCAAGGTTAAATGGAAATAAGAAGCCGAAGGTGAAGGCGAAGGCGAAGGAAAAATAGAGACAGCGTTAGATTCTTTATAGCATTTACATGAGAAGCTTCTGGATCGACTGGATTAGATTTAGCCAATCAGCGCACAGCTAACGCAGTCATGCTTTATTCTATTCATGTCCCACTAACAGTAAACTTATTAGTTATATTGTCATCAAAAACAGATTTGTTTTAGTTTCATTGTTATTTAATGATTTGTATAGCTGTAAAAGGTAATTATTTTGTATTATTGAATTTTTTATTTCCACTGTAATTGTATTTTGTACCGAAACACAAGTTATCGTTTGATAAAGTAGTGAATCTTCATGATTTGAAGTGGTTATATGTTTTGTGATTGTTCAATCACTACCTACGTCGATGGGTGATGTTGTCCAGTGTCGGCGTGGAGATGGTGGAAAAGATTTGTAGCTCAGGTGGATGTTTGATTCTCTGAGCTGGGTGTTTTGGTTGTACAGCTTTGATTGTTCTTCTGAACAACATCATCAGCACAAACTACAGATAGAAGTGAAGCATTAGAATTTCTCCACGTTTGACCTGTGGCTTGTTCTGCTAACCTCGATCTTGATTGCTTACTGTTGACCTTAAACCTGTCGTTGTTTGCACCTTTGTTTTGATTGCATCCCCCTTTTGATCTGTTTCTTGATCCTATGTCACCTATGATTTTCCTGATTGGTTGATAAGTTGGGTCAATGTCGATATGTTCGTTGATTGCTGATTGACCTGAGGGGCAAGCTTCTAAAAATTCCCTAGTGTTCTTTGTCCTCCCCCTACCCAGTATTTCCACATCGTTCCAATCAAATGTGTGTCCATAATTGTCGGTGTGTATTGATATAAGCGAAGCGTTGTCGTGGCGTTTGACTGCTAGTTGGTGTTCACGTAAACGGAGGCCGTCCACTTTGTCCTATGTAGTGTTTTTCACAGTCTGAGCAATTTATTTTGTAGATGACATTTGGTTTTTCTTCCTTTGTCGTTTTTTCTTTCGGTCTACATAGGATTGATTGAAGTGATTTTGTTGGTTTGTGTGCCACACCTATTCCAAATGGTTTCAGTAGTCGTGCTGTATGCTCCGATATATCTTTAATGCATGGCAGGATGATGCGTTTATTGGTTCCTGTGCTTGATTTCACTTCTGATGATGGTTTTGGTTGATGTTTTTTGATGAAGTTGCGTGGATAGCCGTTCTTTTGGAAGATAGTCATCAGGTGTTTTTCCTCGTTTTTTTAATGTTTCGTATGTGCTGCAGTGTGTCTTCACTCTCTTGAACAGAGTTTGTATGCAGTTAATCTTGTGGGTTCTTGGGTTGTTGCTGTTGTAGTTGAGAATTACGTCGGTGTGGGTTGGCTTCCGAAATACTTGAGTTTCTAGTTTTCCTGTGTTAGTTCTGGTGATTAGTACATCCAGGAATGATAGGCTGTTGTTTGATTCCTTTTCCATCGTGAATTTGATTTCATCGAAGACGTTGTTGTTCTGATTGTAGATGTCCTCCAGCTCATTCCTTTTGATAATAACGAATGTGTCGTCTACATAGCGGACGCACATTTTTGGCTTGATCACTGGCAGAATCGACGCTTCTAGTCTCTGCATTACAGCTTCGGCGATGAGTCCTGATATTGGTGATCCCATTGGTGTTCCTTTTATTTGTTCGTAGACTCTGTTGTTGAATTGAAGATACGTTGTTAAGCATAGGTCGATGAGTTCAAGCAAACTTTGACTCTGAAGCTTTGTATATTTGTGTAGATTTGTGTCGTTGATGAGGAGCAGAGAAAGAGTTTCTTTAGCTAAGCTTGGCTCTATTGATGTGAATAAGGCTGTTACGTCGAAGGATATCATCTCGTCGTTGTCGATTTGAATCCCTTTGAGTTTATCCAGGAACTGTGTGTCATAACTAACCGATCAGATCGGTTAAGCACTCACCACGTTATCTAGTCTGACCGGTCTTATTCACATCAATAGAGCCAAGCTTAGCTAAAGAAACTCTTTCTCTGCTCCTCATCAACGACACAAATCTACACAAATATACAAAGCTTCAGAGTCAAAGTTTGCTTGAACTTATCGACCTATGCTTAACAACGTATCTTCAATTCAACAACAGAGTCTACGAACAAATAAAAGGAACACCAATGGGATCACCAATATCAGGACTCATCGCCGAAGCTGTAATGCAGAGACTAGAAGCGTCGATTCTGCCAGTGATCAAGCCAAAAATGTGCGTCCGCTATGTAGACGACACATTCGTTATTATCAAAAGGAATGAGCTGGAGGACATCTACAATCAGAACAACAACGTCTTCGATGAAATCAAATTCACGATGGAAAAGGAATCAAACAACAGCCTATCATTCCTGGATGTACTAATCACCAGAACTAACACAGGAAAACTAGAAACTCAAGTATTTCGGAAGCCAACCCACACCGACGTAATTCTCAACTACAACAGCAACAACCCAAGAACCCACAAGATTAACTGCATACAAACTCTGTTCAAGAGAGTGAAGACACACTGCAGCACATACGAAACATTAAAAAAACGAGGAAAAACACCTGATGACTATCTTCCAAAAGAACGGCTATCCACGCAACTTCATCAAAAAACATCAACCAAAACCATCATCAGAAGTGAAATCAAGCACAGGAACCAATAAACGCATCATCCTGCCATGCATTAAAGATATATCGGAGCATACAGCACGACTACTGAAACCATTTGGAATAGGTGTGGCACACAAACCAACAAAATCACTTCAATCAATCCTATGTAGACCGAAAGAAAAAACGACAAAGGAAGAAAAACCAAATGTCATCTACAAAATAAATTGCTCAGACTGTGAAAAACACTACATAGGACAAAGTGGACGGCCTCCGTTTACGTGAACACCAACTAGCAGTCAAACGCCACGACAACGCTTCGCTTATATCAATACACACCGACAATTATGGACACACATTTGATTGGAACGATGTGGAAATACTGGGTAGGGGGAGGACAAAGAACACTAGGGAATTTTTAGAAGCTTGCCCCTCAGGTCAATCAGCAATCAACGAACATATCGACATTGACCCAACTTATCAACCAATCAGGAAAATCATAGGTGACATAGGATCAAGAAACAGATCAAAAGGGGGATGCAATCAAAACAAAGGTGCAAACAACGACAGGTTTAAGGTCAACAGTAAGCAATCAAGATCGAGGTTAGCAGAACAAGCTACAGGTCAAACGTGGAGAAATTCTAATGCTTCACTTCTATCTGCAGTTTGTGCTGTTGATGTTGTTCAGAAGAACAATCAAAGCTCCACAACCAAAACACCCAGCTCAGAGGACCAAACACCACCTCCACAGTGTAGGTGTAGGCTGGAAAAATACTAAGTTAGATTAAACGGAAATGCATTGTCAGTCCATGAAGTCATCGCCTATTGGACCAAGTGATTTAGGTAGGTGTATCTATTACGTGGTTGAAGTCTGCGTGATTTGAAACCATTAGTTAGAGGTTGTCGGTCACATTGATCAGGACTGTCCTCATTGGGACATGTCAATTCACTCTTCATATTCTCTTGATCTTTGAATCGAGAAATTCTTATTATACCTTTTTGTTTCGTTTTTATCAAAATCTACCCTCCTTTGTTTTGGAACGGCAGTAACTACATTGATATAAGTGTTTTTAAGGTCTGTTAGTCTAATCGAGGTTCACAGCAATAAAGTTTCGTTTGATTTTCATGGTAAGTTTTTAGTTTTGACTGGCTTCTTATTTATATTCTTCGTTTGTAATTCAAGATTAAGTGGGGATTGTCACAAAGAAACAATTGAGTAAACAAGAAAGATTAGTGAACAAAATTAGCCCTATGTTTATGAATATCAAATCCACAATAAGTTGTCATCGTGTATTTGCTTTTATCGTAAGTGATTTACTTTTCAATCGGCATTAATAGTCAATCATTCTCTGAAATTGTCTTATTACATTATCACAGATTGACTATAACTATGGTTACCAGTGTCCTATTTAGTGTAGCAAGATTTACTTCTTTGACACTCCAATTGTAGACCATGGAATATGTCTTGTTTTAATCTACTATTTTCAAAACAAGCCCATATTTCCAATATTCTGCATTCTTCTCCGGAATTTATTTATGTCGTAGTAAATAACGGTGAGCTTAATCAAGCTACTTATCATTACCATGTCAGTCAGTCAGTCATAGAGAACGGAAAATCTGACATGAATATCATTCATTCTAAGTTGTTACACTGATAATGAGGATTTTAACCATCTTGATAAATTTATTGACATCTGACATGTTTGTCCATTTGAGATTTCTATACAATGTCGACATGAAGTAAACTGTTACCTGGTGTTAAATTGTTATCTTTGCCCGACGGTAATTAGGATTGATTATCGAGACGTCATTAGATGGGGCAAAGTTCATTGGCAACTGTAGTTCACTCAACATACCCCCATCAACATCTGTTTGAATAAATACTGCACCATAAATAACTTTTTTATCAGTTATTTTGTTTAGTAAGAGAGAGGCGATGAAATATCAAGTGAACGTTTTTTCATGAGTTATTATATGAATAATTGTAATTTAGAAACTGTATAATTGTGTTATAAGTGAACAGATGATTCATTTAGAATTACATACTACTTAATTAAACTGTTAGAGGTCAGTTTCGTTTTCAAATACTCTTTTGGTGGTTTCGTGTAACCCATTTAAATCCATACCAATAAAAATATTCATTTCTTTAGGATCACATTCGTTTAGATATTTTGCCTTGTTCCACCAGTTATTGGGATCATATAAAACAGTTTCGTTCATGGCTCCTTTCTCAACCGTATTCATTTAAATCTGGAAGCAGGGTGATTTTGTGTGATAAATTGCGTTTGTTTCCTGATCAAACTGAAGTGAGTTTCTCTTGTTTCGCTATTATCAAACTGTTATCAAGCTTAATTATCAGTTTGTAACGTTTTCATATTTCGTGCCCTATTTATTCAACTAAACAATAGGAGCTTTACGCGGAAAATCCAACTTTTTTGGACTCAGAAATAAGAGGATTCAATACGCTCATAACTAATTTTTAGTGGTATACTTTTATAGAAGTTTAAGTCAAGTTGTGCAAAACAAAGACATCAAATTAGTTCGACTTATTCTTCATCTAGTTTCTGAAATTACAATTAATTAGGCGTTTAAAATTGTAAAATTAACGGCTATTAAAAATGCTTGATGATCGAAGGTTAATTTAGAAATGGTTAAGGATTTATTTGTTTTATTGTTCAAATTATGTTTGTAACTTATAATGAAAACACTGTTAATTCAATAAAAATAAAATGGTTGGACAGATAGATTGTTATTTAAAACAATAAAACTGTGAAGGTCAAACATTTTTAATGAATAAAGATTGCAGATTGTCTACAGTCCTTATCTATTAGTTAGCTGTTTTTTATGTTACATTTTCGCAATAAATATTTGCAAATAAAGCATTTGATTTATTCATTTACTCTGAGTTATTCATCTCTTTGCTAATAACTTTGTTTATGTACAGTTTTTGCATGATCATTATACCATAAGGATTTCCACTTTTCAAAATCTCCAATTCTAAATGGAGGAAACACATAGTAGCCTTGGGACAGATCAGTTAATTTATTCTGCTTGAGTCATTGTCCACGCTTTGACCGTGTCAATTATCCGCTTGTAACCTTGGCCGTTTTCATCTAAATGTAAATGTGTCTATCGCTTACTCTATTTATCACATACCCTGAGCTTATAGGGAATCAAGCTTAATCAAATGGAGTTGGTGTGTAGTATGTATTTTACATAAGTCTAAATTAAACTCATCTGCAGTAAGTAGTTACTTCGAAGATTAATTTGCCATAGTAAAGATTTTTTACGCAATATTTTTCGTACTGCATTGGTAGTTGTAATGGCCTTTCTAATCGGGAAGGTCAAGTGAAACCAGTTTGTGTTATTAATAACTTATTGGGTTTATTATTAACATATTCTGTATAGAGATAAGTTTCCATAAATCCAGGACTAACTTAATCGAAATCAGTTATTTACATGGTGTGTCTTATTGCCTCATAACGAATGTGTTCTGAAATACTGTCACTGATTCTGTGTAAGAGACTTGCCTAGCCATTGTTATTAGTTTCTTGTACCTAATTCTCTATTTAGTTTGTAATTTTCTTCATTTGTTAGTACGTTCACTTTTAAGTTTTCATGTGTTTCTCATTCTCTGTTATAGAACGAGTTTTACTGGATTGACAATGATTACTTTGAAGCCCGTCCGATTGAAGTTAATTTGCGACGCAACGCTGTCAATTTTTTCATGTAATTCTGTTACTTCACCTAAATAAACTAGATTTTTTTTATTCTGTTGATTAATTGAAGCTTCTCTGGTGGGTAACTCATCGTTTTTTCGACATACATATGTAGTAACTTGGGGGTCGGTTCTTATTAGGTGAACGAGAGTGGTGAGGCTTTACTGTCAAACCCCGTGCCAGGCACCTAACATGGACTGTAGTCAGGTTGCCCAGGTCTCTTCGATGACTACAAAACAAGTAGAATCTTACGAAAGTACAGGGTCTAGACTCTCTCACAAACTGTTCCGTAGCAAGCATCTTTTAGTCTGTCGTTCTTGATGACTTGTTAATTGTTCAACACTCAATGATAAACCCTGTGGCGAGTAGACGATTCATCCTAGGTGGAATCCCGGACTCTGACGCTTTGCCGTCCTCACAAAACAGACATTATCGTGATTAGTGGTACTGATCTAATCATACAAAGTTTTTCCGATTCGCGAATATTGAGTCGGTTCTTTTTGCGAGTTAATTTGAAGTCAGTGAAGGCATACCCAAAATAAGTAGGGTGGTGTCGTGTAGCATTTCTAAATAAGCTATGGAATCCTCAATATCAAACGCCTCATTCCTTATATGCGCTTATTTCAGCAAAAACGGTTCCAAAATGTGTATATGGTAAGGAATTTGGCGAGTTGCTTTTCACCTGAGAAGTTCATTACTTCGATTCGGTACACATCTCATATGTATACCTGACTCACTAAGCTACGATTTCACTAGAGAATGTAAAGTCTTGGTACAGGTTACGCTATGTTAAAATGACAGCTATCTGTACACCAATAATTAAGTTTGAGAGCAAAGCTAAGGCACAAACGCTTCAGTCACAGGTACAAATTGAAACTAGGTTCATATGCAACGAGCCTGTTGACAAGTGTTTCGAAAAAATGGTGACGAGTCTTGTGTGTTTTGTCATGCAGTTATGTAGAAGGTGCACGAGGAATTGACACATCCTAAATAATCCCCTTCTGGTGATTTTGGTGCCTGATTTTCAGAATATGTAGGAGTACGAGAGGTGACTTCCAGTAGGGTTTATTTGATTTAAGGGGCCATCGTAAAGATGAATAAGTTAGATGTGTGGTGAAGTTATTTCAGGTCTTAATGCAACCTAGGTTGCTGTGCTGGATTTTCTTGGTTTATCTGAACTTGCTGGGACTACGTACAACAGTACACATCTATTTTTATCTACCCTGTTCGATTTAAGATTGGCTCGTTACGGATAATTATTTCGTGGATTTTGTTGTATGTCGAGGTGAATGCTCGACAGTATAATTAAATTTCCGTCATGAATTACAGAAAAACTTTAGTGACTTCGCATTACTAATAGGACACTTACGTAAGTTTTGTGATTTGCGGTTATGATGATAGGGCACATTTCGTGCAACAAGTATCAGTAAAAGTCAAAATATTGGTCATTTTATGACTAATCATCATCAGTCTCCAAATATTTCTAGTGGAACACTTCTACGAAGGAAACGCAATTCATGAAAAGAAAACACTTATCATTGAACTCATTTTGTTTAACTGTATCAGAAACACTTACCGGTGAAGTTTTTTTTTGCGTTGTTACCATTGTAAGTTTTAGAGTGGTTTCTGAATTTTGAAAAACAGTTCTAGCAGTTTAGATACTCTCCTTGCCCGGGTATCCAAAAAATAAAGCAATTTATCTGGGTAAGAAATGGTTCTATTATTAATTAAAATTTACGGATCATTACCTAAACAATATTACACTGTTCTCCGTCGAAATTAACACAGTGTGTTTCTAATTCTGGAAGAATGCTTCCGTTCAAAATTGCACCCTTCCAGTTCAGATGTACGTTTCACCCTCTAGGGTACCAGTTGCGATATGGCTAAAGCCGCAATTAATTATCAATTTAAACAACACAATACAGTTCAGTAGAAAACATAGAAACTGCAATAAAGGTGCAAAAATAGAAACTATAACAAAATACAAAGATTAACATCAAAAAATGGGATTAAACAGGGTATCAGAATATTGAACAGAAAGAGTCAGTAAGAACATATTACAAATATATACATGGAGGGATTTTCCCAAAACAAAGCATTCAAAATGGATTCTACAGCCATCGTTTATAACTTGCTGCTCGCTGTAACGCCTACTTCCTCCTTCAAATATATTCTTTATCCTGGATATACCTATGCTTATATTGATGGGCAAGTAATTAGTATTTAGTGATGGCCGTAGTCAATCTGGACTCGGTCACCACTAAGGACTGATTTTGATCTTGGTCATTTTCATCCCAGAATACTCCAGATTGTTTACTGGGTCGGCCATTACTTTTACAGTTAAAATCAGCATTGACCTATAGCTTGTGATAAAGTCAGATAAAATCACTTAACCGTCTAACCATATTAACAGTAACTGAAACCTAAGGAACCCGTTAAGGCAAATACATACAATAAAACAGCTACCTAACGGTGTTCAGTATGTGTTGGGTGTTAAGTTTTGATTAAAACATTCCTAGCTGAAAGCTCTCGGTCAAGCGTTAAGATCGTATCACCTTTGAGTACATTATGTTAAACATCTACGATAACTAGTCAGCTTAGATTTCATATAATACGATATACTGACCAACAATTTAAACATAATTTCGTGACCGACGACTTCGGTTTCTGTTTTCATTCAATTTAAAATCATTGCATGAATATCACTGCTGAGATTACAGTATCCGTTAACCTATGCAAACACAGAAACTTCCTGCGTTTAGTCGAAGAAATTAGGTAATTCTTTGTTATATTTGTGGACTGTGAGAGTAACTATGTGCACAGAGGTCTTACTTTGTAAATATTGGCTGCTGTTAATTATGAGTAAGGATGGGAGTGACTAATTGTTTGACAGCATCTATCAATTACATGAAGTCGCTAATCAAGAATAAATAATTTGACTCATGTAGAGCTTTATTTCCATAAGCAGAGACTCTCCTTACCACCATATGTTCCAACCGATTCAAAATATTTCAATTTATACAACAAATCTTTAGATTTTTCGTCTCAGAATATTGTAGAAACACTTTTGAATCTACAACTCGGGTTCAAGGAACTGCATTCACTGTCATTCAAGAATAGACCTTATATTTTTTTCCTAATCTCACTTTTTCAGTGTAGCTTTATTTCCGATGTATTCATATTTGAGGTACGGATTACCATCTCCCTCTTGGGCCACTCTTGCCCTAAGACTTATTAGTGGTTATTATTGTTGTTTTCTCAGTTCACTAACTCAATCTTTCTCGCTAATTACCTCTGTTTCTTTTCCTTTGCATGTACTTTGTTCCTTTGTCACAATATTAACTACCAGCTTACTTGGTCCTGAAATCTCATTATTAGCTTTGAATTTTCTCCTTATTATCGATTAAACTGAACATAACTTATCTATGGCCTTGTAATTTGATAGCTGCTGGTATCCAGAAACGTTACTGTCATTAGTCAAATGCATTCATACGAATTCATAAATCATTTTCAACTGACTTGAGTTAGTGCAGTTGGGTGATTCGACTAACATGCACTACCAAATACCAATTGAAAAAGAATCGTGCGCAAAGAAATCAACTGGTTTATACTAGTTTTTGAAAAGTTAAGGATTAGGTATTGGATCTTGAGGTAAGTTGTTTGGAAGCGCATCTTTCGAACTCTGTTGTTGCATTTAACGGTGTTGGTTTAATTCGGTAATCGATCTTTCGCGTTAATAATTTTCAGTATAACTTCATTGTATTAAGCTTGTCAGGTTTCCGGAATATTTTTTTTATTATTTTTGCACGTTTCACTTAAAAGTAACCTGTCGGTTCAATAGCTTGATCTTTACCACTATAATAATACGAATCATAGCTGTATATAGACCGGTATTCATAATTATCGTATTTTTATTATTCTGAGATGTCATATGAGTTTTCAAAACTTATTACTAGGCTTGCGGTTTATGGTCCTCGTTCAGACTATTCTATGTATCTCAAAAGCCTAGATCATCTAAATATTTGTTCAAACATGTATCTACAATTTATTTAAGATTTCTTTTGCATTACCTAAATGAAAGTTACATTGTGAGTATGTACCATATTCAGAACAAAGTTATAAACTCCAAGGCTATGTAATTCAATACAATCCCGTAGCTATTGTACTGCGCAGCAGTTCGTGCGAAACATGGCCAGTCAGAGTAGAAGATATTCGTAGGTTGCTTGTCTTCGTTCATAGATGTCTCCGAAACATTGCTAGTGTATCCTGAGACAACAGAGTAAGCAAAGTTGCTGTTAGGAAACGGGTTCTAGGTAAGGATGGCAAGTCAATAGATGGAATATTGAAACTTCATCAGTTGAGGTGGTTAGGACATGTGTACGAATGCGCAACCACCGACTGCCTTGACGAGCTATGTTTTGTGGTGTAGGAGTCGGTTGAAAGAAAGCTAGGGGCCGCCAAATCAAAACGTGGCAGAAATCCATGCAGTCACTGACAAACGGAATAAGTCGTGTGGTCCGTGAGGCGATAATAACGGGTGGTTAGAGACCATGAACGACATGGCTTAAAATTGTTTGCATTGGCGCAGGTGCGTCCACTCTCTGTGTTCTTTAAAATTCTAATATTGTAAATTCCTCATCACCTCTACTTTCCTCTTTCCAAATTTATTTCACTGAATTATACTTGGATACTTTCTTCGACCCCTTCTCTTCTCCATTACCGCTAATACTTCTATCTCTACTTGTATGGGATTTAAACTGACAATAAAATTTCTGTGCTAATGTGGTATGGCAACCTGAACTGATGTACGTACTTACAAAGTTCTACGTTGTAACTGACTGATGGCTATTGTATCTAGAAACTGGTTTTCCCGATTTTCTGTCTTGTTATTCTTACATTCTTGGCATCTCATTAGCTTCGAATAAGTCAAACAACTTTTTTAGGTAGTTTCAATACTATGTGATTTGTGTTAGGCTTGTTTACTTGATCTTTTATGGGAAAAAAAGGTTGAAATTTATCCTCTCCAGTCAGTCACTTTAAACTCCATTTGCTTTCATTTAGACTTTTAGTGATATATATATATATATATATATATATATATATATATACATATATATATATATACATATAATCATATTATTTATAAGTATTATTCCTAAACTTTTTTCCAGTGTTCGTGTCCCAGGTAGTCGTTCCAAACGAGTAAAGTTCAACTACTAAACGTATTGTGATTGAAACTTGGTCTTTTTTCTACAAACAGGACCAATGACATTTCCAATCTGTACAGAAAGTAATCACGCTCCATTCAAAGACCAGATTGACGATGAGACCGTAATGTTTGATCTGGACATGAGCATGGATACTTTACCTGATACACCCCTAAAGAATGATGATGGTGACTCTGATACACAAAAGACTCGGGTAATGCTTTCATAATATTCTGATATATTTTACTCAGACAAATCAATCCAGTAATTCCCTTTCCGCTACTCCTTCAAGACGTGAAGGTAAAGTGAAGTCAGACATGTCTCGTTCTGCTTCAACCTCAGGACTTATTGATAATGTTAGCCTGGAGGATATTTACGAGTACGACTGGGCTGATAGTGATTCTGAATCTCCCGGTGGGAAACATGAGAAAGAGTCATATATAGTTCAAGAAGTTCTTGCAGACTTTTTGAAGGTTAGTTTTATCATACTTATCTTACTGCGGCTCTTTTTCATTTTAAGTTCTAAGCCATTCTGTTATAGTCTTATTAGTATCAAATGGCCAAATTTTATGGGTGAACTCGCTAACCACAGAAAAAATCCCTGAACTGCTTACTATTGACCTGATATCTCAAATTCTGTCTTTCTATTATTGGTTTCGTTATACGTATTGGAGTAACTTCGGTTAGAATGCGAGCCTAAAGATCTGTTCAAATTTTGTTTGAATTAAGGGAAGAATTAATCAACATAACTTGATGCTCTTTTTAGCTTGTAAAATAGCAGTGAAGTAAAGTATTTATCAGCATCCAAAGGTAGGAAGATATCTATAATTGAATACAGAAAGGAAACAAGTTGGGAAGTTAAACTCAGTTGTTAACATTTAGCATGCTTTCTGAACAATAGATTTCTATAATTGACATGATATTAAGTCCTAAAGTTTTTTACACTAGGTAACATAAAAGTTATGATAAGTTTCTGTTTAAAACCGTAAGTATATATCTAGAATTAATGCAAGTGGTTTTTATCACCCTGACCAAGTTGTTGATAACGAAAATTTTACCGTTTTTGAGTTCATGTTGTAGCATAACGCATGTTGTATGTGGCCATTATATGGATCACTATGTATTTTGAACTTCTGTCTGTTTTGTGATAGGTAGATACAGCTAGTCCATATTTTTCAGGTTTCATTATTCACTTGAATGGGTGAACTTTAAGTTGTGGTTTTAAATGGCCATATCCAAAGTATCTCAATAACTATATAATTCAGTGTTTGAACAGTTTTTCGTAGTTTAGTCCTTTTTTTCCTTATGGGAAAAATACACTCTCGTGCGTTACATTATGTTTTACTAGGGACATTGTCCTGTATTTCGTGTTGGATTTCGTCCTTATTTAGTTATGACGAGTTTCCGAGCAGTTCTGTTGACTAATGTATTCCCCTTTTTTATTAGGTTAAATCCTTCAAACGCAAGTACCCCGATCTAGCTAGGCGCGCTATGGATGCTTATGAACGATCGTGGTTACAGCAAGAGGGGATCGTTCCTGTTGGTCGTGCAGACCTTGGCCTCACAGCACTGAAAACTGATGATGTTATGAAACTGTTACAACAAGACTACCCAGAGATACATATTGCTCTAACGGATTTATTTCGTCGACGAAAATTTAAAACAGCTGTTGAAAATCAAAAGCGTCAGTATGAAGTGAGTTTACATATTAAAAATCATTTTCGTAACCAGACAGCTAATTCACAGTTACTAACTAATACAACATCCAGCCGTGTTTCTGTTGATGATTTTGAATAGAATGGTTGTCAATGAGAACCCCAAACGAATGCTGCTCATTGTATCTAGTGAAAGTACATTAAAGTTATTAAAGATCGTTATGAGATGAAGAAGGAAGCCAGGGTATTTCTTGGACACTCACGGTTTATAAAATTGAATGGTTTTGTTCGTTTGAAAAAATGAATTATATCTTGATATGAATAATTACACATATTTCCAAGTATTTGGAAGGAATTGACTCCATTCACTATATTGTTCACCCAATTCTGTTTGGTTTATTTCTCATTAGAGAGCAGTCAGTGCTTGTCTATAGTTAGGCCATAAGATTGCAAGTTACACCTTGTATGTAATTATAAACAGTAAGTAATACACGGTTTTTTGAAATCTTAATAGACTCATTAAATTGAAACCATCTACTTGCTTGTTAACATTTATCAGTAAATCATATTATACATATATCAGGTGATAAGATGAAACCAATTTTTGATCTACTGTATCTTGTAGTAGAGTAGGAGTAGGTTGGAAGAAAGTTAGGGGCGGGCAGACCAAAACATGGCAGAAATCCATGAAGTCACTGACAAGTGGACTGAGTCATGTTGGTAGATGCAGACTACCTGGCTGGGGTCCGCGAGACGAAAGTCATCAATGGTTAGAGACCTTGAACAACATGGCTGAAAATCGTTTGCAATGGCGCAGGTGCATCCACTCTTTGAGCTCTCTCAAATCCTAATCTTCTGGATTCGTCAGCACCTATACCTTTGTCTTTCTAACCTTATCTCACTGAATTATATTTCTTGAATAATATCTTCGAACCCTAGTCTTCTTTATTAACATTAATACCTCTACTATCTTTATCACTATGGGATTTGATTTGACATTTGCATCTCTGTGCTAATGTGGTATGGTAACGTGAACTTACGTACATACGTACGAAGTTCTTACGTTGCAACTCACTGACTGTAGTAGATCTAATGATTTTCAGTCAATTGGAAGTTTACTTTTAACCTACGTCTACAATGCTATTTCCCATGTATAGGCTGCTCGCATTGAACGTGGCGAAGCTCGAGCTGAAGCAGCTCGTAGACGAGCATTAGATTCTGCTGCTGATTACAATCACCGGTTGATTTCTGAACGTTTAAGTTCAAGACGTTGTTATTGGGATTTACAAACAATGCAAATTCACATTCCTCAAAGAATGTATAAATTACTGGAATATCCAACTTTCCCGAATGGTGCATATCCTGTGGCAGTTATACCTGGACAATTTGCAGAATATTTTGTAAGCTATACTCCTGAACAATTATCATATCTACCATTATCACGTGTTCTATATCCACATCCATTACGAAAGCATAGAAATCCACCTCCTCTTCCTACAACACTACGATTTGGTTCGATTAAACCGAAAGTCAACTTGCCTAATATGTCTTCTTGTGATTTAAATGATCAAAATGCCTTAGGTTTAGATCATTCTAGATTTATGGACTCATTAAACCATCAAACTATGAACACAATGGAAGGTCAGCGAACTAGACATACAAATGGATCACTATTATCAAATGTTACCAGGTGAGATTTTCGAATTTTGCTGTATCATTGAATACTTGTTTTTTAAATCTTATTTTAAAGTATATAGAGGATCGTACTTCTGTTCAAGATTTTCACTTAGAACACTAGTTAGTCTTTGAAGTAGTAAAGTGGATACCATGCTGAAGAGTTCGACTCAACATCCAGGTCCTAATTGATCGGAGAGTAGATGACCTAATAACTAACTTTCTTCAATTCATCTATGATATTTTATCATGTTCCACCTTGCTCGTCAATGATACTGCCCAGATATGTAAAAGCGTTAACATCCTCCAAGGCATCTCTATCAAGAGTGATTTGGTTGGCACATGTTATGTTGTATCGGAGAATCTTGATTTTCCCTTTACGTATGTTTATACCTGCTGCTGCCGAGGCTGCTGCTACACTGGTCGTCTTCTCTTGCGTTTGTCGTTGTGTGTGCGATAAAAGAGCCAGATCATCCTTGAAGTCCAGATCGTCCAGATGCTGCATCCTAGCTGTCCATTGGATACCGTGCTTCCCTCCAGATGTTAGCGTCTTCATAATCCAGCCGATCACCAGGAGAAAGAGGAAGGGTGAGAGTAAGCAACCTTGCCTGACACCGGTCTTCACCTCGAACGAGTGTATCAGCTGTCCTCCGTACACTATTTAGCAGTTTAATCCATCATAAGTATTTCGTATGATGTTGACCATCTTCTCAGGCCCGCCATAGTGTCGAAGAAGCCTCCATAGTGTTGTCCTGTCCACACTATCAAATGTTTGCTTGTAGTCAATGAAGTTGATGTAGAGTGGTGAATTCCATTCAATTGATTGTTCCACAATGATCCGTAATGTTGCGGCCAGCCTGTTGATTTCGAAGTTGAACGTCAACGGAGTCCTTCATTCTGTTTAACGATACCCTGTTAAAAACTTTGCCTGGTATTTAGAGAAAAGTGATGCCTCTGTAGTTCTCACACTTACTGATATCACCTTATTTTGGTATTTTGATGAGGTATCTTTCTTTCTAGTTTGTTGTGTTCGCCGTATTTTCGCCATTCTAATGCATTCAATACAGTCGTCATAAACATAAAGATTAGCATAGGTGTGTTGGCTCAAGCTGAGCTGTCGCTTTAAGGATGGCAAGATGAAATGAACAAGATGTGGGAACAAAGGTGTTCGGAATAATATGTTAGTAGTAGTAATGACAATAAGACCAAATAAGACCAAACATCGACATTGGAGTTTGGAAGGACAAAGTGGATATGTACATATGAAGGAATATTGGAATTCAAATCAAGTGGGGTGGTATGAACGAGGGAATGTGTTTGCTCCACTTTGGATATAACAATCGCCTTGTTGTATGTAATACAACAACTGTTCCTTTGAGTATACTCTATTCTTAAATATTCATTTCATTTCGTTTTAATTGTCAAAGTCAAATACTTCAATGTTGTCTCTTATTGGTCATCCGGACTGTCAATGTCATTTCAAATGTTACTTCCTATCGGTCGTCTTAACTGTCAATGTCACAGAATTCGATGCTGTTTCCTATTCGACCAAAATGTATGAATACGCATTATTTGTAACGTTTTATGACCAGGACCACGACCAGGACCAGGGCTCAGTCTCGGATTCCTAGTCCGGGATCCTGATTCTCTTCTGAATTCGAACCTCCTACTATCTGGATGCTTGTAGAATACAGGTTCTACTTCATATCAAGTCTTGTCTTCTTATTTTTACTCAATATGGGGGGTTGGGATAATCGGATTTGAGTAATAGCATGTCGTGTCACCGGATCCTCGATCCTCGCTCTCGTTTTCTGACTAGATAAATTCGTAGTGGTTCAAGTATATCAAGTTGACGTGTTTACGTGCAGGCGTAACAATTCCTTTCTCTTTATATCTTTTATTTTTTCCTTTTTTTCAGTTCAAACATGTTATCTGGTGGTGGTGTTGGTGATAAATCATCAATTTCTGATGTAGAAACAGATAATAAAACCCATAATTCAATATATCGACGATTCAAGACAAATGCAGAAATCAACACAGACAATAACCCTATTTGTGTTGTATGTGGTCAATTAACTACCAATTATATACGTTGTTCTGAGTGTAAACTAATCGGTCATCCAAAATGCTTGGATATACCTGATTCTATGTTATCAGGTGTGAAAAGGTAAAGTGTGAAATTATTATTATTGTTATTTTTCAATTAGTTATGGAGATTAGTGTTTTTTTGTACAATCAATCATTGTTGGACCACCATTAGAAACCTGGAAGCACTGAGAGTTGGTTGTTTCGTCCTGGTACGGGACTCGTCAGTAACGTGCATCCACGACTCCTTCACCTCGCAGGATTTGAACCCAAGACCTTCGGTCTTGCACTCCAATGCCTTACCTCTGGACAACTGGGCCAACATCCAACGGTGTTGATGTCCACAGATTTCGCGCACAATACCGAATGTCCTGGGTTCGAATCTTGCGAGGTGTAGGAGTGGTGGATGCGCACTGCTGATGAGTCCCATACCAGGACGAAACGGTCGTCCAGTGCTCCCAGGTTTCTAATGGTGGTCTAACTACTATTATTTTTATTATTAGAATAGATGGACGGTGGCTTGCATTTTAGTTCAGGACGCCCTTTCCTCCTTGTCGGCTAGATGTATCTGCATTTCACTGTTGTTATTCACACTGAAACGTAAACCCATTACTTTTTGCTTCAAACGCTAAAGGCGTTATCCACTGAGTTATGTGTCAAGAGAGAATCCGCTTAGAATGCACATATGACAACAGCAGCAACAACAAAAGACTAAATTCAGTCGTAACAATTTACAGTTGGATACTTTAAATATTCACCGAATTATTACTATTTTTTTTACCTGACTATGACTGGTTCCTTCAGTCATGTTATAGTTTAATGATCTTTTTAAATTCGTCTGTTAGGAAGATTTTTAAACAATGATTATTACGGGTTAGAAATGTGACCTAGCTCCGTGGGTGTGGAGTGTTATTATTTATTTAAACACATTAGCATTGGTACAAAGGAGCACCTAAATATTTTTATGCACTATACAAATTATTGAATTTGTGACTGGGCTGGGATACTTCCCGGATGCCTAAACAGAAGTAGGTAGTTTTCTTGGGGAACAACACATTGACTCAAAAGTCTATTCCAAAAGTCAGTGGAACTACGTGCGAAGATGTAGTCCCATGTTAATTGATGACCAACTACAGGTTCATACACCATTGATTTGGAATCAGGGTTTTGGAACTGCTCTAGGTGGATTCTCCATACCCATAAACCTTGTTAAATCACCAGACACACCCATTTTCCATCCTCTCAATTTCGTAAACAATACCTGTACTATGTCAGTCAGTCAGTTGCAACATAGAACTTCGTATGTAAGTACATCAATTCATGTTGCCATACCACATTAGCACAGAGACGCAAATGTCAAATCAAATCCCATAGTGATAAGATAGTAGAGATATTAATGATAATGAAGAAGACTAGGGTTTGAAGATATTATTCAAGAAGTATAATTCAGTGAGATAAGGTTTGAAAGACAAAGTTAGAGGTGCTGACGAATCCAGAAGTTTAGGATCTGAGAGAACACAAAGAATGAATGCACCTGTGCCATTGCAAACGATTTTGAGCCATGTCACTCAAAGTCTCTAACCATTGATTATTATCATCTCGCTGAATCCAACCAGGTAGTCGACATCTACCGACATGGCTCAATCCAGTTGTCTATGACTTCATGGCCGCCCCTAGCTTTCTTCCAACCTACTTCTACACCACAAAACATAGCTTGTCGAGGCAGTCGGTGGTTAGGCATACGCAACACATGTCCCAACCACCTCAACTGATGAAGTTTCACCACTTCATCTATTGATCTGCCATCCTTACCTAGTACTCGTTTCCTAACGACAGCATTGCTTACTCGGTTGTCCCACGGTATATGAACAACATCTATGATCAAATACTAGTAACCTACGAACATCTTCTTCTCTTAACGGCCAAGTCTCGCATCCGTACAGTAGGACGGAGTGGACTGCTGCGCAGTACACCCATCCTTTGGTTAGCGAACGGATATCTTTCCTACGCTATAAATGGCGTGAATTGGCAAAAGCAAATCGAGCTTTTTGTATCTGTGCTGAGATTTCGTCAGTCACCAGGCTATCAGCACTGATGAGACTCCCCAGATAAGTGAAGCGATCAACACGCTCGACTACTTCACTCCCTATCACTAGTTCAGGTGTCATGAAAAGGGAGTGAGCGGGACTTTCTTGATAGTGGCTATATACATGTAACCATATAAAGAGTATTAGAAGGCCGGATATGAACACTTATTACTCATCAGTTAGAAAGCCAAGTTTGTTGAAACTGGGAAATTGTAGTAGGGTGATTGTTTGATGCGCTAGAATTAGCCAATACTTCAAAACTGTTGGGAGTAATAAATCAGTATTTGATCAAGTGCCAGAACTCCATCAATCTATAGCCAAAGTCTATTGTTGATTCACAGAAATCTGAATGTCTATTACTTTTACTCTACCTAAGACTTTCTAATATGCTACATTTAATATTTCACTAACCTTCCTGATAAATAGTCCATTTTACAAAGGATTTTAGAACACAATAATTAGCAGTAATGGTAAAGAGAGAAAAATTTATTAACCTGTGTCATATACTACTGCTTTCAAACAAGTCCTAGATAGTAGTTAATAAAGAATCATCCAGTATATATATATATATAGGGAAGAATTCTATTTTTCATTCCAATGTAACAATTTTTCTTGCCCTCTTTTATAGATTAACACTGTTAACATTCTTAAATTTATGTTACCTAATTTCTTCTTTGTTTATGTTTATTTTAGCTATGATTGGACATGTTTAGAGTGTAAACGATGCGTAGAATGTAACGATTCCGGTCAAGAAGATCAAATGATGTTTTGTGATCGTTGTGATCGTGGTTATCATGCATTTTGTGTTGGTTTAGGACGAATTCCTAATGGAAATTGGGAATGTTTATTGTGTGAATCATTGCCAACACCGCCTAGGAAAGGACGTCCTAGAAAGAATAGACCTAAAGATTCAGATGATTTACCATGGGGTTATAGTGTAAGGAAACCGCGTAAATCAATGCTGAAGCGGAAACTTTATCAAACAACAAGTATCAGTGATATCAAAGACACGTCATTGGTAGTACATAGTTCCAATATTCAATCAGGAGGAGGAGGAGGAGTCACTAGTGCTGACGGAGTAGTAGTACCTACTAAACGACGTCGAGGTCGTCCACCGACAAAAAATCGCATTATTGCATCACTTCCACCTCCATCATCTCCATATTTTTCAAATTCAACTAATTTTAGTCCTCGTTCGGAAGTCTCGATACCTCCACCAGCTTCTCCATCTACACCATTATCGATCAAAATGTCTATTCCTGACAACGAATCATCAAAAGTATGCTCGGTTGTTAACACTGTTCCTACCAAAATAGAATCTTCTGTTGAGGAAAAAATTGATATTTCTGACAATTCTGAACATTTAAAACCGAATAATGTTAATAATGATAATATTAGCACTAATACAATTGATCAAAATGAAAATAACACTGAGAAACATGCTAGTGACATGCAAATTCCTTCAACAAATCTACCTGATCTGAACAATAATGAAAACTAATGCTAACCATGCAATAAACTTGTGTTGACCATTAATTTTTTCTACTCCCTTCAACCTTTGTATATTTATCCTTTGTACTTGAAATATCCTAATTTCGTTTTTTAATAAATAATATTCAATTACACTGGTTTCTATCTTTTGCTAATAAATAATGTGTTTACTGTTGTAAGTTAGTTGTCTCATTTGTTTATGAATTGGTGATTCCCATTTAACACGCAACAACAAATGCAATAGAAGACGACCAGCGTAGCAGCAGCCCCTGCAGCAGTAGGTCTCAACATACATAAAGGAAAAAGCAAAATTCTCCGATGCAACACAACATGCACCAACCAAATCACTGTTGATGGAGATGCCTTGGAGGACGTTAACAACTTTACATATCTGGGCAGCATCATCGACGAGAAAGGTGGATCGGATGCAGATGTGAAGGCGCGGATCGGCAAAGCAAGGGCTGCATTTCTACAGTTGAAAAATATCTGGAACTCCAAACAACTTTCAAACAAAACCAAAATCAGGATTTTCAATACAAATGTGAAGACAGTTCTACTGTATGGAGCGGAAACATGGAGAACTACCAAAACCATCATTCAGAAGATACAAGTGTTTATTAACAGCTGTCTACGCAAAATACTTCGGATTCGTTGGCCAGACACCATCAACAACAACGAACTGTGGGAGAGAACAAATGGAGGAGGAAATCAGGAAGAAACGGTGGAAGTGGATAGAACATACACTACGAAAAGTACCTAACTGCATCACGAGACAAGCCCTCACATGGAACCCTGAAGGCAAAAGGAAAAGAGGAAGGCCAAGGAACACACTACGCCGAGAAATAGAGAAAGATATGAGAGGAATGAACAAACATTGGACAGAACTGGAGAGGGAAGCCCAGAACAGAGTTGGTTGGAGAAAACTGGTGGGCGGCCTATGCTCCATTCGGGGTAACAGGCGTAAGTAAGTAAGATTCTGGTTTAAGCATGAAAAAAAAACAGAATTCAGTGAAGGGATTTTCGTCCGATCGTACACAAAGTTTGGTCTGCATTTTGAAGATAACAAGAGCTTCTGTTGTGCTGTTTTTTCGTCAAGGAGTTAGTTGAATACACAGAAATCTTGTCAGATGTAGATGAATCGTATAAGCGACCGTGAAATCAAACATGTGGTTTAGTTGAGTAATAATAGAATCGGCTAAATGTTCAAACGATAGAACTGACTGGTTTCCTGATATGCTCGAAACTATTACGGGTTCACCTTACTTGGTAAACGGAGAGCAGATCAATGATCTAGTGACACGATAAGCTATTCTCATTCGATCGTCTCAAGCCTCACTAACTAGAGGAAGAGGTCTTGATAAGACGTACAGAAATGTATTCCACAGGCACCCAGAAAGTATGAGGTCAACAAGTACACAACTCAAGCTTATTTATACAATGATAAAATGCCCAAGGATTCCCCGAGTGGGAAACGCAAGCTGAAGGTCAAAATGAGCGTCTTTGGCACGAAAACATAAAATTCAAAATTTCCAACGAAAATGACAAAATTAGGACCTTTTCCAAGTGAGTTCTGAGGATCTAACATCCCCGACGTTTCCTCTCATCCTTGTAGAACTATGCTGAAATATGTTCTTGTATCTGTGTTACAAGCAAGCTTTCGTTACGACCTGTAAGTACCTTGCTTCATAGGAGCATGCAAATTGGTAGGTGCATATGAAGACAACTAAATGGAAGAGCTTTATTTCTTACGCATTTTACGGAAGATAGGTTTCTGATTTTAAATGTTAGTCGCGATTCTGCTACATAGAACATACTTTTATTTACTAAATATAGCTAATTATTAAATTACATTAGAAGCTTGTTCACTTTTAAATTCTTACTTTCCTTACGCCTGTTACCCCTCATGCAGCACAGGCCGCCGACCAGCGAATTATTTTTTTGGTTAACGTATTTTTAGCGAGTTGGATTTCTGCGGGAAGGCGTCGCTAACCACATGCCCGACCTTAATCTTTTATCCGGGTTTGGAAACGGCAGTAACCCTAGAAGGGCTCCAGGCCGAGTTTTTAAATTCATATAAAGGATATTTAACTCGAGAAGAGATTTCTGGGAATCCTCGTTCCGAATTTTACATTTTTATCCAAGAAGAACAGTTTGGGCAGCCATTTTTAGTTGAGATTCTTCCGAGGAAGTTAAGTTCTTCCTTAATACTACCGATCTTACTTATTCTCTAAACATTTTTTTTCTCTTCATTGCCATAGTATAATAGCAGCTCTCCTGAAGCTAGTACTTGTTGTTCAACATGTGTCCAATGAGTTCCACTGATTCCAAGCACCTCTAGGTTTGCATCTTTTCATTTCTGCAGCAACTTAGGTGACTTTCCCTATCTTCCACATTGTACGAAAATTCCATGTACCTAAAAAAAGAATGTTTGCTCTGGTTGTGAGAAAGGGCATCGGTCTCTCGACTTCCGAAGGAACTCGTCTTTCATTATGAGTCATCATAACTCTTCCAAGTGAAGATCTAACTCTCAGAATAGATTTTAAATGGCTTGAATTATGTTTTCTGGTTAGCGTTTTCTTTTAGCGAGTTAGTTTTCTACGGGTCGCTAACCCTACACTCAACCCTCCTCCTTTATCCAGGTTGGGACTACTGGCAGTAGCCTCAAAGAGGCTCCAGGCGGAGTTATTTTGGTAAACATGAAAAAGTGAATAGGATTCCTCTTTTGTGCTTAATGTAGCCCAGTTATAGGAAATGATTATTGTTTATACCATATAACGTAGTGTTGTAATACTTTTTATTATATCATGTTTACTCACTGAATGAATACTTAAAATTCCATATACACGTAAATTTACCATTGTATAGATCGATAATAAATTTACTAAAATGAGACCTTTTCATTTGAATTTCATGTTTATTTTTAAATTGTTAGTTCAATTAATTATACATAACATTTATGAAAAGATACTTTGCCCCGGTTATAATTATTTAGCAAGATTACTGTTCAGATGATGGTCTAACAACATTGATCAATTCATGATTTCAGTAAAGCAACTCAACAATCTCCACAACCCTGACATACAAAGTATCATGTATGTGCTCAATAGTGACTAGCTTCGTTAGGAAGTTTCTCCGAGTTCTAGTGAGAAGTCATGACCACCAGTGGTGTTCAACTCTGTTCGAATGTGTGAAGCAATACTCACTGTGGACAGTGGATCAGGTTGCTCCGAGACTGTGGGTTGATAGAAGTTAGACCTTGACACTGTTGAATGCCGACTCAGTGATCAGGAGGTTTGGCGTTTTAGAGGAAGACTGAAGGTCGATTTTCACATGTGGAGCTATGGGTGCATAATGCTGATGAGTTCCACACCAGAACTAAATGTTTGCCTGATGTTTCTAGGTTTTAATGGTGGTCTGATATTGATCGATTCATGATTTTAATGCAACTCAAGAATCTCCACCATAACCCTATCATGACAATATTTCTTATGTTGAATTTCTATTTGTCATTATTTTAACGCTTATTTACTGATTCCTGTTACCGCCAACGGAGGAGCATATGCCATCGACCAGCATTCTCCAACCTACTTTGTCCTGGTCCTCTGTTGGTTATGTGGTGATTGGCATTACGTACGATTCTGTCCATTTAAAAAACGTAAATTTCAGATGTGCAACAAACGTGGACATAAAGAAGGCCATTGTCAACCAAATCGTACGTCTCAGCCCAGGAAGAAGCATAAACGTACTCGACATGTGGTGAAATTAGCCGAGTCTAAATCACTTTCTCTGGTAGCTGCTTTCCAAACAGACTATGACGTTCGGAGAAAGTATGTGACTATCCAGATGAACGGTGCATCAGCTCGTTTTCAAATCGACACGGCATCAGATATCACCTTAATGTCTAGAGAAACGTATAACTAGCTGGGAAAACCGCCAATGAAGCCTTCTAAGAAAACAGCTAAATGCGCTTCAGGTGGTGTGTTAAAACTGGTAAGTGAGATACAGTGTGAATTTTCCTTCAACGGAACAAAATGTACAGGAATAGGTTATCTGACAGAACGGCCAAACCTTGATCTTCTTGGTCTAGATATGCTAGAAAAACTGGGAATAATGGATTTACCCATTAACAGTGTCTGTAGCGTGTCGTGTTCATCATTGGACACCCCGACACTTACAAAGAAGACAGGTGAAAGGTTACTTGATAAACGGAAGAGGAAGTCAGCCTCTGTTTTTCAGAATAGCCTTGGCCGCTGTAATAATATGAAAGCTCACCTACCAGTGAAAGCAGATGCCGAACCTATTTCACGTCCGAGACGCCCTATACCGTATGCTGTTCATGAGCCTCAACAAAACTTATCGACGGGGAAGCAGTCCAATCGACGGTTGTTTAAAGATATGGCTCCTACAAAGTAGCCGGCTCGTAAGAGTACGGGTGGCAAGGCACCCAGGAAGCAGTTGGACTCTAGCACCAGATCCTACGAATTTTCTCAAAGGGGAGGTGTTAGTGGGACATAGATGGAATAAAGCATGACTGCGTCAGCTGCGCGCTGATTGGCTAATTTCCTATCCAGTCAGCGCCTGATCGATTCTTGGAGAACAGGGTAGAAAATTCTCGTATTGTTAGTTGCATACTGATTGGCTAAATCTAATCCAGTCACGTGAATTTCTATCCAGAAGCTTCTCATGTAAATGCCATACATAAACTAACGTTCTATCTATTTTTGCCTTCGCCTTCGCCATCACCTTTGGCTTCTTATTTCCACTGAACCTTGCTATTTGGAATATAATCTTTTTCTGTTCAACCGTGTTTTTGATTCTTTGGGACTTGTTCAGTGTATTGTGGTCAGAGAATACTAAGCAATAGGAATTAGCCGGGAATCATTTGAGCAAGCGTTACAATAGCCTCCCTTTCTAGTTTCGCCCAACTGTTGTTCATTCTCCTCATATCTCTCCTTTTCTCGGCGTAATGTGGTCTTCCTCTTTTCCTTTAGCCTTGAGGATTTCATTCCATGCTGGCAGCGACGCTAAACTCCACCTGGAGTCTCTTTGGGTCTACTGCCGATCCCAAGCCCCGATAAAGGAGGAGGGTCGGGTATGGGGTTAACGACACAATCCCATAGAAAACTGACTCGCCAGGAAAAATAATTCAGACAATTGCTATTTTTTGACTCTAGTTACTTTTTATCGTGTTAGTTTATCCTCTTGTTTTAATGTAATTTATTGGATACTACTTAATAAATTTATATATATACATATATATACTATGAAACAATAATAAAAACGATCTAAAACATTATTATTATTTTATTTTTTGAATTTATCATGCAAAATCGATACAGCAGTACCATATGGATAGATATAATCTTTATCTTTTACTTTAGGATGACATTGATTCGGTTTCACTTCAATAATTGTCCCAGTTAATTGTGACAGTGTTGATTTGTCAAATTTAAATGCCAGTATACAATGTATTCCGTAGAGAAATTCAATTGCTTTACATTCTTGATGAATAGCACAAGCGAAACGGCAATTATCTATGTTATATGCAAGATTATTAAGTCTAAAAAGAGAAATATTATGTATGTATATTTGACTGACTGACTGAATGATTGGATGTACGAAACTGTTAGGATATTCATCCAATATCCTAAGAGAATTATTGGTCAAATCCTATTGGTCTATTTTTATTGGTCAAAATTATGGTCGTTTTAACTGTCAAAGTCAGATACTTAAATGTTGTTGCTTATTGGTCATCCTGACTCTCAATGTCACTTCAAATGTTGCCTCCTATTGGTCGTCCTAACTGTCAATGTCACAGAATTCGATACTGTTTCCTATTCGACCAAAATGTATAAATACGCATTATGTGTAACGTTTTATGACCACAACCAGGACCAAGGGTCGGTCCCGGATCCCTAGTCCTTGGTGTGCGAGAACTGTTGGTACACACCGGCTGTTGAGATCGAATTACATGGAATGAGTTTCAAATCATTCGTTGAGTGGTTGGTTTATTAGCCGAGTACTTTAACTATCAGGTTACATATGGTATTCAGCTTCTGAGTTTGATCATCATCGAGAGTCTAGCTGATGAAAATCATAACACTCCATATAATAAATTCAATGACATTAACTGTTTTTTTTTAATTGTGATAAGATTACTGATTTAAACATGATGAAAATACTTGGTGAATTTATTCCCATTTCATGGATGATGTTAATAATGCCAGTTGACGAATAATAATTGAATATGTACGATTATTTCATCACTATACGATTCAGTATGAATGACTATGTTACGCCTGCCCGTAAACACGTCAACTTGATATACTTGAACTATTACGAGTTTACCTAATCAGAAAACGAGAGCGAGGATCCGGCGACATGACATGCTACTACTCAAATCCGATTATCCCTAACCCCATATTTAGTAAAAATAAGAAGACAAGACTTGATATGAAGTAGAACGTGTATTCTACAAGCATTCGGAAAGTACGAGGTCCGAATTCATAAGAGAATCAGGATCCCGGACTAGGGATCTGGGACCGAGCCCTGGTCCTGGTCGTGGTCATAAAATGTTACAGATAATGCTTATTTATACATTTTGGTCGAATAGGAAACAGCATCGAATTCTGTGGTATTGACATTTAAGACGACGAATAGGAAGTAACATTTGAAGTGACATTGATAGTCAGAACAACCAATAAGAAACAACATTGGAGCACGTGAGATTGATATCTTGGACGACCATAAAATTGACCAGTAGGAATTAACCAATAGGAATTGACCAAAAATTGTCTTAGGATATTGGATGAATATCTTAACACATTATAGAATAGAGACTAGACTTGTCTGTCATGTTAACTTAGTTTAATTAGACGGATTGAGATATAACAATGCATGCACTACAGACTTTCATTATTTTCGTATGGAATGAATTACTACGGACGAAATAAAACACTTCAAATTGTCTTTGTCTACTGTATAGTATTCAAAGATTGATTGCTGGATTTAGATTAGATTGGGAAATATCTAAAAGTGGTCAGATGACACTAGTTTATGAAGTTATTGGCTGTTAATATGAGTTGTAAAATTTACTCTTGTAGCAACCCTAGTTTAAACCAACAACAAGTTAATTCTATGGATCAGTTCTATTGAAATAATGAGTCGATCACTGTTAGACTACCACCATTAGAAACCTGGAAGCACTGAACGGCGGTTTCGTCCTAGTATGGGACTCATCAGTAGTGCGCATCCACGACCTTCGCCCACGGAAATCGAACCCAGCAGCTTCGGCATAGCGCGCGAACGCTTAACCTGTAGAACACTGAGACGGCATCTTAATATCTTTAGACAATCCGAGCTATTGTGCAACCTCATCCATTGTCTTCGGTAGTTACTGCCTACATCCGACCTGGTTGACCTCTACAGGTCACGACCTCTCATTAGGAATCCAAGACTTTTCTCACGAAGCTAGTCGATCTCCGCTTCCGGACGTCGGGGTTACGTACTGCTGATGAGTCCTATGCTAGGATGAAACGGCCGTCCGGTGCTTCCAGTTTTCTAATAGTGGTCTAAAACTGACCGATTCATAATAATCTCCATAAGTGTATGGTGAAAATGACTTTTATGTTATTTATTAGGGGTTATCTATTGCATGGTATTTAATTCACTTAATATCTATTAGCTTATACTTCTTTTAATTTTTAATGAAAATTAATTTATTATATTGATATGAATGCACGAATGTAGCTGCTATCTCAATGTGGCGTTCGCGTTTGCCTATCGTGATGACCTAGCCGAGCTATATTGGCTGGAATATAAGTTCCTTTAGGTCCAACCATGCCAAGCTGGTCGATTGGACAACGGTGAGGCTAAAAGCAGCAGCTACTCACGGTCTGAGGGCGAAGTCGTACTGTTGCTTGTAGAGGACAACCGGCATCTACAGCGCAGCTGCCTTCTAACAAGGAAGAAAGGGGTTAGAAAAGATCGACCCTGAAAATGTCACACTTCACCTTACCCCACAGATTTCCGTCCTCTACGGTAAGACCTTTTAAAAAGAGGTGGAGCTAACACTTTAAAAACTTCCCATAAAAAGGTACGTGCGTGACCGGCTTCAAGCAGTTGTCTTTTGTGCTTTGCGATCACGCCGCTAAGTCTTTAAAACCAACGCTAATCCCATTTCCTTCTTTAGGTTCCCCGAGAAATAAATACCCTCCTACGGTTTAAGCAGCCGTTGGAAGTGATATCCACTCCCATTCATAACCGTAACAGCAAACGAAACCGAAGTGACTTATTATAAATATAGTCAAATAAATATTCATTCTCGAATGTTACACCCTATATATATATATATATACAATACAGACAGACAGATACAACGCAGAACTTCTTACGTAAGTACATCAGTTCAGGTTGCCATGCCCCATCAGTACAGAGACGCAACTGTCAGTTCAAATCCAACAGTGATAGCAATAATAGAAGTGTTAGCAGTAATGGAGAAGATTAGGGAGCAAAGATATGATTCGAGAAGTATAATTCAGTGAGATAAATTTAGAAGGAGAAAGATAGAGATTATGAGGAATGTAGAAGCTTACAATTTCATAGAACACAATACAATCCAATCTAAACTTACCGTCCAAAATCACTTCTTGTATGCTCTGAATAAAATGTATAATAAGTACAAAATGGATAATATTCATTTGTTTCAAATGAACATTGACGTCCTAATTCACTAGATGAATCATAAATTAATTTTGATTTGGTTGATAAATTCTCCATACTCCAGCCGAGTATTTTATACCAATTAGCACATGCACCAACATCATATTCTCTTATACCGTTTGTTAGAATTTCCAAAGTCATTACATTTTTTGCGCATAATTCAAATTCTGTGTCATTTTTTAATTTACAATATAAATTAGATTTTAATTTAGTTGATGAAGATTTCATAGTTTTTGATTTTGGTTGACTGTTCAAAAAAAAGGGAGAAATAATATTTTGATTATTGTCAATTTTTTAAAAATGTTCAATAATGCATTGTTTAAATTATTGCTGTTCAAGATTTCAATATACATGGAATTTGAAAAATGAAGAAGTATTTAGGATATTTGTATTGATATTAATATACTTACTTACTTACTTAGTTAGTTAGTTAGTTACGCCTGTTATCCCCAATGGAGTATAATAACCCACCGACCAGTATTCTCTAACCTACTCTGTCCTAGGCGTCCCTTTCCAGTTCTTTCCAATTTTTTGTGCATTCTTCTCATGCCTCTTTCAATTTCTTGACGTAATATGTTCTTTGGCCTTCCCCTTTTCTTTTGACCATGAGGGTTCCATGTGAGGGTTTGTCTTGTGACTCAGTTGGATGCTTTTTGTAACACGTGTCTTATCCACTTACACCGCTTCTTCCTGATTTCCTCCTCCACTGGAATCTGATTTGTTCTCTCCCACAGTAAGTTGTTACTGTTAGCGGCTGGCCAACGAATCCGAAGTATTTTCCCAAGACAATTGTTCATAAATACTTGTATCTTCTGGATGATGGCTTTGGTAGTTCTCTAAGTTTCCGCTCCATACAGTAAAACTGTCTTGACATTTGTATTGAAAATCCTGATTTTGGTGTTGATTGATATTTATTTGGAGTTACAGATATTTTTCAATTGTAGAAATGCAGCCCTTGCTTTGCCGATCCGCACCCTCACATCTGCATCGGATCCATCTTGTTTGTCGATGATGCTGCCCAGATATGTAAAGGTGTTAACGTCCTCCAAGGCATCTCCATCATGAGTGATTTGGTTTGCTTATGTTGTGTTGTGTTGATATCAATATAGAATCATTTAAAAAGAATAAAATGATTATTACGTATTCACTTGACGAAATCCATATTTACGCTATAATTATTTTTCACTGTGATTAATATTTATGACTAGAAATTTTATTGACCAAATAGGTTTTAACGCTTGTTTTCAACGTTCGTCCACGTACTCCTTATAGGCAATCTTATTGGTAACATCCACCACATTGGCAGTAATTCTACTGAGGACTTGGAGTTTCAAACAGTGATCCTTCCGAGAAACTGATCTAGGCTACAAATAAAGAGCGTTTTATGTTTTTTACTCAGTGATCTAAAAGTAAGTCCTTGGATTGATCATAGTTAGACATTAACACCCCGACCGTAGCTGCTACCTTGACGTGGTGGTCGGGCTTGCCTATCGTGATGACCCAACCGAGCTATACTGGCTGGAACATATGTTCCTGCAGGTCCTACCATGCCAGGCTGGTCGATTGGAGAACGATGAGACTAAAAGCAGCTACTCAAGGTGTGAGGGCGAAGTCGTACTGCTGACTGCAGAGGGGTGCGACATCAGTAAGGTGTTTCCCTCGGATAACCAGCATCTGCAGCGATGGTGTCTTCTCACAAGGAAGGAAGGGTTAGAAAAGGTTGGCCCTAAAAATGTCACACCTCCCCTACCTCACGGATTTCCGTCTCCTTGGGTAAGTGTGCCCACTAAAGGCCTTTAAGAACGGAGCCAATACTCAAAATACCTTTCATAAAAAGGCCGTGCGTGACCGGCCTCAAGCAGTTGTCCCTTGGACTCTGCGGTCACGCAACCAGGTCGTTAATACCAACACTAATCTATCTTCCTTTTCAGGTTCGTCAAGAAACAACCTTCCACGGTGTGGGCAGCCTTGAAGTGACAACCGCCCTCATACCCGTAACATCACGAGACATTAACACCATTGGTGCCAGCTTAGTGGTCTAGAGGTTAGGCGTTTGCCGAAGTTCCTGGGTTGGATTCACGCTAGCAGGGATTTTGGATATGTATCGCTGAGGAGTCCCATAATAGGACGAAACGACCGTTGAATGTTTCCAGGTTTTCAATAGTGATCTACCAATGATTGATCTACGATTTCAATGTAAGTGTGTAAGTCGTTGTTTGTCACGAGACCTGATGATTCTTGGTTCATTTACCCGTAGGGTCATGGACACACGTTGTTCAGAAGTTTCAAACTATGGACAAACGACTGTCAAATCACTGCCTGTTTTCAATCAATGTCTTACTAGTATCATTTAACAAAACAAATTGTTCAATATAATAGATTAAATCTATTTATAAAAATGCATGTCTATTAAATGTGATTGGAAACTAAATTGATGAATAGATAACACTTACTATTTAAAACAATCCGGATAGTAAACACCTTCATGAATTAAAGGTATTTGACATTCTATTTGTGTAGTACTTGTTAATCGAATATGTCGAGTGTGTTTAATTATTGTCTGAAATTAAAATAAAAAAAAATATAAACATACCGAGAACAAGGCAATTATTCTTTGAAAAATAATGAACTATAATCTATTAGTAGGAGGTTTTCAGTTTTGTAACATTATCTCGTAAGTCATAGTCATGCTGTGGTGTGGGGTACTTATAAGTAGTATATGACGTGAGTGTCAACGTAATGTCTGGTGGCAGCAGAAGATGGGGGAACATCAAGAAAGGAAGAGTTAGAACACAATGGAATCTGTATGAAACGCATGAATAGTGACAATGGATTGATGTTTTGTAACAGGAACAGTTCAGTTCGATGTAGATGAACTGATATTTTGCAAATTAACGATTTACTGAGTAACTCTGTAATTTTCGTTTAGAATACAATTCGGTTGCCCCCACCTGTGTTCTCGTTTACTACAATGTTAGGGAATATGCATTTCATTCTCTTTGAGTGATTCTACTGTCGTGATTTTGCCATGACACTTGGAATCAGTCTTTTATTAATTCATAAAGCGACCAACAATAGTGTTGGGGACGTTAGATCCCCAGAACTCACTTGGTAAAGGTCCTAATTATGGATTTTATGTTTTCGAGCATGAGCTGATCAGCTGACCTTGAGATTACATTTCTCACCCGGGAAATCCTTGGCTGTGATTGGTTGATGTATTATTTTAGTACTCTATTTTTGTGGCTCTCCCAAAGACGTTTCTATGATGTATAAATAAACGCGATTTGTATGCATGCGATCATTGTGTTTGCTGGGTGTTTGTAGAGTACACTTTCTACGCCATATCAACACTTTTGCTTCAGTTAGTTGGGGCAGTGGATAAGAGTTGCCTATCGTGTCACAGGTTCATTGTCTCATTCTCATTTATCGACTAAGGTGAACTCGTAATAGTTTCAAGCATTTCCGATTTGACGAGCATCACAAGACCCCAATAATTGTTGCTCAGTTTAAATTTTTTGAAATTGACATTCTTGGTTGTATGTAGTCAAACGAAAAATCTTGATCATTGAATTTTTCAAGTGATTTCATTTTATTTCAGTTTCTCATATTTGATTGTTGGAGTAAGTCAATTATTAAAAATCCATTTATAATATTCAAGTGTTTCACACTTAATTTAAACAATTAACGTTGTAGTGTGTCAAGGGCTACGGGGCTTACCCCAGCCTTTGGACCAATAAGTCAATCCATTCTTTCGGAGTCACTCACTATTCACACATCTTTTGACCTGTTCAATCATTCACTTAAAAACTTGGTTGTTCTTACTTGAGTGTACGTATGGTGTGTGTGTGTGTGCATTACTTACTTCGCTTAATTTGTCTGACTATAAATACTCAGTGCATGCCTCATCATAACACTGAGTTGGCCAGTTCGCCTTGTCCACTTCACTTCGCTTTGTTTTGTTTGTACGCTTTTCATTCTCGTCTATTTGAAAAATATTTTTTCATTGCCTACTCGATCACTTGTCCAAATCGGCGGAGTTAGATCGTAGACCACCACTAAAGTGATAAGCCGTATTGTGCTGCGAGCTACTTATAAGTAGTAGTATATGACGTGAGTGTCAACATAATGTCTGGTGGCAGCAGAAGATGGGGGGAAGATCAAGAAAGGAAGAGTTAGAACAACACAATGGAATTTGTATGAAACGCATGAATAGTGACAATGGATTGATGTTTTGCAACAGGAACAGTCCAGTTCCATAGGATGAACTGATCTTTTGCAAATGAACGATTTACGATATGGTTTTCTGATTTAACTGAGTAACTCTGTAATTTTCGTTTAGAATACAATTCGGTTGCCCTCACCTGTGTTCTCCTCGTTCACTTACAGTGTATTTCGAATGTAACGCAACCACTTAAAAAAAAAGCATGTCAAAATATAAAATTCATAAAAACCAAATTAAAAACTTACATCATTTACTCGGTAATCATTTTGTGGTTTAAATGTTTTACATTCAGTTGCTTTTGTCCATTCTTTCGGTTTAGGACAATTACATTCACGATAACGTAGTCGTGTACATGTGGCTAGTTCACATTTACTCCATCTTGACCATTTACACCAATTGCCTAATTGCAGTGTATGTTCACAATCATCAATGATAAAATAAATTCTTTTCATTGGACGAGACTTTTTAACTTGACATTGGATGAAATTTATTGTTAGATAATCATTGATAATAATTGAAATAATCGTCAACCATTTGAGGGAATAATGTATCATCATTAAGGAGGAATATGAAAAGAAACAATTAGTCAAAATACACGGCGGATAAAAATGATATGAATCTCTCTCTGTGTGTGTGTGTGTCAGAAGATCGAAACGATTTAAATCGCAAAAATCGATAGTTCATTCATATCAAGGTCTAATAGGTTTTTATTAAGTTGTTTTTCTTGATTCATTGAGTCAATATTATCCACAAGTAGGTCATTTCATTTCATAAGTAGTATACTGAAACAGTTGAAATTAAACTACTGTTTGTTAAAATTGTTAGTTAGAGGAATCTGTTGTTTTGTGACATTTAAACCCAGTCGCTGAATAATGCTATCTCAATATTGCTCTAATTTACAAAATAAAGTTACTTAGTCTTGTTACCCATAGTGGAGTATAATCCACTGACCAACATTCCCCAACATACTCTGTCCTAGGATGGGATTTCCAGTTCTATTTAATCGCTGTTCATTCTTCTCATATGTACTTCCTATTCTCGTCGTGTTGTGTTCTTTGGTCTTTCTCTTTTCCGGGTTTTGGCTTGTCTTACGACGAAGTTGGATGCCTTCCTGGATGTGTGTTCTATCCACTTCCTACTCCTCTAATTTCCTCCTCTTAAACGGATCCGAAGTGTTCTCCATAGACAACCGTTAATAAACGGCTGTGTGTTGTAGGTGATGGCTTTCTTAGTTCTCCAATTTTCCGCCCTATACAGTAGATCTGTGTTGACATTTGTATTGAAAATTGTGACTTTGATGTTTGTTGACAGTTGTTTTGAGTTCCAGATGTTCTTCAATTGTATAAATACTTCACTGGCTTTGTCACTTTTCACAGTAAAGTAAGCAATGTGATATGAGTTAATTTTTGAAAGTTGGTTATTATTTTTACTCATGCTGTTGATAAAGACAACTACTCTCCAACTAAATGAAGGTGATGAAATGTTTTTTAGACTCTAAGTTTTATGCGATAACCATTAATAGTACTTTAATCATTTTCAGTAGTTTATAATGTTCATCAAAATGTATTGAGCAGATATCAATATTGAAATAAATTAACTGTTGATGAATATGATAAATTTATTTATTTTGTCAATTTTCCTCAGCTTTTGAAAATTCTTTGTCATAAATAAAAAAAAGCTCAAACTCTCTCACTCTTCTTCCTCTACTGAATTTTTGTTTTCTAACGACTATCTCATCGATTTCTATGATACTTCCAACTTCTCCAAACGACTAATTCACCCCCATCATCTTTATTGTGCATGCATCGCTGTCCTATCCACAGGATGTACAGGATATGCAAATATAAAAAAAACACTGGTCAATATATTTATCCGTAGGTTAGTAGTTTTCGATCATCGGTGTCTCCTAAGCATTGCTCGTACATCTTGAGACAACCGAGTAAGGGACGGTAGATCAATTTATGAAATAGTGATTGTTCATCAGTTGAGGTGGTTGAGATATGTTTTACGAATGCCTAACCACCGACTGTCTAGACGAGCGATGATTTGTGATGTAGGAGTAGGTCGGAAGAAAGTTGGAGGCGACCAAACCAATACATGACACAAATCCATGAATTCCACTGACTAGTGGACTGAGCCATGTTGGTAGATGTAGGCTACCTGGTTGGGGTCCACGAGACTATCGTAACCGATGGTTAGAGACTTTGAATGAAATGGCTCGAGATTGTGTTCAGCAGCACAGATGCATCCGTTCTTTGTCTTCCTTTAAATTCTAATCTGCTGAGTTCTTCATGACCTTCAGCTTTCTCTTTTTACATTTATTTCGCTGGATTACACTTCTTCGATGATATTTTCGAACTTTAATCTTTTCCACCATTGATAACACTTATATTACCTCTACTACTATAGGGTTTGAATTAATGATTGCGTCTCTCTGTATTTATGTAATATGGCAACTTGAACGGATGTACGTACGTACGAAGTTCATAGTTGTAAATTTCTGACTGACTGCCTCACTAATCATGGTATAACCTAGAATGTCAACAGTATGATCATTTGAATACTTACTATCAATGATAATATAAATTAAAAAAGTTAAAATTTATCTCAGATTATTATTTAAAAAATCGTTATAAAAACTAATTGAAATCATTGTCAACTATATTTTAATCGTATCTTAAGATGATTTATTTTTAGCCGAAATAGAATGAACTTTTTATTTTATGAACAATAAATTTAAAATAATAATAATTATTATTGAAAAGATTACATCAATTTCAAATTTTTCGATTTCATTTCTATTCTTTTGTTTTTATTGCTTAAAACATTGAATATTGTACAATTATATTCTTACCGCGAACTATTCAAATCATACATTGTAATGTGGTGTGAGCTACTCATGAGTAGTAGTATATGACGTGAGTGTCTACGTAATGTCTGGTGGCAGCAGAAGATGGGGGAAGATCAAGAAAGGAAGAGTTAGAACACAATGGGATTTGTATGAAACTCATGAATAGTGACATTGGATTGATGTTTTTCAACAGGAACAGTCCAGTTTGATATGATGAACTGATATTTTGCAAATTAACGATTTACAATATGGTTTTTCTATTTTACTGAGTAACTCTGTAATTTTCGTTAAATACAATTCGGTTGCCCCACCTGTGTTCTCCTTTACTACATTTGGTGTCGCTGCCTGCTCGAAGGAAGGAGCCCCCGTGGCAGAGGAGTTGGAGGACGGAGATTCGCGGAGCTTCCTGGAGGAGTTTAAGGCCGCGGTGGAGCTGGTGTGTGTGAAGGGGTCCGGGGCGGAGTTGGCTGTGCCGGGGACATTGCGGGGAGGTGAGATGAAGGCGGTATACGACAGCCTGGACAGTGCCGCCGGGAAGACGGCGTGGGAGACGGTCACCGGGCGGCCGATGACGGAGTTCGACAGCCCGGTGGACGGCGAGGAGGCGCCGCAGAGGTTCTGGTTGGCGAGGCTGTGGAGCTCACGATGTTGCTACGCCGTGCACTGCCGAGTATGGATGGGGAGTCGGGGGCACAGTTGTTGGAGTCGCAATTTATCGAGAGTGTGCCTGCCGCCGTGTCCCAGCAGCGGGAACTAGTAAACGCTACACGTTGGATAGATGCCGTACCCATTCCAGATCAGCGGTCAAGAACAATGACCGAAGTGGTAACGTGTCACGGAATACGGAAGGTGATATTAACTGACCAGGGTTCCTGTTTTGAAGGACTACGACGACAACTTATTAAAAGGGGGGAGGAGTGTGGTGCGAGCTACTTATAAGTAGTATATGACGTGAGTGTCAACGCAATGTCTAGCAGAAGAAGATGGGGGGAAGATCAAGAAAGGAAGAGTTAGAACACAATGGAATTTTGTATGAAACGCATGAACAGTGAAATGTCAGACAATGGATTGATGATGGACTGATATTTTGCAAACTAACGATTTACAATATGGTTTTCCGATTTTACTGAGTAACTCTGTAATTTTCGTGAAATACAATTCGGTTGTCCCACCTGTGTTCTCCTTTACTACAGTAATACATAATTCGTGTGTTTTTTTTAAATAAGTAAAGAGAATACTTTTTTTCAGTCTGAATTAGGTTGTAACATTCCTACAAAAGAAAGACGGGATTATTATTATTATTATCATAATACTTACTATAATCATCACTATGATTCCTTTCATCAACCATTTTCTTTATACTTTTCAAACTGAGTAAAATAATTTGATCAATGTTCAATCTATACACACACATGCACACACACATATGTGTGTGTGTACACTAAGATGTTTTGTTTCATATTTTTTCCTAATCTATCGGGGGTTATTTTGATGTCACAATAGGTTACATTTATGCAAAAGTTACTTTTGTTTATCTGCAATTCACTTTCGTTTTTTTGATCTCTTTTATATTCCTTTCACATTCCTTTTCATCGTCCAATTCTTCTTCACTTTTTCTTTTATTTCATTCTTTGAGGAGTTTCTTTTATTCTCTCTCTGTGTGTGTGTGTGCGCAATTATCTACTTGTTGTTCGATTATTATTGCTATTATTATTCTTATAGAAAAGAGAAAAAAAACGATAACAAAGAGGGAGAGCAAAAAACAACAACGTTGGGAATAGAGTCATTAAACTGTTGAACTTGTTTATTACTATGCTTTGCATTGTTGTGCTTTGTGTTTGTTCAATTGTTGTTTTTAGCCTTATTTATTACTTACTCAAGATATTGAGTAATTTTCTTTACTTTTCTTCTGATTGCTGTTTATGATTTGTTTTTTTTTATAGTTTAACTTCTTTATTCACCTGTTGTTTTTATTCATTTTGTTTATTTTCTAATCTTGAAAATAGATGAATAGTTTTATTTGATGATGATATAATTATTTCGGAAGAAAATATTCTTAACCTGAAGATGAAGATAACGATAATGATACTGATGAGGATCGTAGCGTTGTTGATACGATGAATCAGTGGAGTTCATCCGCGTTGGGTGTAGGCAGTAACTACCGAAGACAAATGGGTGAGGTCGAGCAAAATTCTTAGAATTCTTAAAATCGGATGCCGGCCTAGTGATCAAGAGGTTAGGTGTTCTCGCGCGGGGTCGAAGGTCCTGTGTTCGAATCCTGCAAGCAGTGGGAGTCGGTGATGTGCACTGCTGATGATGACTAACATACCAGGACGAAACGGCCGTCTTTCAGTGATTCCAGGTTTCTAATGTTTTCAAATATGTAACTTCACAGTCTTCACAACCCTGTAATGCAATTACATGTGCTCACTAGTGACTAGCTCCATGAGGAATCTTCTCCGAGTTCTAGACGGAAGTCATGACCAGTGAAGTTCAACCTGTTTAGGTGTAGACAGTAGTAACTACTGAAGACAAATGGGTGACGTCGCGTGAAATCCTTAGATTGATCAGAGTTGGACGTTGACGCCGTTGGATGCCGGCCTAGTGATCAAGAGGTTGGGCGTTTTTGTGCAAGGTCGAAGGTCCTGGGTTCGAATCCTGCAAGTAGCGAAAGTTATAAATGCGCACTGCTGATGTGTCACATACTAGGACGAAACGGCCATCGTTCAGTGCTTCCAAGTTTCTAACAGTGTTCTAACAATAACTAATTCATGACTGCAATGGGGGAAACGAAAGTAGATGAATTTCTTTCTCATTTTAGCCACAATTCATTTATCTACTTGTTATAATAGTTATTTTCTATTTTTTATTCCCTACTTGTTTGGTTGTTTTCTTATTATCAAATAATTTTCTAGTTTGAATTGAATTATTTGTTTGTTTTCTTGTTATGTAAAGTATTGTTGTTTTGTTTTACAAATGTGTAGATAATTAATTGTTGTATAAACATCTCTTTAGAATTTGTTGAATAATTATAGATGAAACGATAGTTTGTGTGTGTGGGTAGGGAAAAATTGCCTTCACAATGTTGATGGTAGTGTGTTAATTGGTTTACAAGGTTGAATCAGTTATCACTAAACCATCATTAGAAACCTGGAAGCAATGAATGGCCGTTTTGTCCTGGTATGGGACTTATCAGCAGTGTAGAATCCACTACTCCTACTACTTGCCGGATTTGAACCCAGGAGCTTCGATCTCGCTCGCGAATGCTTAACTTCTAGATCATTGAGGCGGCATCCACTGATGTTGGTGTCTAACTCTGATCGATCTAAGAATTTTTGGCAGCCTCATCTATTTTCCTTGGTAGTTACTGCCTACACCCGCCAGGGTTGAACTCCACTGGTCATGATTTCTACCTAGGACTCGGAGAAACTTCCCCACAGAGCTAGTCATTAATGAGGTGATGACAATTGGCATTATAGGGTTATAACGATTTATTTCTTATTCGTCCTTTACAAGTCTATAATTTATGAGCAGTGTGATCTGAAAATCTCACCAGGTCCCGTGACAAATTTGTAATATTTGGATAATTGAGTCTGAATTCAGTGATTTGCTTTTTTAATATTTTCTTAATTTGCATTAAAGATAAATCATTCGTGTCATTAATTACAAAAAGGTTCTTTGTGTCCAGTAGGTCTAAAGAATTTTATGACTTGACGTCATTAGATTACTGAAATTATTTTCATCGTGAGTTTATCTTTGCAGATACTTTAGTCAAACAGTTTATTTTAATATCTGTAGAGTAATAAACTTTAGTTATTCAATGGACACTGAATTAGATTACATGAGCAGACTTTGTAGTTATAAAGTTTTAATCATTTAGAGTTTTATGAAAGGATGATATACTGGATACTTTATTGGTGTATTTAGATCGATTTAGAAATAAATTCACTGAGGTATGTTTTATGAGATGTCTGACTGTAACCAAAGTCAGAATTGCCAATACGTTTGTGAAGAAAGTATGGGGAGGAAACTTAGAGAACCATGAGAGTCATCATCTGAAAAATATAAGTGTGTATTAACAGTTGTCTAAGCAAAATAATGAGGATCCTTTGGCCAGACAATGTGGGAGAGAACAAGCCACGTCCCAGAAGAAGAAGCGCTGGAGGTGAATAGGTTATGCATTGAGGAAAGCACCCAGCTGCATCACAAGACAAGGCCCATGACAAAGTGGGTAGGAGAATGCTGGTAGGTGATCTTTGGTTCAAGGGGGTTAACAGGACTAAGTAAGTAAGTAACTAACCATCTGGCAACAACATGTGAATGGATAATTTCACAGTTATTTGACATGTGATATCTAATTATAAAGTTTTATTCATTTCAACTGGCCAACAAAAACCACAAAATTTTAATGACGAAAAGTATTGCTAAGTTCGGAACTATTTTTTTCACTTCTGTGTTGCATACTTTAACTTATCCAAATTCATCAGTAATCACTAAATAAGAAAGTGTACTGCATGTACTTTTAGTTCGAGCCCACAGAGCTTGTTCTTCGGAAATAATGATTAATCTATTCTGCTTGAGTTATACTATTCACTTGTCTTTTGACCTTGTCAACCATTTGTTTATATCTCATTTGTTTCAGTTTGAGTATGTGTATGCACCACTTACTTCTCTTATAACATGTCTAGCTTATATTGTCTGAATGTAGATACTTAGTCACACCTTACATATCGTATTCGCCTTGTCCACCTCTTTTTGCTTTGCTCTGCGATTTTTATATTCTCATGACTGTCTGCATGAACGACTGTCTGAAATAAAACTCATCCAACTGAATCCGTATTTTTCACTTGTTATTTTACCTAAGTCACACAAAACCGGATTCGCCTAAGTATCACATATATATGTGTAAACTATAGTGGAGATTTATTTTATAGCGCATATTTAACCTATAAATACACAGTGAAATTTAACCAAAAATAAAAAAAATTAATAACCAGTCTGCAAAACAAACTTGCGAAAACTTTGAAAAAACCCAATCGTAATTTTGAAACAAACAACGAACAAACTAAAATTAATCATTGGAAACTAACTATTTCGTGTGAACAAAAGCGTGAAGCCAATTTATACATATATGTATATCACATAGAACGGATTCCGCTGATTCGCATCACCTTGATGCTTTGATCTACGCTTAGCCTTCATATTATTACTGTGACATTGGCAAAAGAAAATGCTTGTACACTTATGTTTATGGATCTCTGCGGTACAATATACGTTAAAAAAAAATCATTAAAATGTCTGTGTATATCTGCGTATGTGTCTGAGTATGTATTGTAGTTTCGTATCAAGAAATAAAAGGAAACGGTCAACTGTACAGGAGGCAAACAAGTTTGTGTTTTTTTTTGGTTTAAATCTCAATAGACCGAGAAAAAATATGATGCAGTTTTTTGGTTGTTGTTGTGGGATTCAAGTTAAAATCTTTTATAAATTTTTTTAGATAACATCAAAATTATTTTTTATCGAAATTAAGATTTTTTCGTTGTTGTTGACATAACTAGGGTTTGTTTTTTTTTCTAGAAGGACAAGTTGAATGAAGAGACAGCCAGATTTCAAATTGTATCACAGTAAATTTTTATTTGGATTGAAGTAATGTTCACTGTGTTCTCATTTATCGTTTCAATTTTTCCTTGGAGAGAAAATGTTAATATGAAATTTTTATCAGTATCAATTGTTCAATTAGAATCCTGCAACTTGCAGGATTCGAATCCAGGACCTTCGGTCTTGCGCGCGAATTGAAAAATCGTAAAATGTACTCTCTAGTGACTAGCTTCATGAGGAAATTCTCAGAGTTCCAGTGGGAAGACTGTTACGCTCGTCACTTAGTATGCTTGAGGCTATTACGAGTTTACCTTAGTCGATAAACGCGAACGAGACTTTTACCAGCGTTCAGGTAGGCTACCTTGAATCCCCAGGCTGAAGTAAAAAGGCTTTGTAAGCGTAGAAAGTATATTCTACAAACATCCAGCAATGAAAATACAATCAAGCACACAACTCTCGTTTATTTATACATCATAGAAACGTCCTTGGGACAGTTACAAAAATAGCACACTAAAATACACAGCAGCCATGGATTTTCCTGGAGGGAAATGAAATCTCAAGGTCAACTGATCAGCCCATGCTCTCAAACGTGAAAACCAAAATAAGGCGAATTTCGGAGATCTAACATCCCCAACAAAGACGTGACCAATGGACTCCAACCCTGTCACGTTTAGGCAGTAACTACAGAAGACAAATGAGTGAGGTCGCGTGAAATCCCTGGATTGATCAGAGTTAG